>CM055274.1:79539425-80139425 GCA_029237695.1 Conchocele bisecta | reverse complement strand
TTTATAAACACAGAGGTGTGGATATTTTCAAAGATGCGGTAACACTACCTGGAGTAGCTATACAATATTTATTGAGAGGAATTCCTTAAAGAACAAAAATCTTCAAAGACGATTATACCGGAGGATGCTCTATATGCACCAAAGAAGAAACATACGAAATGATGAAGGACGCTCTAGTTGGTGGTCCATCAATAGTATTTACACGCTATGCAGAAGTCGGTGTTTCCAATATTAGATCAAATGAAAGTAACAAATAAACCTTGCAAGGCTGTTTTGGGGTACGATGCAAACGCGTTATATTTATCTACGTTTAAATAAAGAGATGCCGTGTGGGAGAGAAACTATACACCATATAGATACCCCACATAACCCTAAATTTATTAAAAAGTTTTGTAAAAGAGTTTTATCTAGAGACTGGTTTGGGTTTGTTTGCGGAGGTGGATATAGAAGTTCCACACAACTTAAAACATAAGTTTTCTGAAATGTCCCCAATATTTATAAACAGAGAAGTAGAGGTTGATGAAGTTCCCACACACATGTTAAAATATTTGGAAGATACTGGAAGAACTAGAGGAAATGGAAGAAAATTGGTGGGATCTATGACGCCACTAAAGTATTGCTGTACGCGCCACTGTTGAAATGGTATTTAAAACACGGCCTAGAAATAACGGGAGTTCATCGTGTTATAGATTATATTAGTGGTAAACCCTTCGAATGGTTCGCAAAAGAAGTTACAGCCGCAAGACGAACAGGCGATGTAGAACCAAATAAGAAACCAGTAGCCGACATAATGAAATTATTAGGAAACTCGTGTTGTGGAAAAATGATAGAGGCAACGGAGAGACATTTAAATACGACATATACGCGAGACGAAACCTGTGTTGACAAAGCATTAAGATCCGCGTATTTTGATGATTTGGAAGAGATAGGATATGCGTACGAAATATCTTCAAGAAAACCCAGGTGTGCGCTAAAGAGACCATTCCATTGTGGAATAGCGGTTTATCAACTAGCTAAATTGAGAATGTTGGAATTTTACTACGAATTTCTAGATAAATACATAAAAAGAGAAGACTTTGAATTAATACAGATGGATACAGATAGTATGTATATAGGAGTTAGTGGAAAAACGATAGAGGAATTGATTAGACCTAACTTACTAGACGAGTTTGAAAAAGAAAAAAATAAATGGTTGGCTTGGGATAAATGGAGCGAAAGAGAGCCCGGACTTTTCAAAATGGAATTTAGCGGGGATAGGGCGATAGCGTTATCTAGTAAGTGTTATTTTGTAGAAAAAATTAATTTCACTAAAGATAATTTGGAACAAATTAAAATTAATAAAAACTCTGCGAAAGGAATGTCCAAGAGAACTAACAATTTAAATTGGGATAGATATAAACGAGTACTAAGTGAAACTACAGAAGATGGAAAACACATTATAGATGTAGCACAAAATAGAGGATTTAAAATGAAAGACGGCGTTATGAAAACGTACTGTCAACAAAAATTAGGACTCTCGGCATACTACGATAAAAGACGCGTGTTACCAGACGGAATACATACAGAACCTCTATTGATTTAAGTAATCGGGGGTAGCTGGGTGTCAGAAGACACTATAAGAAGTTCTTCGCGAACAAACCCTCGAGATGGCCCATCATCCAAATAGTAGAGCACGGGCTCATCGGGTTTGGTAATAGATCGATCTAGATGATATACATTGAGAGACCACACTGGATCAGTCGCGCGGCGCTGCCACCTTCGAGCTCCTCCCGGTTGATAGAGGTACCGGACGTCAATATCTGATGGAAGCCGCTGCTCCTCTAAACCAACGGGTCGCCCGCGCGAGACGGCAGAGGCTTGCTCGTCACCCTTTTAAACTTGATAGCATCTACAGGCTTCTTACCTATCAATCTGGTCACCTCTCCGTTCAGTGCGGAGACCACGGCGGGCAGTCTGGCCACCCACTCGGTCGACCGTGAATGGGGGTCTACAAGTTCTTTGGCGTATTGGTGTCCGAACAGTCTCTCAGCCAGGGTTCGATTGAAAGCGTTCCACGATCCCCTGGTCCCGGTGGATGTTGACGCGGCCGCGTCTGATAGAAACTTTATGCTTAGACAATAGATGAGAGACGCGCCCATGAACTCGCGGCCGGGATCGACCTGGAGAAGATTCGGCCATTTGAGAGGACTCCTCTTATATATTCGGGAAAGAGCCTCGGCCACTTCCTTAGACTCTTTAGTGGGCCAACGGCTCAGCCCCCTTGTAACGACTCGCTACGTCAACGATTGTCAGTGCGTACTTGTACGTTTTGCGACGACGCGATCGTGAGGGAGAAACAGGAGATCCGCTTGGTGAACTTGGTTCGGCACCGGCACGTCGAATTTCGGGTCCGCGGAATATTGTGAGGCGCGGGGGTGGGGTAAATAGATCTGCCAGATGGCCTGCTTCTTGAGCCATTCCTTGACAGCGTTTTCTGAAACCTTGGTCGCCGCCGCGAGGTTCTTGATGGCCGCGAGTCCCTTCCAGTAGCCGCGTGGACTATAGTATGTATTCGACAGCTTGCGCGTTAGTTTGGTATCAAGTTTGCGCGTGTTCATCGTATGCGAAGTATTCTAATATATGGACAATCTCCAACATGCCCTCGCCAGTTCGTCCGGTAACTGCGTCGTTAATAATAAACCTTTGTTGGAAGTACAATTGCGATTGTCGCTGCAGCCCCAATCGCGTTTGGGTTGGAACAGGAGAGGGAAATCTAATTCATCCAATCTCCCAGGATTGGTGGAGGAATCTAACATCCGCTTTGCGAAAAGGGTGGCCGCTTTTTCGTCCTCGCGACAATCTCGGGCCAGACGAATCATACTCTTTGCACCAGGTAAACGATGTTTTTTGGGTTGGGCAGTGTAGCCTACATCGATCATAGCGTCATAAAGTTCGTCAACTAACATCGTTCTATATATATATTTTTATAAAAAAAATTGTTTTAATTAATTAATTTAAAATCTCGATTGATATAATAGCCGGTGAGACCCACCACACCCATTCCCACGATGTGAACGCGATCTCGGGCCTCTTTTGGGGCTCTGACGGGTACATAGAATCTGAAGTTGGGGCTCGGGATCCATTGGATCGAGAATTTTGTGCGGATATGCCAGCGCGTACTCGCGGTTGGCTTCTTCAACGTTCTGAAAAGTTTGCGCGGCGTGATTTTCGCGGCGAAGCTCTTCATTGACCCAGTCCAGATGGGCGGTTCGTTTTTTTTTTTTCGACCATGCTTCCTTTGCGCTATTGAGTTGTTCTACAGCTAAATCATGACGCTTACGCTCCTCATCCACGTTCGAGCTTTTCATTTTAGAGAATATAAAGTTGCTACCGCTGAACGCCAATGCGTTTACAAGCGCACCACCTACTATTACTGCGATTGAAGCCTTTATTTCCATATATTAACTGGTAGAATTCCAGCTTTACTAGATAATCTCGGGTCCAAAAACTGCGGCCGCTACATCTAAGGTCGCGAGCCCTACGTCTCTCACAGTAAAGTCCAATTTGGGAGCGGTTCCTCCTAGGGCCAATCTTTGATAGTCGAGCATACCCGATACTGAAACCCGATATCACCACGGCGTGATAAAGCGCATTCACTAACATTTTACCATCTTGTTCAGCCATTGTTATAATTATTGCATATAAAAGGGTGGGCGCGATCAATGTTTAAATGGGGCGCATCCAAATTCAACATTGTTGATGATTGGTGTTTAGTAACTTTCTTCTGAACACTGGCTGGTTGTTTTTTCTGGTATTTCCACACGCAGGGCACCAACAACTGCCAGACCACCACCAACAACCCAACTCCAATTCACGAATTTGGGTTCAATCGGATTCGCCAACTCCAACGGTAGTTGGTATTGGGTGGACAAATTCTTTGAATTTGAGTGTGCTTCCAATTCGTGAATTGGGGGTGTTGTTGTACTCAACTCTGTATTCAGATGTTTTGCTGTCTCCGTCCCCAATCTCGATTGGAGTTTAGCCTCTCGAAGCTCGGCGAGTATTTTATCTTGTTTAACTTTTCGGGTGGCAGCCGCCGCCCGCCAGCTGCCTGTCTTTTGGGATTTTTTATATGCGGTATGTCATCCAGTGGCGGAGTAACACTCTGGTTCGATTGTGTTGGAGCAATCTGGTTCAACTCCGTCACTCTCGTGGGTGTGTCTTGTGTCATCATTTTCAAAATTATATTTTGTATTAATATTAGAGCTTATAGTTCGTGGGCATATATGTCCAAATTGACAGTGTTTACCCGTGGTCAACGCGGTTGTTAGTGGAGCTAAGTACATTCCAAACTTGTGATAAATTGAGCAGCATGCCGTTCTAAGAGTGTGTCCTATAAAAGGGTCAGTCTCTAGATCGTGAATCAACCCTTCGGTGTTTGGTATAGGGAGAAGTCTACTAACGGCGGTAGCGTACAAATGAATAGCCGCCGATCCAAGAGTTTTTGTCATCTCTGCTCCCAATTTGGATTCGTATCGCGCATACATTTTATCGATCTCCGCATCTGACATCTTATCCACCTGAAAAACTGAGAGACGCCTACCGAGATAATGCTCCGATTGTCCCCCAGCAACCAGCGCAGCTAGCCGCTCTCGTCGCGCCGCATTTTCATTTTCATTCGGAGTCGTGCACTCAACCCAGATCCCGATTGCTCTGTCGGATCATTATTGTTGGCAGTCGGAGTTGAGGTTTCTTCTATTAGCTGATCGAGAAGAAGTTCGTCGCAGTTCATTTTTCTTAAAATTAATTTAACTATTCTAACAAGTCACTCACTTTAACATATTTATTTATTTAATTTTTTCAAAAATAATAAATGCGCACCACCCGATACTTATGATCACCATTATGCTCGCAACAAAGCTCGCAGCGGAGCACCAAATTGTTAACATTGTTAACCATTGTTCAGTATTTGTTCAGCATTATTCAGCATTTGTTCAGCATTTGTTCAGCATTTGCTAAGCATTGTTCAGCAATTGCTAAGCATGTTCAGTATTTGTTCAGCATTATTCGCATGTTCACATTTGTTCAGGATTTGCTAAGTTCAGCAATTGCTAAGCATTGTTGTATTTGTTCAGCAATTGTAAGCATTGCAATAGCTTATTACTTTGCAATTTTCCTAATTTTTTCAAAATCGTTAGATTTAGTTGATAACTTTATAAGCAGTTGGTTGATCAGTCTTTAGCAGAAGCTTGCGTGCTTAGTTTTCGAAAGTATCTGTCGAACCTCCAGGCGCTCCTCGCGCGTTGGGATAACGTCATTCTCTCGAACGACAGTCATCGAATGATCTCGGTCCTTGCAGTGAAAGAGGGCGACCCATTTCGTTTGCTCGCGCAGATCCTTGAGGACGGCGTTGTATTTTTGAGTGATATCCATACGCTTTGCCTCGCATGGCGGCCAGAAAATGCGAGCTCGAGAGCATGTCTTCTTTTTGGTCATCGCCGCCTTGGCTGAGCAATCGTCAATCACGTATAGGGTGGGCTCGCCCTGAAATATTTGGTATAAACCACGCAACCAATCGTGAAGCCTATCACCGGGGTCAATAACGTATACCTCAGGGTCGGTCCATATCCACGGGCACCGCTGATAAGTATCGTTGTGCCGCACAGTGGGACATAGGATCACAATGTGACGAAAGGCATCGCGGTAGGATCCCTCGAGTAAGTTGAGGATGAAAACCGTTTTTCCACATCCTGTCTGCCCACATATTATGGCGGAGTGAGCATCTCCAATCGTGAATTGGTATTGATTGCTGATTTCTTAATTTTTTCAAAATTAAAAAAATTATGTATTAATAAATCGTTAGATGATTTTTTTATTAATAAATCGTTAGATGATTTTTTTATTAAATCAGTAGATCGCTGATACGTATCGACCATCTTCGATGTTGAGTTGTGCGTCTGTAATTATATATAAGTACACGTTCAATGGCCCGGCTCCGTCCGCCTCTTTGGTTATCTGGATCGTCACACCCTCACTAGCGTTCTCAACTTGGCGTCCGCTACCGTGTATTTGGTCATCGTCGCTGGCTCGCATGTCTAGCCATAACGCGTATTTGGTATTCAGGAACTCCGCGAGGGAGACGGCCGAGAGATGCAGGTCTTTAGCAACTGCTGCAACCTCCGGAGAGCGCTTAGATCCGGCAGCAAACTGCTTTCTTACTTCATCCCACTGCTGGTGCGCGCGAAGACCCGCGCTGTAGAGTTGATTGGGGACTCCCTCGATCGTCACCTCTACCTTCGTGATTTTGGGGTTATAGAATCTGTCGGTTTTTCTAGCACCGAACGCGAACCGAGCATCCTCGAACAACATCAGTATACCTTTCATCGAGCGGGAGCGGGTACGTTGACGTTAATATTCCACAATGTGTCGCTTTTGTTTTTCGGCATCTTGCGATGGCGAAGAACTCGGTCGTAAAGTATGGCAACGCGCCCGGCGTACTGGGTTCTGATCAATCGCGCTAGTTCGGGCATCGTGACCATGTCGTACTCCAGCGAAACATTATCGATCGTATACGTCGATAACTGGTCGGTGGCTATGAGAACTCGGCCGTAGTCGTTGAACGTTAGTTCGTATTCGAGGCGGTCAGCCAAAGCGCTCTGATAGTAGGGCATGTGACTCTCCAGCAACTCAAAGTCGAGCGGAATGTAGAAGCGGTTGCCGTAAGCGCCCGCGACCGCGTTGTCACTCGCGTTGTTATCTGCCTTGTTAGCAGCCCCGATTCTAAGTTTGGTTACGTTCTTATTTTTGCTGGTGTCAATACCTTGATAGACAGCGTTTTCAAGCTCGTGTGACGTCTTCCACAGGTCCTGATAGCAATGGTAGACGTCGCTGTCATCGATCGACATCACCTCATTACCAGAAATCTTTATCATAGTCTTCTTGACTATGGCGCGACCCAAGTTCTGAACGACGGTTCGGTCCGCGTCCGTCGACGTTAGCGAAATAGTGAAAGCGAGGCGAACAGTACCGGAACAATGACGTCGTTAGCTCCGAGGTTGGGGGAAGCGGACTAAGAGCTGCTGGTTCTGGTCGATCGTCGATGGGTTGTTCGTAATAACGACACTCTGTCTCACGCCTTTTGCCCCGAGGGGCTCACGCAGTCTGCGGTATGGATTGAGTTTGCGACCGTATTGACTCGAAGACATAATTAATTTTTTCAAAATTATTGAAACTATTAAACCTGTATGGTTTTGTCTTTAATAGATAATTAATTTTAAGAAAATTATATAGATGGCTGATTACGATATTAACATGGATAAAATAGGCAGAGACGATTTCGTCGATGATTATGATGATGATAACGAAACGCCCTTCATAGAGACTCCAGTTCCAATCCAATCGCAATTGGGGAAATAGGTGGCGCTACCAGCAGCGTTGGTCAAAGTCAGGAATTACTTGAGGGAGCTGTAAACGACTACTACAACAATTTGTCAGAAATCGGTCTGGTCCGTCTGTCGGTCGCGACTACTCCAAGTTCGAATTGGATATGCATGGTAGGTTGCGACTAAAATCATCAAATCTCCCAATAATCACACGAATACCGGTAAACCCCTATCGCTAAAACACCATTGCCGGAAACCGGGGCGGTGGCGAAATCATAAAGAACGAACTAGGAGTTTCCAGATTGGACGCGTGGTAAAACAATTGTGCCGGCCGCGCTGTAGAGGCCCTACAGTCTACCGACGAAACTATAGCGAAGACGGCCACCGCGATAGAAACGGTTGATCTCAGCGAGGTCCCTAAATAGCCACCGACGTTATTAACACGATGGAGACCACGTTCAGCGTGCAATCACAATTGGGAAAAATATATCAACGATGACCCACCGTTACCTCTTCGAGAACTCCGTGGACTCGATAAGGCTCTACAAACGGTCCGGGGCGAACTGGTCCTTAACCTCTCCAAACTCACGGCGCTGGATGAACATATCGCGCTAGAGAAAGAAAACTGGAGGAAGCCGGTGACGATAGAGAATCTACCGAGCGGATCAATAAACTCCTGCGGTCTTTGCGGGATGAAAGAGAAGCTCGCTTGGAGGCCGCCTCGGCTAACCGTGAGGCTCTCCGCACACAAATAAGTCGGATCCGCGAATCAATCTCGAGGGTCCTGCACGAGGTGGAGACGACACTCGGTGAGCGTCTTCGCACTCTGTTCAGAGAGCAGGGCGTCACGATAGCAAGCATCCTCGTTGCTATCGGCATGACTATATCGACCATAGTTCTAGCTTTCACTGCTGGTGCGGCGCCACCACCCGCTCAGCACCAGCACCAGCACCAGCAGCGCTCCATCCGGTGGAGCCAAGGAGTGGGTAAAAAAACAACTAAAAGCCCTCGCCAGTCTTCTAGCTAAATTAGCTGGAAAGGCGGCTGCCGCACTACCTGGACTGATCGGAAGTATCGTTTCTTACTTGCTATCTATATTATCAAAAACGGCCGGATGGCTAGCCAAAAATACCTGGGCTTTAATCGTGGCAATCGTGGTCTCCTATTATTCTCTGTCAGAGATTCCTACAACCAAAGCGTAAATAATCCGATCGCCACGAGGGCGATGACGAGACCCAATTTCTCCTCCTCGTGTGTTGTGCTTCCAATTTCATCCAATCTACGATTGATTGGTGTTTCTCCAATCGCGATTGGTCTGTTGATGGATTTCGATGGTTCATCCAATTTACGAATTGGGGTACTGGGTTCGATTTACGAATTGGGGGAGGTGTATCCATTTTGTGTTTTATGAAATCGGTTCCACTGTTGGGGGTGCGCTTGATGATATCCGTATTCACGTTCCCGTTGCGGCCAATTTTTTGATTGACGGTGGCGATTACGATCTGATTATTGTAACCGTCAACCGGGTCGTCTCGTTATCATATTGCTCGGCGCCATATAAAGAACCTATTCCAAATACATAGTCTACTGGGGTGCTGGCAGTCTGCAAAACGTCTTGATAATTCTGGATTGCCTTCTCCAGGTCCACCCTAGCTGAGATGGCGTCCTCTACAAGTGCCAAAAATTGTTTTTGTGCATCAAACGCTGTTCCCATGCCCAGTATAGAACTGCGAGTTTGTTTTTGTGCACCTAGTATAGCCCACACATATGTACGAATGGAGTCGTTGAGGCGAGTAACCCCGGCCTGCGTGAACCCTAGACCCGTATCTAACATAAATGTACCCCACGCGTTCTGAACCTCAGCAGCCTGCTGTATGTAATCGACGTGAGCCAGTTTCGGAGGTAACATTTTACAAGAAAACACGCCACAGTGTCGACCTCCAGACACTTCCGTCCCGAAAGTCATAGTCGCGGGGTCAAAATTCCCGGCGTTCCGACTGACGATGTGGTCACCGGAGTGATCGTGTCTAAAATCAGTCTGTGTCCAATTCCCGGACTGGCCGTGAATGAGAACGTCCCCGAGGCCGGTGCTGGTAGGAAATGCTTTCTGTCTCCAGTCCGCGTCTTTTGAAACGTAAAATTCGTTACACAGTCTTTCAAAGGCCATACGGTTATATGTGTTGGAAATGGGATCCCAGGCGTCGTCTTGAGGTAGTGAAATACCTAGTTCTTTGAGAATCCTCCTAATAGTATAATACACGTGAAAGTTGTAGACACTTCGGAGCATGACATTCTTGGATGTCAGATGGTCTTTATATGAAACTCCACACCCGGCTGTTGCGCACCATACAGCGAAATTTATTTGGTTCTGCCAAAACTGCATCGGTGTTGCTTTCCAGCCGTTTACCACTCCATCGTAGTAATCTTGGGCAACTATATTGTTCAAAGATGTTAGGGAAGTTGGTGGCAAAGCCACTGTCCGGTCTAACCGTTACGGTTGGGTGTACAAGGCGGTTAACAACGTCTTTTTGTGTGTATTTACCTCCGACCGCGTACTTTACATTAGAGTTAAAGCTAAATGCTTTGGTATCCATTGAAAGATATTATTATGTTTGCTACTATAACTAATGTTCAAAAAGGGAGTTGTGAACTTCAAAAATTAATAGACAACTGCTGCGGAAAACGCGGGTAGGCCTTAGATCAATCACGTTCACGGTCGGGTGGAAAAATAAAAAACCTCAAAACGTACGAGTATATCAGACCCTTAGATCCTTTAGATCTAGAGGACGCCGATAGTCATGCAGAAGTAGAGAGACGCATTCGGGAATCAAGTGTCTCATTACTTCCCGGCCTTTGGGGTGTCAGAGATGTCCAAGCTTTAATCGCAAGGAATATGCCTGATAATGTCACTCTCACAGTCTCAAAAGCCACGGGGATTGCGACATTGGACGTTGATAAAAAATTAGAGATCTCCCGGGGGTTGCCTCAATGTTAGGATTTAAATTTGCACCCCTTACGACGAGAATGAAGGGCTTAGTACCCGTTGATGTTTGTCTTCCCCACCCGTGGGATGCACCACGCATACCCCAAGTAAACTTCGCCGTCACGAAAACTCTCAGGGTGCACCTGGATCGGGTGAACACATCGTACAACACGATAGACGGATCCCCCAGCACATTACTGAAAACTGTGCCCGCCAGCGATTGTTTCTATGGCGAGACTGTAACGTTAGACTTCCCACACCCAGAGATGAAAGTTTTGAATCGGGACACATCCACGAGTTGAAGATTTATATTCTTGATGATAAAGGGCGAGAGTTGAAGAACGATTACCCGATTTCGGTCGTCCTAGAAATTTCAAATTAGAAAATTAGAATTAAACGCATGTTCGTAATATATATTATCAACATTATGAGTATATACGGACCAGGTAGTTCTTCCGATTGGGTGACAAATTCAAATAATTTGGAACCTGCAGAAGGGGGATTCATCCCGACAGAGGGTGACTTTTTAACTACCCAAAAAACAAAGGCCTTGATTAATAGAACTATATCGAGGGCACGGACGAGATTCACAAGAGTCTACTATCACAACTTAGAGAATATGCCCTGGCTGTGAATACACAAAGTCGTGAAGAAACGCATACGGAACTAAACGAACTAGGTAAAAAAATAACCAAATTTAGAAAAGAGGCCCGGTTGGGGATTGATAAAGCCCGTGAGAAGACCGCCAGGTTGACATTACGGCGGTTTATGATGCGTTGCGCTTAGAAGACTCTCTCAGCAAAGAAGCTACACTTGCTGAATTAGACGGTAAATAATCGATTTTCGAATGAGGCCACGTCGGGTATTGAGAAAGCAGAGAAGACCACCAGGCGGACCTTATGAATGCTTATGAGGTGTTGCGCTCAGAGGACTCTCTCATCAGAGAAGCGACACTTACTGAACTAGATAAAAAAATAAATAAACAAATTTCGAAAAAGAGACCCGGTCGGGTATTGATAAAGTCCGAGAAGACCACCAGTCTAACCTTGCAGAGGCCATTGCGGAGGCTTATGATGCGTTGCGCTTAGAGAACTCTACAGTAAAGAATCGACACTTACCGAACTAGATGAAAAAATAGCCGAATTTATAAAAGAGACCAGGTCGGGGGTTGAGGGGGTCCGAGAAGATCACAAAGAGGCCATTGCGGAGGCTTATGGGGCGTTACGCTCAGAGGACTCTCTCAACAGAGAAGCGGCACTTACTGACCTATATGAAAAAATAACCGGAATTTAAAAAAGAGACCCGGTTTGATCTTGATGGAGTCCGAACGGGTATTGATAAAGCCCTAGAAGACCACCAGGCGGATATTAAGGAGGCTTATAGGGTGTTGCTCTTAGAGGACTCTATCAACAGAGAAGCGACACTTACTAAACTAGATGAAAAAATAATAACCGAATTTCAAAAAGAGACCCGGTCGGGTATTGATAAAGCCTTAGAAGACCACCAGACAACCATTACGGAGGCTTATGATGCGTTGCGCTCAGAGGACTCTCTCAACAGAGAAGCGACACTTACTGAACTAGATGAAAAAATAACCGATAAACTGAAACATGATCGTATAGCCGCGACCAAAGCTCTTGAGGAGGCCTCTTATGAGATTCGTACTGAGGCATATAACGCAAACAATGCGCTTGCCGGAATAGTGAAAACAATGAAAACACCAAAACGTGTCATAACAGTTTGGGCTGAGAAGCGGGGCCCATTGGTTGTGGGGCACTATGAATATTCGTTCGGTGCCAAAGCGAGTAATAAATATGGGGGATACACTATGACAGCTGCAGGTGAAGTTATCCAAATGGCGGTCTGCTCGGTTAATGCTAGTGTAAACCTGTGGGCGCGGTCGCGATAAATATTGTAGTAGATGGGGAAGAACGGGGGGTTGGAGTCACTAAAATCTCTGGAGATAGTTCGACGGTGGTTTCGTTCTCCGGTGATGATCGAATTAGACTTTCCCAAGGTAGTGTTATTAACTTTGTTACGAAAATCGGTGACTCAGAGAGTTCTTCCACTATTGTCTCATTGTTAATTGAACTTATTGTGTAAATACTAATATATTGAATAAATTTAACTATGAACGAATCACCGCTTCCAATTGTCAATACCGATCCACCAACACTGTATCCAACTCTCAATACCACTCCACCAACACTGTATTCAACTCTCAATACCACTCCACCAACACTGTATTCAATTAACGAAAAAAGTTCAGATTTTAGGTTGAATAATATCGTCGCTATGCAGGATATTTTAGTTAGAGAATGTGCAAATAGAAAAAGACACTCTAATAAATATAGGCGCGCGGCAAACATAGCTGAAGCATCTAGTACGGTTCTGGCAAGTGTTTCTGTGTTGTGTGGGGCGGGGACTGCTGCAACGCTATCTACAATTGTAATGATTCCACTTGCAGGGGGGGGTTTTGAGTGGAATTACCGTTTTATCTGGAACACTTTGTATGGTAATTAGGCGGCGGGTGGAAAACTCGAGAAAAAAAGTAGAAAACATGATAGAATATCCGTTCTCGCTAGGTCTAAGAAAAAATAGCATCGACGTTATGGTGTCCAAAGCGTTGGCCGATAAGAAAATATCAAATTTAGAGTTTGAATCCGTGGTGGAAGAAATGGGGAGATATGAAGAATTAAAAAATGATATAAGGATCAAGGCGCGCGCCACCATGCCAAAATTGAGTGTACTGATTGGGATAAATTTAGGGTAAAACTTGGAAATAAAGTCGGAGGAAATGTTACAGCACCATTGTGATATTTTAAAAAATAATTTTTCTAATTTTCTTAATTTTCTTAATTAATTCTTTAGAAATTATCAAAATTATTAATTATTTACACTGAAAATTATTAAATTCAGTCGAGGATTACACTATACACACCGTCTGTGTAATTGATACACTCGGCTCTGTTTACCTTGCTATTAATTTACGCATGGTTCATAACCCGTGTAATTGAAACATTGTCGTAATTGATAATTGTACAACACTAGGTAATGTTTATCATAACAGCCTACATGGTCGTGTGGGTTAAGGAGATAATCTATAGAGACGAGGGTCGTGGGTTCGCGCCGTGGTTGGAGCTAAACATTTTTTATTTCTATCCCTACAAATGTGGTTTTAAAAAATAATTAATTATTAATAATTTTGATAATTCTAAAGAATTAATTAAGAAAATTATTAATAATTAAAAAAAAACAACAAAAAAAACAAATGTTTAACCGAGGCTCGAACCCGCGCCAGCAAAACCCTTCTGGGCCCACCCGGCTAGCCATCTTTTTTTCTTTCTTTCTTTTCTCTTTCTTTCTCTTTCTCATCTCATGGCTAGCCGGTGTAATAGCTACCCGTACAGTACACCCCCATCTATCAGCTGATCTAGGAATCAGTGTCGAAATTCTAGGCAACCTTGGAAGTGTCTGCACGGAAGCAAGTGCCTGCACGGAAGCACTGAGCGCTCATTTTATCCAGGGGCGTCCCCCCAGACAAATTATTGTTGTTAATTTTACATATATTAAGCTAAAACCGTGTTGTGCAATACCAAATATTTACTCGTTTATTTTTATTTGTTTATATATAACAAGTTCATTTTTTATTTAATAATATAGGTTTTATAACGTTCTAAATTATTAAAAAGTAAAATTAGAAAAATAAAAAACATGACAACCAATAAGAATGTAAGAAATACTTCCGGAATATCGATAGCGGGTTGTGTAATACACGTGTGTGTAGTATATTACAGTAGTATAGAGGGATTCAAAATGATACCACTATTACAGTGTGTTTATGTTTCATCCTGGAAGACGTAATCGTGTAATCTCTCTATAAAATGGACACCTAATTTACATGTTCATAACACATGTAATTGGAACATTGTCGTCTGCTTATAACATAAATTAGTTCTGTTCAATAATTTTCAATTTCTTCTAATAATTTTCCAATTTCTTCGTTAAAAGCGATATTGTAGAAACGCATATCCGTAAACGAATCTTGATTTTAAACTGTTTTATAAAATTAGTTTGATAATGTTTCGGTAGTGTTTCTCCGATCCTATTTAGTCGCTTCATTATATAAATTTGATACTTATACCGGCGACATAATTGCCGGTTTAATATTGTAAATGCAACGTTTTTATCGCAGCGTAATAAAATTACGCTGATATTTCATGTATTCGATATCACATAGTATTGTCATTTTACCGTGTTTTAATACTGTAGAAACAACAGCGTAAAATCCTTCATCCAAATCATTATTATAAACGTCCAATTCGTTGTGTATTTTATTCCATCATTTTGTTATATATTTTATTATAACCTATTAAATTTATATGTTCAATTGGACGTGAAAAAAACATGATGTATTTATGACACCAATTTTGAATATTTCGTGGGACAATTTCCTCGTTAACTAATTTTTTTGATTTTTTGGGGGTGGTGGGAATAGTATAGAGGGTTATAAATGATACCATCGTTAGGTGGTATCATTTTGAATCCCTCTATACTTAAATTTACTGTCTGAAAAACATTATGTTTTTTTTTTTTCACGTCCAATTTTTAGTGGGAGACAATTTCCTCGTTAACCAATTTTTGATTTTTCGGGGGGTGGTGGAGTAGTATATAGGGTGGAGAAATGATACCCTCGTTAGGTGGTATCATTTTGAATCCCTCTATACTACTGAACCTCTTTCTACATAATTTTAATATATCATTTCACAACAAAACGTACTCTGAGAAACATTTCGCTGTTTCAGACTGACGGACGTGACCCTGGACCAGTGTTTCTGGCTGAGCAAGGACTATTACCAGAACGCCGTCGAATACATCTACTCGAAGAATCAGGGCAAAGTTAGCGACTCAGATTAACCCTTTCACCCCGAAGTAACTGGAATGGATTTTGATACATTAATTTTGCAACCAATCCAATCATCATAAAATTATTTTCAGACTTGTCCATTTATGAAAAGTAGAAAAATATGAAAATTGCTTGCAAAAAGTGCAGATCCTGATGAGACGGCTCGTCACGAGCCGGATCATCTGGATCTACACTGTTTGCCAATACCACTATACAGGCATGTGGTGTTGAAAGGGTTAATGCAAGGATACCATATGTTTATAGAGAAAATATGATTGATTTAAATTAGCACTCATTTGAGCCATTTCAAGCAGAATTGATAAAAAAAAATTTTATTTTTTCATAATTTTATTCAAGGTGTCACAGGCTTAACTGTGTACATGTTCGTGTGTACAGCTTGTCTGTAAAATCTGTGATTTCTTTTATTTCTCCATAAAAGTATAGGTTTTAGCCAATCACTCGAACAATCTCATAGAGATGGTTCAAATGACGGGTAAACATATATATCCATTACTCAGAATGTCACATGGATGTAATATTGGTTTAAACATATTTTATTTGTATATAATTTACAAGTAAGGCATCAATAGTTGTATATACAGGATTATACAAATGAGATTGGATTTAAAGCAAGCTTATATAAATACTCTCCCTATTTTGTATTGACGAAAATGTGATTGCTTTTCTTATTTCTCCATAATCGTATATGTTTTTACTACTCATTTGGATGAAGTTAGTGGTCACGATGTACATGTGCAAGAACAAGGTGCATGATCACTTGGTAACAACAACAACAACGTCGCCTAGTCCACAGTAAGTATTATTTGATATTTTCCTTAATATGAAACGGACTTTGATGAAATATGACGCAGTAAACGCGTCTTCAAGAGCTGCATTTGGTGGTCCATGGAGTTCGGCACAGACTTATGTCGTTTTTGCGAAGAATCGATTTCCGTGTCGATAGACACGGAAATCTATTCTTCGCAAAAACGACAGAAGTTTTGGCGAAATACAGATGCGCCATATTTCATCGAAATCCGTTACGTAATAAGGACAATATAAAAGAATACGTACTTTGAATCAGATGGATTCTGGAAGTTTCAGTACTTGTTGTTGTTGTTAGTACCACGTGATCATACACCTTGAATAAGAAGCAAGCAGAATTGAGAACATTTATTTAATTATTTAAATTTTCATATTGCTCTCTAGTAGTATCCAACCTCAGTGGTTACAATTTTAGCTGTAATGAATATTTACTCAGAAGTAATAAATCAATAAAAAAATGTGATTTTTGTATTCCTTCGTGAATGTATATATTGTCACCACTCATTTAAATAGAGATGGTTCTAATGAGTGGTCGCAAAATATACTTTCAAGAAGAAATAAAGTTGAGTAGATAGTGACACTGATTGCGACAAGGATACATTTTTTGTAGAAAAAAAAAGAGTTGTTTTCTCATTTATATACATGTATATGTTCTTGACACTCATTTGAACCATTTCATCGATTTTTCGATCGAGGTTACCATAAGTCTGATTGGCTTAAGACTTCATATACTTATTTTTCATCATCCACATTTTCATTCTGTTGTGTGGTATTAACCTGACAACAGGTCAGGTTATTCTAATTTCAGGGCTGATTATATGTATTTTCTTTTTCGATGTAAATATTCTGTTCTGATTTTGGGATTTCCCCCCCCCCACGACCCCCCCCCCCCCCCCAACTAATTATAGAGCCCACCCATGCGACCCCTGGGGTCACGTTAAATGATTAGACATTTTTTAGGGGTACATCAGTGTTACTGGAGCCTGTTTCACTACTAAACTTTGTACGACTAAAATGTTCGTAAGTGCAAAATTATGATAGTCTGTAAATTTCTTGTAAACAATTATTGGATTAACATCAATTGAAATTTCCAGACAATCCTAAATTTGCACTTACGAACATTGTAGTCGTATGAAATTTAGTGAAACGGGCCCCAGTTTTTTATGAAGGTGTTTTGTACGTGTTATTACATTAGATTTAAAACAACACATCTACATTGAATACTTTGTATATTTTTATAACTCATGCACATGTTTAGCATTGATAGGATGGCTGCCCATCTGATGTTCTATAATTTATGATATGCATGTTTTCTCCGTAACCCATGTCGTGCTGAGGATATGCCGGCCATTTTGTTTGTGGAAAATCATAAATATTTTATTTATATTAGACGCGTCATGGGATTTTGTACCTTCGGACATCTGTGTAATTAATTATATTAAATACAAAATTTACAATATTTTTCATAAATAAAGGCAAAAGTTGACAGAATTTTCAGAATAACGATCGGGATTCATCCTTACAGGAATATAATTCCGCATGTACTCTGAAAATCTTGTCAACTTATTACGCCATTTACGGAAAATATTGTAAATTTTGTAAACGTATTTCATGAAATTACGCAGATGTCTGAAGGTACAAGATCCCAAGATGCATCTCATATGAGCTCAGAAATATGGAAAAGTCGCGGGAATACTGGACGAGGCCTTCCGGCCTTCGTCCAGTATTCCCGCGACTTTTCCAAGTGTCGTGACCACCATTTGAACCGTCTCATGAGTGGTCACAACGTATACTTTCATTGAGAAAAAATAAAAAATAAAATATTTAGCAAAGTTCATACCCGTAAAGGTGTATCTCGCATGTAATGGGTTAACATTATGATAGCAGGGCTTCATATTTCTTTGCTCTTTACAATCCATCCTTATGTTCATCCAGCCATACATATCTGGTCGTGTATACCTTGTTTGTTTACTTTTTTTTATAGTCGTGTATATATGTCAATATGGCTTATTTCCACGTGTTATAAAGACAATGTTTAGCTATGTATTGTATGACATGCAACATATAGTAGTTTCTCTAAATACATAGAGAAGAGGCTTGCCTTTGAATTCCTACCATTTCCGAGCCAAGCCTGATAAACTTGATATCAAACAACTGATACGCTATTTATCAGGTACCATTTTATGATACAAAATGCGCGCAATCAATGTGGATGGTCCACAAACGTAGTTTATTAATTGGATTGGCCATGATACATTGCATTTTGTAATCGGTCAGCCAGGGATTCCGCTGGGGAAAATAAAAAAAATTCGCCACTTCAAAAAAAACAAAACAATTGGCGATAAAAAATTACAATTTTCGAGAAAAAAAAAAAAATATACATGTATATATTTTTTTTCTCGAAAATTGTAATTTTTTATCGCCAATTGTTTATTTTTATCGCCAATTGCGAAAGTGGCGATCGCCAGCGGAATCCCTGGTCAGCATGTACATGGCGAGCTACTTGATAACATTATTAGTTGAATATATCAATGTGCTATCGTGCAGATATTTTCATTTGTTTATTTTATTGTTATGTATGTGTTGCTATATAATGCAGATGCTTTTGCTTCTAAGCCCATGAGACATAGTGATATAATTGCAGCACAAAAATATTTACACAATTCCCTAACATTTGATTGGCCCATAGCAAGTCTCTGTCCAAAATTTATATCCCAGTAAACTCCCACGCCGAACTACTTTCCGTAACCGTGAGGCGCAGTTAAAATAATTCTTAAGAAAACGGAAAATAAACACATTTTCTTGATGAATTTATTTCAAATGCTGGAATTATAAGGAATGAATGGCCTGCGGAATTTATCGGGGATATAAACTTGGAAAAGTCGCGGGAATACTGGACGAGGCCTTCCGGCCTTCGTCCAGTATTCCCGCGACTTTTCCAAGTTTACACCCCGATAAATTCCACAAAAAGGCCATTCATTCCTATACACAATGCTGCCTATGTGCGTTTGTTTTTATCATACTGACACTGTGACTTCTGGCTCTGGTGTGGTGAGCACCTGCCACCAGGCTAGGTTATTATCATTTCAGGGCTGAATACATATTTTTCTGTAAATATTCAGCTCCGATTTTGAGATTTTTCTACCATCACAATAGGTGAAATATGGGCTTCGACCAGGCCTAAAGTGGCATGAAAATGCCTAAATGTTGTTGACAGGCCGTTAAACACCATTAAATAAATAAATACATTCATCCATTCTAAACACGTATGCTCTAAAACAGGGATGTTTATGCCCCCACCAATTTATTGGAGGGGGCATTATGTTTTACCCCTGTCTGTCCGCATGTCTGTGCGTCCATCCGTAAGGCAAATGTGTTGAAGTTTTCAATAACTCCTTAACTACCTTCACCAATTTCAATAATATTTGCCCACATTGTCCGTCTTATAGGGATTAGCTTGGTAATAACGATGCCCATTTACTATCACGGCTACAGGTGGGGGCATCCGTGTTATATGAACACATTTTCTAGTTATTAGCAAAGATATTATTAAAAAGATTATATTTTCTTCTGGATATGTTGGTTTAGCAATTTCAGATCATAATTGTGTTCTATAGTCTGATTATTTATTTATTCTGTATTCAGGGTATTTATTCCAGATTAGAGTTGACGTCACTCAACATTTGGACACCATTTGTTTTGGGAAACCAAATACATTGTTATTGCGAAAAACTAAGTATTGGATGGAACACTCTTTGTTGTGGGAAACCATATATTTAATTTAGTTGAATCTGGTTATACCCATTGTAAAAGTAGTAAAATTAGCACTAATCATATTACTTTTAGGGAGTAGGGCTAAGTGCGGTGAGGACCAGGCACCAGGTCAGGTTATTCTAATTTCAAGGCTGAATATATTATTTTTTTCTGTAAATATTCAGTTCTGATTTTGGGATTTTATCCCCATCACAACAGGTAAAATATGGGATTCAATCCAGATAACCCTGCATAAAATGACCTTAACTGTTGATAGGCCGTTGAACACCATTAAGTAAGTAGGTAAGTAAAATGTGTTTCACCGGAACAAATTGTGTCCAAATAGTGAGTTATTATGGTAGTCATTTGTCTAACGTATTTATATTTGTTATACTAATTGTCTCAGAGATCCATGCCATACAGTGAGGTGCACACACGAACGAACATGACAGGTTGGTTCCAACCTGTCGTGTTCGTTCGTGTGTGCACTTACACGCTGCCCCACTGTATGGTGATATCACAGGTATATGTCGGACATACATAGGGAATTTAGACTAGTTTTATAAATAGGTCACCAAACTTGAAAAAATCCCGAGTAATTTCCCTTAGAACGATCAGGTGGTTTGTTTGGCAGCATGCGATGGGTAATTTAACGATCGGGATTCATCCTTACTGGAATCCCGACTGGAGACCTGGTTTGGTTCACAGGTACGTCTTTGGCATTCTTGTATGTGAGAGTTAAATATGGTTATACCCCTTATATGAGTAATATGATTATTCCTAATCTCATTACTTTTAGGGGAATGGGCAAAGTGACTGGTGTGGTATGTACCTGGCAGCAGGTCAGGTTATTCTAATTTCAAGGCTAAAGATATTTCTTTTTTCATGTAAATATTCCGTTCTGATTTTGGGATCCGGGATCGAACCTGTTGGCCCGGCGTTAATTGACCTTACCTGTTGATAGGCCGTTAAACACCAATACATCAAGTCAAATCAAATCCCTTAGGATGACTTCCGGGGTCATCAGAATTGGTAGAGTTGGTCGGTTTAACTCTTTGAATGCTGGGAAATTTGTGGGCTATAAATAGTTCAAAAATAGCAGATGACAATTTGTTATATTTTCTTTTATTTCTCCTTATAAATGTCATGAATATGTTTTGGAACTTCATTAGAATCAAGACATATTTACAGAGAGAAATAAAACATATACTCCTAATTCGTTTGGCGGATATTTTTGCCGCTAGCATGCAAAGAGTTAACATCATTACCTGGTTTTACAGTGAAAACAACTGGGAGAATCTACAGTGGAACCTCTCTAAACCGGCCACCAGGAAAACACCTGTAATCTAATTGTTTATGAGTTTCTTGGTCACTTATCTCAGTTGATAATGTCTGTTCGTGATCGCATGGCACACAAGTATGGCTCAGAATGATGAAATGCCTGATTTACAGTGAAACCTCTCTAAACCGGACACGGTGTGTCCGGTTTAGAGAGGTTTCACTGTATAATAATCAACGTGACCTCAAATCGACAAATTCCGCCAATCCTACTCAAGGATGCCCCGAAAGTAGTTCTAAGGGAAGTTACTCTTGATTTTCCAAGTTTGGTAACCTATTTATAGCACTGGTCTATAACTTTGGTGTGCTTTTATGTGAAAGCGGCATAGTTTGTATAACATTGTTATGTTATTTAGTTTGCGCATATACTGTAGACCGTTAAAGTCTGTGATACAACTTTTAGTAAAATATATTTATTAAATTGTTTTGATTGTTTCTTTATTCTGCCAATTGGCTCGAATAGTGTGGCTCTCAACATTGAACCTGTGGTTGTGACAAAAAGAGGCGTAATGAGTTTTTGACCAGTGTAGCTCCTGATCAGCTTGCTGTACTATCTTGTGGGAACGAGATGCTATGTCGTGTGAGCTGCTGTAGACGGGCCAAATATTAACCCTTTCACCCCTAAGTAACCCCTACAGCTCAGGCTCAGACAATCAAATTGCTTGATTGCTGATGGAAATTGCCAATATATGTGCAGACACGTTGATAATTATGGCAAGATTAACGCAGTCGGTTGTGTAAGTGCTAACAGCTCGGTCACGTTACAAGAAATACAAATTGTTCCCTGTGTGAATACGCATACTGGTTTGCAACTAAACTGGTCGCTGTTTTGGTCACAAATACCCTGGAGACTCACAACTTTATCATACTTGTGTTAAGGTATAGCATTGGGTGGTTGATTGGGAGCATGCAACGGGTAAGTTTAACGGTGGGATTCATTCTTGCCAGAATCCCGATATCCCTGGTTTGGCCCTCAGGTACATGTTTGGATTTATTACTATTTGAGGTTGGTGGTTGGTCGGGAGCACGCGTAGGGGTTTCTCCTTATAGGAATCACGAATTGCCTGGTTTGGCCCTCATGTACGTTTTTATCTTTGGCTCATTTGTTACCTGGTAGTTGAATTGGGTTATTGCCCATTATAAAAGTAGTAGGATTATTACTGATTCTACTGCTTTTGGGAGGGGGCCAAGTGATTCTGTTGTGGTGAGGACCTGGCATCAGATCAGGATTATTCCGATTTCAGGGCTGAATATATAGTTGTTTTATTGTAAAAACATGTAGTCATATATTGAATGATAATTCCAGCACAAAAATATTTACACAATTCCCTAACATTTGATTGGTCCGTAACAAGTCTCTGTCCAAAATTTATATCCCAGTAAACTCCCATGCCGAACTACTTTCCGTAACCGTCAGGCGCAGTTAAAATAATTCTCAAGAAAACGGAAAATAAACACATTTTCTTGATGAATTTATTTCAAATGCTGGAATTATATGGAATGAATGGCCTTTTTGTTGAATTTATCGGGGATATAAACCTTCGTCCAGTATTCCCGCGACTTTTCCAAGTTTATACCCCGATAAATTCCACAAAAAGGCCATTCATTCCTATAATAACCAATAGGATAAAAATAAGCAATTGGCGAAAATTTTATTTTTTTCGAAAATTGTAATTTTTGATCGCCAATTGTTTATTTTTATCGCCAATTGCGAAAGTGGCTTTTCCAAGTTTATACTCCGATAAATTCCACAAAAAGGCCATTTATTCCCAAACCAAACCAACCTACACACCCTGGTAATGGTTAGTAATGTTGCGAATACCATAATCCAGATTTTGGTCGCAAATACGATAGCCTTGGTTTTTATCATGCATTCATCATGTTCAAAATTCGCTGACGTTTCCACACAACGTACTACAGCGTCGCAACAACGTGACAAGAACGTGGTACAACGTAGTACAACGCGGCTACAACGTAGCAAAAACGTGACAGAACGTGAACATAACGTGTCCCGCCGCTTGCCGCTACGTTCTGTTGCGTTTGTTGACACGTTGTGCTCTGCGATTTGCTACGTTGTGGCCACGTTATGCCACGCTGTGTCACGCTATGATACGTTGTACTACGTTATCAGCTGCGTTATGCTACGTTGTAAGACGTTGTGCTACGTTCAACGTTGCGGTACGTCGACGCATAACGAGGCACAACGTGACGACGGCGAGGCTAGAGCGTGGCGGCAGCGAGGCATAAACCGGTTTTGATCTTCGGAAATCGTGGGTGTCAGAAACGTGGCACAACGGCGCTGCTAAAATGTGACAATACAACTGGAGCATTTACAGTCAAGGTATAACACAACCGGGTGTATAGTATAGGCGACACGTTTAGTCCAAAATCAGTGCGTGCATCCATGGTTTATAACGTCTGCTTCAGTGAGGTTCTACTGTAATTGTTTCTGGTTGATTGAATCAGCGTTTGTATCTTTTCCCTGTGGCGACCCTGTGTTGTTGTACTGTTATTTTGTTCTGTGTGGCAGCCCAGTTGTTTTGTCCCCTCCAAATAACTTGAATCAGTCGTCGTCAGCCACCATCCACATTATACATGTAATAGGACACAGTCGCAGATCAGAATATTGGATGCGCTATAAAAGCTGAAATGGAAAAGAAATAATAATAATAATAATAATAATATAGCAATAATAGTAATAATATAGTTTTCTAATACAATACTAATAATATTATTATTATATACATAATAAAATATATAATATTAATACTGTTTACACTGAAAATCAAAGGTAATGCACCATATACATGTAGAGGATCTGACATGAGTGATGATTTAATATATTTATTAAACGAGTTTGCTGATTTTATAAGAAACTAGGCGTAGCAAATGTTAGTTTACATTTATTGCCAAAAAAAAAAGGGAAGAGCACGATACATTCAAGCTTTTATAACCACCTAGCGTGTTATTTTTTATAGCGGCCTCATTTGCATATATTACACTAGGGTACTATGATTTTTAATACACCGTGTTATTACACTGTCAAACCTTACAGGCTTCATATGTTACATGTCATCTTAACAAAATGTACTCCTTTTCATTGTTCGCAGATGTCCGAAGGTACAAACTCACATGGCGTGTCTCAATTATGAATGTACTTCACGAAGCTAAACAACAGGTGATAAATATTTAACCAGTGTTGCACAACATCCGAAGTGGTTAGCTCCTACCGCCCGATATGGTTTTGGTTAGATGCCCCTGGAATATACATATTTTTATTCTATGCGTACTTTCGTTTCCCATTGAAACACAATGCAGCGCAAGACGTCAATATTTATAGGTTATTTGAATTGTACATGGATATATGCACGAGATCCTCAGCGTGCGATATTGAACAACTGTATGTGCGTAATATCGTTGCGCGGCGGAACGAGTGACATATATCCACGTACAAATCAAAGAACCTTTTTATTATATACGTACAGTATATTCGCAATTTATATGCGCTTCAAAAAACTATAAAAATGTAAATAAAAACAAATTAGTGTGGATTTAGAAGGAACTATTTTGCGATGTAAAAGAGAAGTTCCGGCACTGACCAATATGAACTTACGAGACGTCAATATGGAAAAAATATTTACGTATTGCGTTGCATTATGTTTCAATGGAAAACTAAAGTACGTATATTTATCCCGTCAACACAGTGCGTATGTGCCGTGAAACACGGTGCCGTGAAACATTTTTGATATCCAGTCAATACTATTTTTGCATTTTACAGCCATTTGTAGGTGTTGACGGGATAAATAGAATAGTAGGTTAGTGCCGTGAATGGGAAAAAATATCTGGCGCGGCACGGAAACGGGATGTGCTCGGCAGAGCCTCGCCCATCCCGTTTCCTGAGCCTTGCCAGATATATTTTCCCATTCACGGCACTAACCTACTATTCTATATCTATCTTCCTTATTTCTGAACCAAAGTATATGTTGTGACCACTCATTTGAACCGTCTCGGCGAGACGGTTCAAATGGTGGTCACGACATATACTTCTGATGAGAAATAAAGAAATTTTTGAGCCTTGTCAGATATTTTTTCCCATTCACGGCACTAACCTACTATTCTCTATAACAATTTTCCATATTGATGCCTCGTGAGTTCATATTGGTCAGTGCCGGAACTACGCTTAACATTGCAAAACAGTTCCTTCTACATCACCACTATTTTTATATTTTGTATATTTTTGAAGCGCATATACATTGCGAATGATGTACGTATATTTATAGGTTATTTCATTTGTACACGAGTGTGATATTGTGCGACTTCAGGAGCGCAATATCGTTGCGCGGCGGAACGAGTGACATATATCCCCATACAAATGAAATAACCTTTGTATTATATACGTACATCATTCGCAATTTATATGCGCTTAAAGAATATACAAAATGTAATCAAAATAAACAAATTTGTAGTGATTTAGAAGGAACTATTTTGCGAGGTGACGCGTAGTTCCGGCACTGACCAATATGAACTCACGAGACGTCAATATGGAAACATATTGACGTCTTACGTTGCATTGTGTTTTAATGAGAAACGAAAGTACGTACATAATAAAATAAAATTATTAGTTGATTTGTATGTGGATATATGCAACTCGTTCCGCCGCGCAACAATATTGCGCTCCTAAAGTCGCACAATATCACACGCTGCGGAACTCGTGCATATATCCACATACAAATCAAATAACCTATACATATGCTACATGTATTTACATATCATTGTTATGTGTGTATACGTCATCACATCCAGTGCACGTATACAGAAACATACATTGCTGACACTCTATGTTTCTGGGGCCCGTTTCACTAAACTTCTTACGACTAAAATGTTCGTATGTTCAAATTTAAGATCGTCTGTAAATTTAAATTTATGGATTTACATTTATTGAGCATAGGCTGCATATGCAGCCTATGCTCAATAAATGTAAATCCAATAATTGTTTACAAGAAAACATTGTTAATCTGAAATTTACAGACTATCATAATGTTGTACTTACGAACATTTTAGTCGTACGAAGTTTAGTGAAACAGCCCCTGATGTATACTTACGACCAATACATTTGCCTTGTATAAAGATCAGGAGTGGCAAGGTGTTGACAATACAGTCCGATTCTGTCCCCGGTGGAAAATATCCCAACGGCACACAGATGCGGCAACCTACAAGAAAATTGATGACAAAACGACATGCGATGTTGTACTTTCTGACATCTACGTTTACAAAATTTACGATATTTTCCATAAATGGCATCAAAAGTACATGCGGAATATAATTACATGAAATTACGCAGATGTCAGAATGTACTAAATCGCATGGCGTGTCCCATGAATTGTCGGAGTGTGCTAGTATAGATTACTTCATCAGTGTGCAGTCTTTAACTATCGGTCCAGTGCAGTATATTCATTATCTGCCCTGTGCAGTTATCTGCCTTGTGCAATATTTATAGGTTATTTGATTTGTATCTGGATATATGCACGAGTTCCGCAGCGTGCCGATATATCGTTGCGCGGCGGAACGAGTGGCATATCTCCACATACAAATCAAATAACATTTTTATTATATACGTACATCATTCGCAATTTCTATGCTCTTCAAAAAAATGTACAAAATGTAAGTAAAATAAACAAATGAGTGGTGAATTGGAAGGAACTATTTTGCGACGTGAAGTGTAGTTCCGGCGCTGACCAATATAAACTCATGAGACGTCAATATGGAAAAATATTGACGTCTTGCGTTGCATTGTGTTTCAATGAGAAACGAAAGTACGTATATAATAATATTTTCTATCGTGTCCCGTCTTGCTATCGATCCAGTGCAGTATATTATATGCCTTGTGCAGGATTATACGGAAGCCCATTAGGGCCACTTCACTTTTTTTTTTATCTTTTCTTGAATTTTCGAGATCTTTTCTTGAATTTTCAAGATGTTTTCTTGAATTTTCAAGTTCTTTTCTTGAATTTTCAAGATCTTTTCTTGAAAATTCAAGAAAAGATCTTGAAAATTCAAGAAAAATCTTGAAAATTCAAGAAAATAACTTGTAAATTCAAGAAAACATCTTGTTTTCAAGATGTTTTCTTGAATTTTCAAGTCACGTCTAATTCAAGAAAAGATCTTGAAATTTCAAGAAAAGAACTTGAAAATTCAAGAAAACATCTTGAATAAATGGAAATTAAAAAAAAGTGAAGTGGCTTCCGTAGGATTATTATCTAGCATGTGCAGCATTATGTTCAGTAATAATTGGTTCACTTACTGCCGCGTGCCATCCCTCTAGCAGAGCACTGATTGGCTATCAGCATCAGCGCCATAATTAACGGTAACACACGTGACGACGTCATCATAGGAATCCGGGATTTGGTAACTGAAGGTTTGCTGATGTAATCTATACTGGCACACTTCGACTATTATGTATTATACAATTATCGGTGTGTCCTACATTCATTCAGTTTAAATTTGATAAATTCAGTTGTCATCCATCTTATATATCAGTGGCGTCGTCAAGGGGTGCGAACGCTCACTTACAATTTTACCAGTAGCCGATTTCATCAAAATTGCAAAGTATACTTACATGTACCTAGAAAAGTATACTTTGAGGGAGTAATCATTTATTTTTCCCGAAATGCATTATTTCATATAGAACTAACGACTCTATATATTTGATGATTAAAATTATTATACTGAATTTATTACATTATCACAGCCAAACTGGAGCAAAAATGGCTGTGATAATTTAATAAATTCAGTATAAATTTTTGTAATAAATTTGGCCTTATATTGCAAATTTCTCCCTCAATGTATACTTTTCTAGATAAGTATACTTTGCCATGTTGGTGAAATAGGCTACTGGTGTGTATTGTTTTTTTAACTTTCATGTACGGATAGAAATAATTATGTGTGGAAATTGTAGCTTTACAATAACTATAATCGAGGAAATTGAATGCAGAAATCAGTATTTGTTCAGTGGTCACAATACCGAACAACACGAGTACCATCGGATTGTTTGGTATATAGAGGTTCCACTGTAATTCATGTACCTCAAAGCCCCGCTCTTCCAACAGGTCCATCTTCACTTGCAAATTATGTCAGTAAGACTGCGGAAATTTGTTGACGAACGTTGCTATAAAGAACACGAAAACGTGCTTAAAACCAATTTATGGTCAGAGTAAAGTTACCAGTAGCCGATTTAACCAAAAATTGCAAAGTATACTTATCTTGCTAAGTACACTTTGAAGGAGAAAGTTTCAATTTAAGAATACATTTATTAATTTTTATTATACTGAATTCATTACGTATAATAATTCTGCAGAATCATCACATATATGCAATGGTTAGTTCTATATGAATAATTCATTTCGGGAAAAATAACTGATTACTCCCTCAAAGTATACTTAGCTAGATAAGAATTCTTAGTTTTTTTGGTGAAATCGTCTACTGATAGGTTGAATAATCATGACGTGACGTCATCCCATAATAATGAAAGTGAGTATTGTTTGGGCAGGTTTTGAAGTTTTGCCCAGATCACAGGTTGGTAAACATACGTTGAGACGTGCCACATTATGTCTATGTCAGAAGTATAGACGCTTAGTGATTGTAAAATCCTAAAATCCAAATCAGTCCTAGAAATAAGCGATGTGATGTAATAACTCTAAAATGTAATCTAATAAGTAACGGGTGGTTTTTTGGCCTCAGCGGTGGTGAAATTTAACCATTACTACGCTGAATTAAATGTTGTCGTCTGCTGGAAATGTTTTATTTTCAATATATTTCGACAAAAACCTGGTTTTGACAGCACATGAGAATCGTCTCCAGCGGAGACGATTCTCATGTACTGTCAAAACCAGTTTTTTGTTAAGAATTAAAGCAAAAATGAAAAACAGCAGACGGCAATTTCCGTCAACAGCGTAGGAAGGGTTAAATATAATATCAGAGCATTATCGAAGCATCATGGACTACTAGTTCAGAAATTACATAGAAAAAGGCTAAGCAGGACGTATTTATAAATCCACCCTGTAGTTATTTCGGAGTACTCAGGAGTCGCAACATTTGGACATGTGTTTAGAAATTCATATCATTGTCGCACAATTCACACCCACTCGGCAAGACCCTGGCTACGCCGTTCAATAGACACGTATACAACACATTACATGAAGAAGTCGCCGTGTGACATTTATTCTGTTGTCACAATTTGTATGTTTAACGACGTTAAGACTTGATGAATCAGTCATTGATGAATTATTTTAAATAGAAGACAATTTCGAACATCATGTGAAAAATTCGGTGCTACCATGCGACCTTGAACATTCAAAGTTAATTTGAAAAATAGGGCTTATGGGATTTGTGACCAGTTTAGCGCCTTATTAAACAGCACACTCTAGCACACTCATGCCCACCTGAAAAAAATAATATTGTCGACAGATTATAAAGTATGATCATTGCAGATCAAAACGTAAATGCAGAGAATGTTAACATTTTAAGGCTACACGGTTATCGCCGCTGATATCAGTGTGGAAATTTACGCCCGATATAAAATGTATACTAATGCCAATCAATACGTGGGATAATGGTGCATAGCGGACACTCGTAAATTTTAGAACTGGTGGAATAGTGACACAATTATACACTTTTTGAACAGTTTGTGCCTACTGAGTGGGCATAACACATCTTGGTATTTCATTAGAATTGTCGCCAAGGAGACAATTCTAATGAAATACCAAGGTGTGTTTTCATATGTATGGAAGCCTATTGGCATGTACCTTTAACGATTTACATGTATTGATGGAAGTAGGGCGGGTGTTGTATTGATGGAATGGCGAGCAGTGCATCTTGATCTGAGGCCCGTTTCATTACGTTCGTAAGTGCAAATTTAGGATCGTCTGTAAATTTCAATTGATGGATTTGCATGTATTGAGCATAGGCTACATATGCAGCCTATGCTCAATAAATGTAAACCCAATACTTGTTTACAAGAAAACGTTGTTAATATGAAATTTAGAGACTATCATAGTTTTGTACGTACGAACATTTTAGTCGTACGAAGTTTAGTGAAACGGCCCCCAGATCTGGATCTACACTGGTCGCAAAACCAACAAGCCCCATTTTTTTCCAGCCACAGCCGCATTTGTACATGTCAGTACAACAAAGTAGGGCACCGTGCCTCATTGATTTGACGTATGGTCCTCATTACGATGACACTGATACATTTGTTTAAATTCATCATGTTTTGCGAGGTATGGAAACAAAACATGCCAAATGTTCATATACATAGAGAACTCTCTAAGCCGAACACCCTGGGAGGTCCCCAGGGTGTCCGGCTTAGAGAGGTTTCACTGTAAATCAGGCATTTGATCATTCTGAGCCATAGGTGTGTGCTATGCGATCACGAGCTTACATTATCACCTGAGATAAATGACCAAGGAACTCATCACAAATTAGATCACAGATGTTTTCTTGGAGTTCGGTTTAAGGAGGTACCACTGTAATACTACATGTACAGTGTTTGGTCTCTACACTTACTTCTCCTATATTTACTTGTACATGTATGACAAAAGCATATGCTAACTTATGTTAGATGCCAGAATAAATGTTATACTTGCTATTAAACAAGGCGGTTGGATGCGACCATAATCAAGGACTGAACGTCCTGCAATTTTTGGCAGTATGTGTTTGTTGATGACAAATAGACCAATACACTGTAATTTATATAGAGTGGAAAGTCGCTAAAAATAAGCGCTGGAATTTCACAACAACAACAACAACAACAACAACAACAACAACACATTTTCAGCAATGGAAGATTGTATTCGTGTACCGAACCATGGAGTTACGAATCGCTAATAATGGAGTATGGCGGTTAATCGTCGCACCCTTAGACCACGAAAACACAAAACAAGCAGACAAATCTTTTATCACACTGAAAGGGCGATCAAGCTGTTGGAACTATTTTATGGCGTAAGACCCGTATTTTTAAAATATTCAACCCGCAAAATATGTGCTTTGACCGACATATGCTCATTTGCATAAAATATGTACGACCTCAAATTTGGATGTTGGTTGTATAATACTTCACTAGCGAATAATTCCAGCACAAAAATATTTACACAATTCCCTAACATTTGATTGGCCCGTAGCAAGTCTCTGTCCAAAATGTATATCCCAGTAAACTCACATGCCGAACTACTTTCCGTAACCGTGAGGCGTAGTTAAAATAATTCTGAAGAAAATGTAAAATAAACACATTTTCTTGATGAATTTATTTCAAATGCTGGAATTATAAGGAATGACTTGGAAAAGTCGCGGGAATACTGGACGAAGGCCGGAAGGCCTCGTCCAGTATTCCCGCGACTTTTCCAAGTTTATACCCCGATAAATTCCACAAAAAGGCCATTCATTCCTATAATGAAAATGATACTAACAAGGGGTTCATTCTTGCATGAATCCCGATATTTCTTGTTCGACCCTCAAGTACATTTTTGTATGAGAAAGCTGAATCCGGTTTAACCTATTGTTGTAAGAGCAGTTAAAGTAAGAGTACTGCTAATCATATTAGTCTTAGTGGGTGGGACTAAGTGACTTTGGCGTTGAGACGACCTGGCACCCGAACAGGTTATTATAATTTCAGTGTTATGTCAAAATGTAGCCCTGAAATGTTTGCAAATATTATGAAACAGGTCTCTATAGTGTTGAAAGGGTTTAGAAGCATCCATCATTCAACATAGCATTTTTCTGCGGAAAGCTTACTGATTTTATGTAACTATGACAACGTGATACTGTACGGAGCCCCGCATTTCTCAAATAAATGCTATGTTCTGTCGTACATCTTGACCTACTTTATTTGAATATTGTAACATCTTATCTATCAGACCTCAATCAGAAATATGACATTCAAACACGCCTAATATAGTATGTTTATACGAATACAATAGCGGTTGTTTTTTTATATATTACACAACTGGGGACGTCGGATAACTGATTGGACGTACATATATTTTGTACGACAGGTGTTAGTTACAGGTACATAGTATTACAATCAAATATTCAGATATAGTTATGGAACACATCTGCAATAATAATTTAATTTTAGATTTGTATGCCAACTGAACACTGAACAACCGGACAATTGGGAATGCTGGCTGCTGCTTAGCCTCGTGGCGGTCGCAAGAGGATGTGACTTAATACTTGTGATGTCATTTCGAAAGTAGGTACATGGCACGACGATGTACTGATAGTTGAAGGTCATGTTCGGAAATAGCCACCTGTTCGCCAATACCCGACGCCGCTCTACCAATTTTACTCTGATATGAAATATCTACAAAGTAGGCAATTCGCCATCTTTTCAACCAACGGAAATGGTACTAGTGTACCTTGGGCCCGCTAATTCAGCCACTTTCGTTGGTTGAACAGATGGCGAATAACCTAACTTGTTGATATGTACATGAAATATCAGAGTATCAGAGTAATATGTATGATTAAAAGAAAGGTTTTGTCGTTCATATCACAAAGGGTGTGTAGCTCCTCCCAAGATCGCAGTCGTTCTTTAACTTATTAATGCTTCTACCAAAACAGATCACATTAATTGTTCAACATCGGCATTACTCTTGTCTTGATAACAATCTGGGCCCGGATGCTCAAAGCTTCTGTTAGCTTAACAGACTGTTAAATCCTTAGCATTGCTAAGGATTTAACAGTCTGTTAAGCTAACAGAGGTTTTGAGCAACCGGGCCCAGATATAATTATATTACTGGCTAATGGTAAATTTGGATAAATGAGATAGGAACGTCAAATACCATTTTACATCCCGTTGAGACACTTTCAAGAAAAAACAGATAGTCGCTCCTCAAGGACAAACCGGCTAATGAACCAAGTAAGCTTGCTAAGCATAGAGAAAGAGAAATAAAGCATAACACAATTATTTACAAACGTTCAGTGCTACTCATTTCAGCATGAAACTACAATAAGCACATATTGTTCATCTTTCGTGTTCCAATGTTGTCTTTCAGGGCTGAATATATATTGTTCTCGATGTAAATATTCCGTTATGACTTTGGAATTCCCTAATGCAGCAGCTAGGTTAAATACGGGATCGAACCCGTTGGCCCGGCCTTAAATGACATTAGCTGTTGATAGGCCGTTAAGCACAAATAAATAAATAAAATCGATCCGATGTTCGCTGAGCTGAGCATGTATACTTGTAGGGGTTTGTGCCAGAAGGGAACTAACTAAAGCGTCTTCTGTTGTGACTTGTTTAGAAGAAGCAAGAGATTGAAGAAGTGCCATGGGTCGCGCGAACATGATCACAGCTTGGATGTTATATTGGACAGTGATAGCTGTCTTTCTGCTGACCATTCGGACAGGTGCGTGAATGTTGTTTTCTCTTTGTTTAAACTTTTATCAGCTTTATTAGGATTGCTTCAACTGTAGCCGATTTCATCAAAATTGCAAAGTATACTTTTCTAGCAAAGTATACTTTGAGGGAGTAATCATTTATTTTTCCTGAAATGCATTATTTCATGTAGAACTAACGACTGCATATATTTGATGATTAAAACTATGCAGAAATATTATACTGAATATGTTACATTATCACAGCCAAATTAGGGTAAGGGCCGTAACTAATGTTGGTAGAACTTGTGGCCCAAGCCCATTGTAATTATTTGGCAATAAACTATGTTTAAACTAATTTGTTGCTCACTAGATGTATATAGTATGTGAACTTTAACTGTATATTGCATATCGATATCTTCAGGCAACGAGCATACACGAGAAATTAGACTTCAAAGCAATCCCAGGTTCGGCGATTATCGAGAATCGCTTTTTTCCGCAACTTTACAGATGTATTTTGTTCTATCATTGCAGGTACGATGACCACTGCTTGACTAACCCTACACGAAGAATCTATTTGATTTACAGTGGACCCTCTCAGACCAGAAATTATTTGCAACCATGTGTGGACAATTTTGACGGGTTTATTATGTTTGTTATCGCCGATGGCACCGTCTGCTATTGATCGCATAGAACTAAAACATGCCTTGGAGTGACGGTATGTCTGGTTTACAGTCCAACATCTCCAAGGTGTATGATCACGTGGTTACAACAACAACAACAAGTACTGAAACTCCCAGAAGCCCTCCGATTCAAAGTACGTATTCTTTTATTTTATCCTTATTATGTAACGGATGTTGATGAAATATGGCGCATCAAACGCGTCTTGTTAAACTGTATTTGGTGGTCTCGGTACTTTGGCACAAATTTCTGTCGTGTTTGCGAATAATCGATTTCCGTGTCTACTGTGTCTACGTGTCTCCGTGTCTACTGAAATCGATTCTTCGCAAAAACGACATAAGTATGTGCTGAACTCCCAAATGCAGCTCATGAAGACACGTTTGCTGTGCCATATTTCATCAAAATCCGTTGCCTATTAAGGAGCATATCAAATAATACTTAGTTTGGAGTGGGCGCGCTTTCGACACTTCCAGCCATTGCTGTTGCTGTTGTAACCATGTGATCATGCACATTGATCTCTATACCGGACACATACGTACTTTATTTTAGTTTGGAGTGGGCACGCTTTCGACACTTCCAGCCATTGCTGTTGCTGTTGTAACCATGTGATCATGCACATTGATCTCTATACCGGACACATACGTACTTTATTTTCCTATTGAAACACAATGCAACACATGCCATCAATAACTTTCCATGTTGGCGTCTCGTGAGTTCATATAGGTCAGTGCCGAAACTTTTCATCATGCAAAATGGTTCCTTCCAACTCACCACTGATTTGCTATATTTGTTGAGGCATATACATTGCAGTGATGTACGTATATAATAAAAAGTTTTTTTGATTTGTATTTTTTTATATTGATTATATTTTGTATATATTTTGCTGCGCATATAGATTGAGAGTGATTTACGTATATAATAAAAACGTTATTTGATTTGTATTTGGATATATGCAAATCGTTCCGCCGCGCAATGATATTGCACTTCTAAATATCGCACTCTGCGGAACTCGTGCATATATCCACATACAAATAGAATAGCCTTTACTTGTTTACACATTGTTTTAAAAGTCACCCTTGTTATTAAATTTTCGACCACATGGTCTTTATCAAAATAGTATGAAAATGTATCGGCAGTCCTATGTAGGACTGCCGATACATTTTCATTCTATTTTGATAACGACCATGTGGTCGAAAATTTAATAAAAAGAGTGACTTTAAAACAATGTGTATTAAATGTGCTTCCCTTCGGAGGTTATTTGAAATTACAATACTTGTTTATACTGACAACTTGTGATATTTAATGTGCTCCGCGTCTATCATCCTGCAGCTGGTCTATTTCATTGTAACTTGCTTAAATACGTCATTGATGACGATCTGCACTGACCATCTTTATTTCTATGGAACGCCAAATTTACATAAACTCAAATAATTAATGCGAGTTCAATGTTTTTTTAGTAGCTCAAAATGATTTAGAGAGCTCTTCAACTGATTTGAAGCTGGCTCTAATTATTTAATGCTAGCATTAATTATTTGAGTTTATGTAGATTAGGAGTTTCTAGAACGCCAAATTTACATAAACTCAACTAAGTATTGCTAGCATAAATATTTAGAGCTATCATTACATATTTTTCACAGTCTGATTACATCCGTTACATTGTTTTTACAGTCTGTAAATTTCAAATGATGGATTTACATTTATTGAGCATAGGCTGCATATGCAGCCTATGCTCAATAAATGTAAATCCAATAATTGTTTACAATAATACATTGTTAATGTGAAATTTACAGACTATCATAATTTTGCAATTACGACAATTTTAGTCGTACGAAGTTTTCTGAAACGGGCCCCAGGATTACACAGGAGTCGGATCGACCAGAAATGCCATAAGCTTCTTTCCTCCAGTCCCTTTATATACATGTACAAACAATCGTTAAGCGTTGAATGGATGGTTGTCTGAATGGCGGACAGTGTAGACCTTCCGCGCAGTCTGATCTGGTTCTACACTGATCGCAAAGGCATAAGCCCGGTTTTGTCAGCTTGTTGGCAAATTTATTTTTATGTAATTGATGATGGCTGCAAAGTTAATAAAGATAATGATTGATTAGCCGATGTCATTGCTAAAGTTTAAAAATTGTGCTTTTATCCAAACAAATGTGTATACGTTAAAGGGTTTGGAAGTAAGGATAAGGAAGTCTCGTAAATGGACAGTTATTTATTCTAAGTTCCAACATCTTTTCTTGAATTGTGAACATCTTTTCTTGATTTCTCAAGACACATGTAATATCTTGAATTTTCAACATTTTATCTTGAATTCTCAAAATCTTTTTCTTGACTTTTCAACATACTTTCAACATCTTGAACATTGAAGAAAATATGTTGATTGCAAATGCAAGAACGTATCTTGAACGTTTGAAACAGGATGTTGAAATGGGGAGAAATGAGGCTTATGGGTTTTCTGATCAGAGTAGAGACATATCAGCCTGCGAATACGCGCAGTCTGATCAGGGTCTACTCCACATTGATCGTCATTTCATGAAATAAACACCCTCCATGCGTCTCACAAGCAATATAGTTCGTTTTCATGCTACGGGAGTGTGCAATTTGATCAGGAGCTACTACATCGGTTACGAATCCCATAAGCCCCATTTCTCCAGTCACAGCCATATATTGCCTTCCTTTGTGGCGACATCAAGAAGATCGACATACATGAACATACCTGCATGTATTTGAAGTTCAGTCAGATGACCAACATACTGACATTCCGAGGCAAGTGTTTCTTTGAAGTTACCAATCTAGTTAGCTTAGATAATCGCAGCTATCAGGCCCGTACGCAGGAATTAATTTAGGGGGGGGGGGGGGTGAGGGGGTGAGTTATCGACGGTGCGAAGTGTTTTTTGCACATCCACGGACAGACCTCTGCAGATTAACCCTCTCCCCTCTCACCCCTAAGTAACTGGAATGGATCCAAAGATGAGTGTATCAAATTGCGCCATATACACAAATGTCAATATTCACATCCAAAGATGAGTGTATCAAATTGCGCCATATACATCAATACCAATATTCACTTCCAAAGATGAGTGTATCAAATTGCGCCATATACACCAATACCAATATTCACATACAAAGATGAGTGTATCAAATTGCGCCATATACACCAATACCAATATTCACATCAAAGATGAGTGTCAAATTGCTCCATATACACCAACGCCAATATTCGCATTCACATTTTGTTTCCAATCTTGCAGCTTCTGCTCTCTTCCAACCGATGATGCAGCCACTGTTCCCGGGTGGGGGGTTCCGGATGCCGATGGAATGTTTTCACGTGAGCTTGATGATGAATCCAGCACTATGGACTTGTCCCGATGGACTCCCTCTTTGCTAAGGCATAACATATTGCTTATTTAAGATATTCTCGTCTGCTTTTCAGTCTATTTTTATTTTCCAATTTTTCCTTTAAAAAATATGGTGTGACGACACTTTCGAATCATTTCCATTGGGAAGTATTCTGAAGTATTGTCAAACCAAGCTGTTATTGAGAAAGAAGACCATCTAAAACGACAGCAGACGATATTTGTTTGTATCCCGTATTAACTCTGTGCATGCTAGCGGTGAAAATATCCGCCAAACAAATTACGAGTATATTTTTTAGTTCTCTGTAAATATGTCTTGGAATTTCATTAGAATGAATTTCATTAGAATTGAGTCCTCCTCCGGACTCAATTCTAATGAAATTCCAAGACATGTTCATGATATTTACGGGGAGAAATGCAAGAAAATATGATGAATTTTTGTCCGCTAGTTTTAAACTATTTATAGCCCACAAGTTTCCCAGCATGCAAAGAGTTAAATGTGTCATTTGTATCATGTGTTATTTGTCCTCAGGACTCAATTCTAATGAAATTTCAAGACCTATTCATGATATTTACAAGGAGAAATAAAAGAAAATATTTTGTCAGTTATTTTTGAACTATTTATAGCCCACAAGTTTCCCAGCATGCAAACAGTTAAAGGGACATGCTGTACAAATAAAAACGTTCAACAAGATAAAAAATCTGATACTTATGTACCGATATATATGAAAATCGAAACAACCCAGCAGTCCGAGTATCGTCATATATCTTCAATTAAATCACTTTGCACAGGGCCATGCTGAAAACACGTTTTTATTTTTTATATTATTTTGAAGAAAAAAAATCCTGTTATGCCCCTTTAAGTTAATGCGTGTTTATGTTAACCATGGATTTTCAAGATATGACAGATTGACCCGTTACGAACGCGAAATCATACTCTTGCGCGAAGTTCTAATTGGTCACCCAATATTTGGGATGTGTTTAGACAAATACAAGATGTCATCAGTATGCAAGGTGAGTTATATGTATTATTCATTAATTAGAAAGGCAATGTAGAAAATATTGTATTAATGCATTATGCGATCACTATAAAATAATTGATCAAAGTTAACCACCCCCACATTAAACTTAACACAATTACAACATGTCGAGTAGAATCAAGGTGTATGATCACGTGGTACTAACAACAACAACAACAACAAGTACTTAAACTTCCAGAATCCATCCGATTGAAAGTACATATTTTTTATATTTTTATATTTTTTATATTGCCCAAACTTCTGTCGTTTTTGCGAAGAATTGATTTTCGTGTCTCCAACACGGAAATCGATTCTTTGCAAAAACGACGTAAGTCTGTGCCAAACTCACTGAACCACCAAATGCATCTCATGAAGACGCGTTTGCTGCGCAATATTTCATCAAAATTCGTTGCATATTAAGGAAACTATCAAATAATACTTACTTTGGAGTGGGCGACGTTGTTGTTGTTGTAACCACGTGATCATGCACCTTGAGAATGGCTAATACCGCGTGTTAGCTATTCTACTCGGAAATGTTTTCATTTGTGTGCATTTTACACGTGAGGGTGATCGACTTTGATCAATTGTTTTAGAGTGATCGCATACTAAATTAATACAATCTTTTCTACACTGCCTTTCTAATGAATTAATATTGCATATAAATCACATTTTATACTGATTGCATCTTGTATTTGTCTAAAAACATCCCAACTATTGGCTGACCAATTAGAACTTAGTGCAAGTGTATGTGTGCTTATGCGATGCAGGTCCACCACCACCATTGAGTTTTTCGATATAAACTGACCAATGACCACACATTTTGCTATTCTCTGCTACTTTCATTTTGTCGTATGGATGTTGTGGGACCTATTTTCCAATAACCTGCACCCATTCTGCTCTGGATATTCACTAATTAAAATATAGGTTTAATTATTGTTAAGAAAGATAAATACAGCGGCTGGAACTGAAACCGCATCACACGACAAACTTGTTCCGATTTACAAAATAATCCCAAAGCATATGCTTGAAACTGATACATTAACATTCCTGTGCAGTAGATTAGTACAGCAGTTGACTGGTTTCTACAAGCAAAGAATGTCTATGGCATAACAAATCAGGCTTATTATTTTTAACGTACTGCTTTTGATTGGTCCGGCGAAGGTAGGGGTGCACCTCCATCACCCACTCGAAGTGTATAGTGTTACCACTCAGTTGAACCGTCTCGTCGAGACGGTTCAACTGAGTGGTAACAAGATAAACTTTTGATGAGAAATCAGAACAATTGCAGATCAATATTTAGAGATTTGTGCACCGACTGATATCAAATGTAGTATCAAACGAGCTTTAGCCGATACGAAACCAAAACAGTATTGGCAATTCATTGTTCATGTTCGTGTATAATAATAATACTAATAATAATAATAATAATAATAATAATAATAATAATTCCATTCATGACCTTTTTTGTATAATATTTATACGAATTATAAATATTCAGTTCAATACAAATCATATTGTTCCTACGCCCCTGCTTTGTTCAGCCAGCAGTACCCACCAACCCTCCACCCACACCTCGCCCGTTTGTCCGGGCTTACTAGGGGGTGCGGTGCGTTGTGTTTATTTCCACATGTGTTTGAACAGATGGTCATATGGGTATTTTGGTGAATTTTGTGTATTTCGATTGTTTTGGGTAATTTACATTGGTTTTTTGCAACTACTAATACTCTTTCATTACACACGACATAAATGGTTCATTATCTACACATTCACCGTTCCGATCTTTCGAACCCCCTTTTATACAAGTAAAATCATACGTATACGTGTAATTCGCGGGAGGTGAGGTAAAGTGTATGTTGGTAACAATGCACACATCCACCAGAAATACCGAAATAATCGACAAAACACGGAAATATGAACCGTTCTTCAAGAATCCGTGGCTTACTAGGGGTGCCTTGTGTGTATTTCTGAAGAAACTTCTATATTTCCTTTGTCGTGTTTCATATGGAAGCGTCCTGGTGCCAATGCTAAAATATTGTTATCTCCTAATTAGGAGATACTAACTCCTAATTAGGAGATATTATCTCCTAATTAGGAGTTAGTATATCTTAATTAGGACTTACTATCTCATAATTAGGAGTTATTATATCCTAATTATGAGTCAGTATATCCTAATTTATTATCTGTGTCAATTTGTTTATCTCCTAATTAGGAGATCATGCGTTCTAATTAGGATATACTAATTCATAATTAGGAGATAGTACGTCCTAATTAGGCGATACTATCTCCTAAGATAATATATCCTAATTGGGACTTTATATTCTTCTAATTAGGAGTTAGTATCTCCTAATTAGGAGATAAAGCTATTTTAGAATTGGCACCAGGACGCTTCCATAGTTTCCTTCCTTCCCGGGGTATCCGGTTAAGAAGTATTGCTCTTATCTTTTGCAGGCACATCTATCATAGATAGACGGATGGACGACGTTACCATAGCATTTAGCACAGGAGCACGATTCGTATTAGGGATGGTACACTACATATAATATAATTTTCCTAATTATGTTTAAAAACACAACACAAATCAAAGAAAGCATTATTACTTATAAATTAAATCCAAAAGCGTTACTAAATGCGAATATTAGAAGCATATTATAATGACACGTTTCTGAACACATTGTCTCTGTTGCGTCTACTGGCATATAAACTTAAATGCAACTGCTGTTGGATAAATGGGTCTTATATGTTATGCGATCAATGTAGATCCAGATCAACCTGTGCATCCGCACAGTCTGATCAGAATCTACACCGTTCATTATTACATCGATGAAACACCCGTCGTGCTTATAACAAGCAATATAAATCGTTATCTGGCTGCTTCAGTGTGCTATCAGTAACTACACCGGTCACACATCCCATAAGTCCCATTTCTCCAGTCACAGCCACGTATAACGTCACGTTGCTTTGGCGGTGTCAGTAGCCGATTTCATCAATATTGCAAAGTATACTTTCTAGCAAAGTATACTTTGAGGGAGTAATCATTTATTTTTCCCGAAATGCATTATTTCATATAGAACTAACGACAGCATATATTTGATGATTAAATGTATGCAGATTTATTATACTGAATTTATTACATTATCACAGCCAAAATGGCTGTAATAATGTAATAAATTCAGTATAATAAAAATTAATAAATTTATGCTAAAATTGAAAATTTCTCCCTCAAAGTATACTTTGCTAGAAAAGTATACTTTGCAATGTTGATGAAATGGGCTACAGAACATTTCATTCTCTATCCTTTTTACGGGCATCCAAAAAATAAATAGGGAAAGTTACATATGTTATCATCTCTCTTACGGGGTCTTACACCTGTGGGATGTCTCTGCCGAAAAATACAATTAATCCAATATAAAATATGTGTGTTTAGTTTTTATTTCACCGCTATCTATACAGTTTCGACACCCAGCGGCTTTAACCCTTTCACCCCTAAGTAACTGGAATGGATTTCGATATGTTTATTTTGCAACCAATCCAATCGTCCATTTATGAAGGGGGTGTTTTTGTTCTCAAAAATATGAAAATTACTTGCAAAAAGTGCAGATCCTGATGAGACGGCTCGTCACGAGTCGGCTCATCTGGATCTACATTGTTTGCCAATACAGGTCTGTGATGTTGAAAGGAGGGTTAATATATATGTTTTTTTTGCGCAGAAATTGATAGCATAGCAATACCTAATTATACTTGCATGTTTTCCGCAGGGGATACATATATTTGATTATCATTTAACGATTTTGTGAGCTCATGCATATTTATGTTTGCCTAAAGTGTGTCTTCTCAAGGTAGCGAATAAATATACAGTTGTTGTCTTGGCCGGACGACTTGTAGGGTTTATCACAGGTGTTTGAACAGTTGGTGCCATATTATGGGTACTTTGGTGAATTATGGGTAGATTTTGGTGGACTTCGTTGGTTTTGGATAATTTACATAGTTTTGTGCAACTACTAAATGCTCAATCATTACACACGACAGAAATCGTCAATTATCTACACATTCACCGTTCCGAACTTTCGGACCCATTTTATACTGTCAACATACCAACATTCGTACTTATACGTGTAACTCGCGGGGACGTAAATTGTATGTTGTTAACAATGCATCCAAATCACCAGATATACCAAAAAATAACCCATAAAATATGAGCTATTAACCGTTCTTGAAGAACCTGTGGGATTTACGGCAGTCCATACTGTGCTTATGAAACTATTACGCAATACGTTCATGGTACAGCGGAACCTCTCTAAACCGGACACCGTGGGAGGTACCCAGGGTGTCCGGTTTAGATAGGTTCCACTGTGAATGAGGTCTGTGAGCACTCCAGAGGATGTCCGAGTGATTTGTAATCAAGAACCAATATTATCGTTAGAGACAATTTACGGCGAGTACGCTCAAAATTGGACAAGCTGGAATTACCGATGTCTCGTTTACAGACGGTATACTGTACTATAGTATATTCTATGTTCATATGAAACGTGCGATTTTGTACCTTCGGACATCTGCATAATTTCATTAATTACGTTCACATAATTTACAATATTTTTCATAAATAAAGTCAAAAGGTGACTAAATTTTCAGAGTACATGCGGAATATAAATTATAATTCCGCATGTACTCTGAAAATTGTGTCAACATTTGACGCCCTGTACGGACAATATTGTAAATTTTGTAAACGTATTTCATGAAATTACGCAGATGTCCGAGGGTACAAAATCGCATGCCGTGTCTCATATGTGTCCGAGTAGAAGAGTTTCGTTCTACTTTACCAAACTGTTCTGTTTGAAACGTGTAAATGATTTGTTTTTATTTAAATTATCACATCTTTGCAACATTTTCGAGTTTTGTTTCTGCATTTACACAGCACATGTGCAATGTATGGACATGAGGATGTGAGGATGTGGGATTAGGCTAAAGAAACAATGTTTATAAGGGCGTTGTTCATATTGGTCTCTATCAACTGTACAACACAGTTCGTCCATATGTACGATCGATAATCCACTCGCTAAAGCTCGCGGATTATCTCCTCGTACTTGCGGACGAACCGTGATCTAAATGTGGCTTAGCTCGTCTAATAACGTACATGTATATACGTCCCAAGTTAAACCAGGGGGCCGTTTCACTAAACTTCATACGACTAAAATGTTCGTAAGTGCACATTTATGATCGTCTGGAAATTTCAATTTTAAATGTAAATCTAATAATCGTTTACAAGAAAACGTTATTAATGTGAAATTTACAGACGATCATAATTTTACACATACGAACATTTAGTCGTACGATGTTTAGTGAAACGTGCACCGGGGACATACGCATATACTGGATAAGAAATAACGCAATCTCAACGCTTTCACATGAAAAAATATATTTTTCAAAAATCCCATTTTCGCAGCATAAATCAGTGTTTTGGATGCAATCGATTTCCATTATTGGTACATTATTTTTTAGGAATGTATGAAATTTCATACGTCTTTAAAGACCGTATTTTCAAATCAGACCCAACAGTGTACATGTAACATGGCGTTGGTTTAAACGACTATCATTATCTGAATATATAGTAAATATATGGTTAGTCAACTTAGTGCCGTCGAATATAAAATATATACGGTTGAGCCTCAGACAGCTTTATTGGGGCGAGCTTTAGCGAGCCCCAATACAGTTGTCGTGGCGAAAACGAATATATTTTATATTCGACGGCACTAACCATATATTTAATTTATACCGCATATTGAACTTATTTGTTGAACGTGCGTGACGTCATGTTTTTGACGTCATTCCCTCTCGCCATACGTCACAAATCTAGCGTCATTCAAAGCAAAATGGCGGCGTCTACGCTAGGTAGATTCGGCATTGTGCCTGATTAAATCTTCGATTTATTTACGATGAACTTCAATATTGGCTGCTTTTAGATCACAGTTGTCATAATAAGCATTAAAATCATGACGGACATGTCTAGTCCAGGCCCTGCCATAGAGACCCGTATACATTTTCATTAACATATAATTTGACAGTTGATTTGAATATGGGATACCCACAGTGTCAAGAATCTACTAGGTGGAATTCCAAAATTCTTTGCAGGGTCATATGGAAAGCGCATGTCCTCACTGGCGACGATACTCTGAGCAAGTTTGGCACAAAACACACGTCTCTCTTGTGTGAATCACATTAATTCGTAGCCGACTTTACAGAGTCAGATCAGTTGACTGAAGCGATGGCTCAGAAGGCTGTGGAATATCTGGTTCATGTGTGGGCTGGTGGCGGTGAAAAGTCAAATACGAGCTTCGGGTAGAGTGTCATATCCGAGCATCGCCACCGAAACCTCTGGAAGCCATACCCCCCATACAACAGTGTGATTCATGGTCATATCCATAGAGCATTTCTTGTTGTGCGTAATGTCCTGTGCCTTCTAAACGACACCCATTCAACTCCAGTAGCCTATTTCATCAACATTGCAAAGCATGCTTTTCTAGCAAAGTATACTTTGAGGGAGAAATTTTCAATTTTATGATAAATTTATTAATTTTTATTATACTGAACTTATTACATTATCACAGCCATTTTGGCTGTGATAATGTAATAAATTCAGTACAATAATTCTGCATACTTTTAATCATCAAATATATGCAGTAGTTAGTTCTGTATGAAATAATGCATTTTGGGAAAAGTAAATGATTACTCCCTCAAAGTATACTTTGCTAGAAAAGTATACTTTGCAATTTTGATTAAATTGGCTACAGATCCAATGAACTATGGTTGGGTAAGTGATTAAGGCACCCTCTTGCCTGCAAAATGTGTCAATCCACTACCACATGGGGAGCTTGTCATCTGTAAATGCACGGAAATGTGTTACACAAAGCGCTGTCCATGTAAACAGGTCAGAGAAAATTGCGTGAGCTTTTGTCATAAACAACAAACATCAGTGTGTCCAAAATAAGTAATCAGACTATTTGGTCAGTGACATGGGAGTTTAAGCCATTTGATTGATGTTTTTATTGGCTGTCATGCTGTATTTTTTTGTAATGTATCAGCTACTACGTTCCAATCGAAATATGTATACGTTCTTGGATTCTGATAACTAGACAACATATAAAATGTATATTGATACCACTGATGTGCCTCGTATGCCGCCTGAAAACTCCATAATACACTAACACAATGTACCAATCGCTTATAATTCCTATCAAAATTAGCACATGTTTGCCTGTTTTACGGCGGCCATCTTAAATTTTGCAACTAGGTTACATCTGAAATGATTTTTTACACTTTCGCTATATTTGGTATACATGAAAACATCATTATGGACACCAACTCATTAATCTACTACGCTCATATCAAGACTTACACATGTTGACATTTTTGTGGACTTTTGATGGCGGCCATCTTGGGTTACGGTAACTGGGCAACGTCTAATATGTTTGTTATCATCATAGCTGTATCGGACATGCTTGAAAATCACATAATTGACACCAACATCATCCATCTACTATATTGCTATCAAACGTTATATGCATTTCAGTTTTGGTACATGGCCGATGGCGGCCATTTTAGAAAATGGCCGCTTACCGACTCATGCTATGAATTTTGGAATTCCACCTAGTAGATTATTGACACTGGGGGTATCCCATATTCAAATCAACTGTCAACGTCTATGCTAATGAAAATGTATACGGGTCTCTATGACAGGGCCAGGACTATGTCCGTGTCCTTGGTTATATCGCATATACTGTAAAAATGGACAAAATTCGGCTGAATCGACAGCGATTTTGATTTTTAAATACGACGCCATCTTGAATTTGCTGTTGAGAATGACCCATCAGAGGCCGCGATTCGGGGTGAAAGGTGAACAAATAAAGGCAAAATCGACACTTTATGTATATTAGGCTATTTCAGATATAAACAACATTTATTCAACCCCCCTTTATTATGTTACATGGAGCAATGGTTGTGGTATAAATATGTATACACAACACGTCATGGCAATTTTGTATGCCGCGAAAAAGGGATTTTATCTTGGGAAAATTACTTTTTATTTGGGAAAGCGTTGTCTTAAAAAAAGATTATTTTGTTTAGATAAATCTTCGGTTCAACCAGGGGTTGAAATTTATCCCGTCAACACAGTGCATATGTGCCGTGAAACACGGTGCCGTGAAACATTTTTGATATCTAGTCAATACAATTTTTGCATTTTACAGCCATTTGAAGGTGTTGACGGGTGTTGCCTCGCCCATCCCGTTTCCTGAGCCTTGCCAGATATTTTTTCCCATTCACGGCACTAACCTACTATTCTCTATCTATTTTCCTTATTTCTGAACCAAAGTATATGTTGTGACCACTCATTTGAACCGTCTCGGCAACATATACTTCTGATGAGAAATAAAGAAATCATTGAGCCTTGCCGGACATTTTTTCCCATTCACGGCACTAACCTATTATTCTCTATATACACGAGATAAGAAACAATACATTGTCGCGGGGATACCCGTTGTGTAAAGTACGAATCACCGGTTGAACTAATACTATTCTATGGAATCTACTGTCTGTTTCACGAAAGCTGCCCAAATTTTACGGCCATATAGACAATTCAAAAACAATATTATTTTCGATAATATTAAATTAAAGGAAAATTTAAGAATGAACATTATTTTTATTTCGTGAAATTCGGTCAAATATTTATTTTATAACGAAAAATTGATTTGTCTATGGGAATTTAACATGGGGGAAAAAGTGGTAAGGAAGTGTGGAAGGAGTAAAAAAACGAAACATTTTGGAAATTGACTCCGAAACCTGACTAGATAGCTTGGATATGATCTAACTAAGAAAACAAAAGTTAAATTTTAAAATCGGTCAAGTATTTCTAAAATTCAAAAAAATATCCCCATGTTAAATCCCCATAGACATCTTCACGGCATTTAACATGGGGAAATTGTTTTTTCGCAATAAAATCAATATTTGACCAAATTTCACGAAATAAAAAAGAAGGCTCATTCTTAATTTTTCCTTTAATTTAATATTATCAAAATAAATCTTGTTTTTGAATTGTTTATGTAGCCGTACAATTTGGGGAAGCTTTCGTGAAACAGACAGTAGTTGGGGTGAAATTTGTGCACAAAGGAAGTCATCATTTGTAATAAATTTTATTTTGCATATGGTTATATATAGAAAGGTATATATAGAGACAGAACATAGTACACACATGTACATGTACAATAAGTGGATCTAATAGTCACATATATATAATATTGCTTTCCTTTGACTTCTTGTGTTTTCCATAGGTTTTGCTTATTTTTGGACTATTCCATTAACCCTTACAATGCTGAATTGAATTGTGTCGTCTGCTGATAAATTAATTTTTATTTTCCATTTCTATCAACAAAAACTAAGTTTGTCAGCTCTTTAGAATAATTTCCGATGGAATGATTCTAAAGTGCTGTAAAAACATGTTTTTATTGAGAAAAAAGACAAATACAACACAGACGACAATTTTCATTTCCAGCATTCTCAGGGTTAATCACAAACCGGTATTTTTAAATACCTGGCGGCCGTTTCACTAAACTTCGTACGACTAAAATGTTCGTAAGTACAACATTATGATATACTGTAAATTAGATATGACCCCAGGTTCACGAAGAACGGTTCATAGTTTGGTGTTTTATGAGTTATCTCGGTATATCTGGTGGTTTTGGTGCATTGTTACCAACGATTTACGTCACCTCCAGCGAGATACACGTATACGTACGATAATTTACTTTGTTCCTGTGTGGGTATTTTGACAGAATAAAGACATCCGAAAGTTCGGAACGGTGAATGTGTAGATAATTGACAATTTCTGTCGTGTGAAATGATTGAGCATTAGTAGTTGCACAAAACCATGTAAATTATCCAAAACCAACAAAATCTACCCAAAATCCACCAAAATACCCACATGACGCGAACATACTGACCATCAGTTGAAACATTTGTGGATATGATGTGTACGAATCAATCGATAAAGTTATCACAGAAGTCAAAGGCAAGTGACCGACTAAAAGACCAAACGTGGATTTCATTGTCCGTGTGTATTGCAACAACCAGAAATGTGCCAGCCACTGTGGAAAAGGGGCTTATGACAGGTATGGCCAGTCGAGCTCTCAATCAGCTAAGAAACTCAAGTAGCATGGGGCCCGTTTCACTAAACTTCGTATGACTAAAATGTTCGTAAGTGCAAATTTAGGATCGTCTGGAAATTTCAATTGATGTATTTACATGTAATAAATGTAAATCCAATAATTGTTTACAAGAAAACATCGTGAATGCGAATCGTTAATTTTGCACTTACGAACAGTTTAGTCATACGAAGTTTAGTGAAACGGCCCCCTGATCTCTACTGCTTGGTATATATGTGACGGGTGTTAATGTCGAAAAGTGCATACCATGATCAGACTGCGCGGCTGCGCAGTCTGATCTTGGTCTACACTGTTCGTCAAGGTCATAAACCCAAATTCTACAGTCACATTCACAAATATGAACTACACTATCAAACGCACACATACTTTTTATTTACATACAATATACCGCATATTACTATTATATGCCTTATCAATTTGTTTAATAATTTTTGATATAAAAGATATGATATTTGACATAAAAATATAGCTTGATACAATATTTATATCTGATTCATATCTGCAAACAAATAATCATTTTATATAAGGGATATTTTTTTTAGAAAAAAATAATTTATGTACATTGTAAAGCGATGTAGGTAATTACATGTACATCAAAATATATTTATTTTGCACGCACGAACTTTTTGCAAGTAATTGTGTTATTTATGAGAGCAAAAACACCCCCTTTTCATAAATGGACTAGTCTGAAAATCAGTTTGTGATCCTTTGATTGGTCGGAAAAGTAACATATCACAATCCATTCCAGTTACTTAGGGGTGAAAGGGTTAAGTGTATTGATGGAACACCTCCAAAATAGCATAGCATTTATTCATGCCCGACACAACTTCACAAAAGATTCACTCATAGTGCACTCGGACTAGACATGAAGTGAACGTGGAATATAAGTAAAATGTGCACATATATCAATGTCCTATTGACACACGACTCTACTTAGTATTTGACACCGGTTGAACAAAAGATATTACGGCATTTGCATTGATTTACATCCATTTTAGTTTCACACCGTGAATCCTGATGCTAGAAACACGAATATTCGTGTTTCTAGTATCTGGTTGCACAGGACGATCAGGTATATTTTGATAATGTGACTACACAATCAGTGGCAATGGCAACCTCTATCATGTAACCACGCGTATACGGTCGATTTGTTCAAATGGATACGCATACATAGAAGCTGAATGAGGGATCGTAGCTAGTTATGTCCCTTTGTAAATCTATTTATAGAGATCCGGTCACATACTGTATTTCATCCTTTATTTCTTACTGAATAGCACACAAATTGCGAACAGAGTAGACCCAGATCAGTCTGCACATATGTGTAGTCTGATCTGAGTATACACGATTGCAATAATATTAATAAGTGTGAAAATATGAATACTGTAGTCCCAGACATATAGGATTAATCTGTATCAACACTAGTTAAAATCACTATAATTGCTAGTTTTCACTCATATCATGCTATATTCGCCTTTTTTACAAGCAATAAGGCCATAAACTACACAATTTGGACCGGACTTCTATAAATAAATTTACAGGGAAATAACTGACTCCCCCATTCTATGAGATGTATTTTGTCTTATCAAATATCTTGTATGATAATTGTTTGAATTTGGTTTCAAAGACATGTACAGTGGGGTCAGCGTGTAAGTGCACACACGAACGAACACGACAGGTTGGTTCCAACCTGTCGTGTTCGTTCGTGTGTGCACTTACACGCTGACCCCACTGTACTGTCAGAATAGAAAGGGTCCGAAACTTTCAAAGCGTATTTCTCGTGTATTCTGAAATGTTGCGACTTACAACTTTAAGTAAGGAAAACATTGTATTCTTGGAATAAATTTCTCCGAGTACAGAATATGCAATAACGCAAACGTTCTCATGGAGGTGTCCGGAAGGGCCACTTCGAATTTTCATGATACTTTCTTGAAATTTCGAGATCTTTTTTCTTGAATTTTCAAGATGTTTTATTGAATTTTCGAGTTATTTTCTTGAATTTTCGAGGTCTTCTCTTGAAAATTCAAGAAAAGATTTTGAACATTCAAGAAAAGAACTTGAAAATTCAAGAAAACATCGATTTTTTCCATCTTGAATAAATGGAAATTAAAAAAAAAGTGAAGTGGCCCTAATGGGCTTCCGTAGAGGTGTCCAATGTAATTGTCCAATACGAGTCAACCATGCGACGGAGCGAAGCTATTCGTACCCGTAATACTTCGCCCGCTTTTCTACGCGGTTTCGTGCTTGTCGTACTCCGCCCAATACTCCAAACCACAGTCGGCTGCGGTCGCCCCAGGGTCATTCATATCGTAACCGTACTGTGAGGTGTATGCAATAATGCCCTCTGGAAACCTGGCCCTGACGATCAGACCCGCAAACGTCCAGGTGTTGAAGTCAAACGGGAGAAGTGTCTCTGCCTGTGAAAACAAACGTGGCTGTGTCTGCAGAAATGGGTCTCAGAGATCCAGATAAGTTTTGTGTCTGTACCACTGGATTTCAAATTAAATGCGTATTTTATTTTTAGAAATGGATTATTGATTTTCTTCATTATTAAATAGGGAACAAACGATAATAATAAATTGAAACATTCACTTATTTATATTGTAATACAGTCGAAGAGTTACAGTGTTTGCTTTTTGCAGCTCAACAAAGTACATTATCAACTTCATTACAATATTTCCACTACTAGATTTGAATATCAATGCGTATTTTCACATTGCTGTGAGTATTCTGTACTCCCACCGTTGAAGTGCGTAAAATACGCCAATACGCTCCTTATCTGGAGCGCTGGAGTATTGTAGGATGCACACTTTTCGCCATTCCACCAATGAAACACCCGGCGTAATGTAAACAAGTGATACATATCGTTATCAGGTTACATGCGTGTGCTGATGTTTGATCAGTAGATACACTAGTCACAAATCATATTATACGCATCATTTCTATGGAACGCCAAATCTACATAAACTCAAATATATATTGCTAGCAACAAATATTTGGAGCTAGCAATAAATATTTGGAGAGCTCTCGAAATCAATTAATGATATCTCGAAATCAATTAATGATATCTCGAAATCATTTGGAGAGCTCTCGAAATCATTTGTAGCGAGCATTATATAACTTGATTTCGAGAGCTCTCCAAATCAAAGCTATATAATGCTCGCTACAAATGATTTCGAGAGCTCTCTAAATGATTTCGAGATATCATTACTTGATTTCGAGAGATCTCCAAATGATTTCGAGAGCTATCCAAATCATTTAGAGATAGCTCCAAATCATTTAGAGAGCTCTCCAAATCAAGTTATATAATGCTCGCTACAAATGATTTCGAGAGCTCTCTAAATGATTTCGAGATATCATTAATTGATTTCGAGAGCTCTCCAAATGATTTCGAGAGCTCTCCAAATGATTTAGAGATAGCTCCAAATGATTTCGAGAGCTCTCCAAATGATTTAGAGATAGCTCCAAATGATTTAGAGAGCTCTCCAAATCAAAGTTATATAATGCTCGCTACAAATGATTTCGAGAGCTCTTTAAATGATTTCGAGATATCATTAATTGATTTCGAGAGCTCTCCAAATGATTTCGAGAGCTCTCCAAATGATTTCGAGATATCATTAATTGATTTCGAGAGCTCTGCAAATGATTTCGAGAGCTCTCCAAATATTTATTGCTAGCTCCAAATATTTGTTGCTAGCAATATATATTTGAGTTTATGTAGATTTGGCGTTCCATACATTTCTTGATACGAACATGTGACATCAAAATGTGGCTGTGACTGGAGAAATGCAGGGATTCCGCTGGCGATCGCCACTTTCGCAATTGGTGATACAAATAAACAATTGGCGATACAAAATTACAATTTTCGAAAACAAAGTTGTTTATTTTTATCCTATTGGTTATTCCTTTTTTTTTTTCTTTTCTTTTTTTGAAGTGGCGATTTTTTTATTTTCCCCAGCTGAATCCCTGAAATGGGTCTTATGGGATTTGTGACCACTGTAGCTCCTGATCAAATAAAACACTTCTGTAGCCTGATAACAACCAGGGCCCGGTTGCTCAAAACCTCTGTGAGCTTCACATACTGTTAAATCCTTAGCAATGCTAAGGATTTAACAGTCTGTTAAGCTAACAGAAGCTTTGAGCAACCGAGCCCTGTATTGTTCGTTAGAAGGAAGTACGGTCGGTATTTCATTGATGTAATAACGAACAGTTTATCCGACATATTTATCATTGTGTTTTTGTTTCAATGCGCATGCATACCACAGTCATTCGGCGTGTTTCGGCTTTTTTTTTTCTTTTTTTTTTTTGGCTTATATTTAACGGCGGCACTGGCTCTAGGACCTTGCATGCCGTCTCCCAAGAAAGGGAGAAAGAACGTAGGTAGAGAATTTTGAGAGAAGCCGGTAATTCGTATTTACAGAGAAACTACGAATTATCGGTACCCATTTTTCTGGGTGAACTGGAGCAGTGTGGATAAAGTGTCTTGCTCAAGGACACAACGCACGCCGCTAGTAAGGTTCGAACCCACGACCCTTGGATCAGTAGTCCGATACACTAACCATTACGCCACGGTGCTCCTGTTTCGGCTTTCATCGGTATAACTCTTTATATATGATGTCATATATATATAGTTATACCGATGAAAGCCGAAACACGCCGAATGCCTGTGATGCATATCGGCATTTGCATTGGTCAAGAAAACCAGGAAACGGAATACGGTTTAAACTTGATAGATAACGGAAACCCCCGTTTTCAGACGATTGGAAACGGGAATACTGGGATTTGATTGGCTAATGGGAATACAGAAAACACGTGTTTGAAAATTGTTGGTCCACGTTCACTTCTGGTTGTCAATGGGAACACGAACGCTAACACTACAGTAGTCTCGATATCATGGGGCCGTTTCACTAAACTTCGTACGACTAAACTGTTCGTAAGTGCAAAAGGATCTTATGGAAATTTCAATTGATGGATTTACATTTATTGAACATGCAGCCTATGCTCAATAAATGTAAATCCAATAATTGTTTACAAGAAAACATTGTCAATGTGAAATCTTAATTTCGCTCTTACGAACATTTTAGTTGTACGAAGTTTAGTGGCATATATAGAGAATACCAGACTACTGTCTGTTCCACGTTTTGCTGCCGACGAACTTTTGGCTATTAAACACATTAAATCTAAAACATATTTAAAAGTAAGTACTTTTTCATCAATAACAAAAAAGTCACCATCCCCAAAAAAATTAATATTGATTTTATTGCGAAAACACTATTTTAACATGGGGCTAAAAATAGATTTTTTTAAAAATACTTTTTTTATTTGTGGACCGATTTTCAAAATCTAACTTTTGTTTTTCTTAGTTACATCATTTTCAAGCTATCTCGTCAGGTTTCGGAGTCAATTTTAATTTTTTTTCGTTTTTTGATTCTTCAAAAAACGAAAACATTTGGAAATTGACTCCCCATGTTAAATTCCAATAGGAAAATATTTTTTTTCGCAATAAAATCAATATTTGATGGAATTTAATCAAACACATTTTTTTGGGAAGGATGACTTTTTTGTTATTGATAAAAAAAGTACTTACATATTACTTATATGTACTTTTAAATATTTTTTACATTTAATGTGTTTAATAGCCGAATGTTCGTCGGCAACAAAACGTGGAACAGACAGTAGTGTCTTTTGATATCAAGTTTATCAGGCAAGGCTAGAAAATGCGTAGGAATTCCGAGGCTTGTCGAGGAATTCCTACCGTTTCCGAGCCGAGCCTGATAAACTTGATATCAAAATACACTAGCCTGGTTATATATATTTATCAGGTAACGTTGATTGCTCGTCATTCGGTAACGTCCGACCAATGGAACGTCAGTTTTCACTTCGTTGTAACCCGAATGTTTGTATCAGGTCAATGCCTGATACAATAACATGTTATCAGTCAGTACTTAGTGGGTAAATACAGGGCAGGGTACCTGGTACACTATATTAACATACTGTAATACACGGCCACAGCTGGGTGGGGTAATGGGCATATCCGGATTGTGCATTGTTTGGTCATATTTTTCGTCTGCGTATATATACACACCAGGCCCGTACGCAGGAACTATTTTATGGGGGTGCGTTATCGACGGCGCGAAGGGCTAAACATTGTTTTTGCACATCCACGGACAGACCTCCGCAGATTAACCCTTTCACCCCTAAGTAACTGGAATGGATTTTGTTAATTTTGAAACCAATCTAAATCATCACAAAATGATTTTCAGACCAGTCCATTTATGAACATGGTATGTTTTTGTTCTCAAAATTATGAAAATTAATTGCAAAAAGTGCAGATCCTGATGAGACGGCTCGTTACGAGCCGGCTCATCTGGATCTACAATGTTTGCCAATACCACTATACAGGCCTGCGGATTAAGAGTAAAATGGTTAAGGGGGGGGGGGGGCGGGGCGGGGGGGGGGGGTGGAGTGCGTACGCACCCGTTGCACCCCCTCTACGTACGGGCCTGCAAACATACACACATACACACGTACACACATACCTCAACGACAATAAGGTCAATCGTATCGTTGGCCGCATCTGCGATCCATTTGATCTTTGCGACTTCGGAGACCAATGAATCGTTTCGTTGCAACAGTTCGGTTCCACAAACTACAACAACAGCAACAAACAATAATAACAACAGCAACAGTGACGTGTGTCACATTGTTGGTTTAATTTACATTACAAGTTGTTATCATCTATTTCATTTTAGGAAGAGTTGCATGATCTAATTTCAAATAATACCTATTCAGAACTTGACGTCAGCAATGATATAATTATTTATCCCGTCAACACAGTGCGTATGTGCCGTGAAACACGGTGCCGTGAAACATTTTTGATATCCAGTCAATACAATTTTTGCATTTTACAGCCATTTGAAGGTGTTGACGGGATAAATAGTAGGTTAGTGCCGTGAATGGGAAAACATATCTGGCGCGGCACGGAAACGGGATGTGCTCGGCAGAGCCTCGCCCATCCCGTTTCCTGAGCCTTGCCAGATATTTTTTCCCATTCACGGCACTAACCTACTATTCTCTATCTATTTTCCTTATTTCTGAACCAAAGTATATGTTGTGACCAATCATTTGAACCGTCACGGCGAGACGGTTCAAATGAGTGGTCACAACATATACTTCTAATGAGAAATAAAGAAATTATTGAGCCTTGCCGGATATTTTTTCCCATTCACGGCACTAACCTACTATTCTCTATCTATTTTCCTTATTTCTGAACCAAAGTATATGTTGTGACCACTCATTTGAACCGTCTCGACGAGACGGTTCAAATGAGTGGTCACAACATATACTTCTGATGAGAAATAAAGAAATTCTTGAGCCTTGCCCGATATTTTTCCCATTCACGGCACTAACCTACTATTCTCTATATACATGTACACGAGCCAAAAAAATGTATAGTCATTGATTGCTGAAATGCAATTGCATTAATTCCTGTCAATCAATGACTTTCGGACGGATAACTTTATGATGGTGTGTTTATTTAAAGGTACATGCCCACTCAGTAGGCAAAACATGTTCTTTATATGAATTAAATAAGTGTATCAGGCTATTTTAATATGTAGATAAGGCATAATATTTTTTAATAATTTAGACTAATTAAATGCGTTATTTTTTTTCACTAGAATATAAAGTATGATCATGGCACAACAAAAACAATATTTAGAGAATAAATAGTAACGTCCGTTAACATTTTAAGGAAATACGGTTATCTACCCTGATATCAGTGTGAAAATTTAGGTCTGATATAAAATGTATAATGATGCCAATCAATACGTGGGGTAATGGTGAATGAATGTTTATTTTGCCAGAAATGTCTCAGATGATGTCTCTGATATAAAGAACAGGTTGTGCCTACTGAGTGGCCATGTACCTTTAACTCTTTGAACCCGAAAGCCCGGTATAGCGGTTTATGCAAGCAATGCAGATCCAGATGAGCCGGCTCGTACAAATAGATAGGTCGGAAAATCTGTTTAATGGCGACGCGCTACTTTCAAAATTACAATGCGGTTAACCTAGTTCTAATGCACTCCTTTACTACAGGTGTAGGAATACATGTTTATTTTGTATTCATAGCGTCTTCTAATGCACTCTATAAATATCACGCAATCTGAAAACATGTCGGAAAACATGTTTAATGGCTCTGCTAGCACGTCGCCATTAAACAGATTTTCCGACCTATCATTTTCTGATATACGCCGCAAATTTGAAAATTACAATACAGTTAACCCTATAATTAATAAAAATAAACATTGTGACGTTATGAATAAACATAAACATTGTGAAATCTAAAATGGATGCCACTTAGCGTTCATTAGAAACTAATTCCTTGATAAAGGCCTTGTGCCCAAACGTCGGAAAAGTGGGTTCCTGGTTTTTGCAGAATTCTTTACACAGAATGCAAACATTGACTGAATTACATGCTTTTAAATGTTAGACAATAAAAGCCCCATACATCTTAGCACTGTCCGTTTAACTCAACCGGTCTAGCACCCAGGGGGGCTTTTCACTAAACTTCGTAGGACTAAAATGTTCGAAAGTGGAAACTAATGATAGTCTGTAAATTTCACATTAACAATGTTTTCTTGTCAACAATTATTGGATTTGCATTTATTGAGCATAGGCTGCATATGCAGCCTATGCTCAATACATGTAAATCCATCAATTTAAATTTCCAGACGATTCTAAATTTGCACTTACGAACTTCTTAGTCGTACGAAGCTTAGTGAAACGGGCACAGAGGCCCCGGTTCGAGTCCATGTTTACGATACCTTCGTTGATAAGAAACGCCGTATCTCCAAGGAACGCATCGCAACTGCTGCACTTCTCCATGCACGCTCTCGTTTCCGCGGAGATGCCGCGTCGTGCTGGAGACAGGTTCGTGTCCACGCTGTTATCGCCCCTTCTTTGCTTTTGCAGCTTGCTCAATGTCCGAACCAGACTGCGCATGATTATAGCTTTTGTCAGTGGGTTCCCCTTCAGTGATCTCTTCTTTCTCCATATCGCTGTAATTTGGAGGTATCCCATTTTTACTCTGACCCCTTCGGGGCTAAGTCCATGTACTGAGCCCCGTTTTTACACCGACCCCTTCATGTCTTTCCGGCCATTTAAAGAGACATATCAGGATTTTTAAAAATTAATACTACAAAAAATAAACGTTATTAGAAACGTTGATAATCTGTAGCCGAGTTCACCAAAGTTGCTAAGCATACGTATCTCGCTAAAGATACTTTGAGGGAGTTATCATTTATTTTTCCCGAAATGCATTATTTCAGATAGAACTACCGATTGCATAAATTTGATGATTTAAATTTTGCAGTATTATTGTACTGAATTTATTACATCATCACAGCCAAAATGGCTGTGATAATGTAATAAATTCAGTATAATAAAAATTAATAAATTTATCCTGAAATTGAAAATTTCTCCCTCAAAGTGTACTTAGCAAGACAAGTATACTTTGCAATTTTGGTGAAATCGGCTACAGATCAGTTTATTTATTTATTTAATCGTGTTTAACGGCCTGTCAACCGTTACAAAGACGCAGCTCACACTAAAAAGCATTGGCGATAAAAAAATACAATTTTGGATTTGTTTTTTGTTTTTTGTTTTTTTTTCGAAAATTGTAATTTTTTATCGCCACTTATATCTGTCTGATTACAATGTGCACTGTTCTCTCGACAATTGAGTCAAGCCATGTGACTTTGTAAATAAGAAGATTGCGATATTTTTCATGAACATTATTTACAGAAATTCTGATATTGTTTTATTAACGATGTTAACAGTTTATGTAATAGACTTCCACATTAGCTGTGAAAAAATCGTCAACTTTATACGTCATTTATGATGTAAGATATCGTAAATTGTGTAAATATGTTTCATGCAATTTTGATGTAAAAGGCTGCTGGGCAAGATTAACGCCATCGGTTGGGTACTTACAGCCCCAAGCATTCGCGAAGTCAGATCCGGCATCTTCGAACCAATCTCCCGCGTCCAATACGGCGTCCTCGAACCAATCTCCCATTTCTAATCCGGCATCTTCGAACCATTTACCGAAGTCGGTGAATGAGTTGGCAATTTCGTTCCATCCATCCCAATCACCGATCCCTTCGAAGAAGTTTCCGACATCGTTGACGAAAAAACTGTCGATATCGTCCCAAACCTGCCAGTCAGCAATATCATCACCGACTCCCTCAAACCAATCTCCCGCATCGATGAAACCAGACTGTGGTGAGGAAAAATTAAAGGTACATGCCCACTCAGTAGGCACAGAATGTTCTTTAAATGAATTAAATAAGTGTATAATTGTGTCACTATTCCACCAGTTCTAAAAAGTATGAGTGCCCGCTATGCAGATATAATTATTTAGTAATGTTCATTTTACTGATAGTGACGCGCGGTCGAATCAGTCTATTTTCATATGCAAATGAGGCATGATATTTTTTAATAATTTATTCTAATTAAATGCGTCACCTGAAAATATAATATTTGCGACAGATTATAAAGTATGATCATTGCACATACAAATTAAAATACAGAGAACAAATAGAAATGTCCGTTAACATTTTAAGGAAACACGGTTATCGCCCCTGATATCAGTGTGGATAATTACGTTGGATATAAATTGTATACTAATGCCAATCAATACGTGTGGTAATGGTGAATGAATGTTTATTTTGCCAGAAGATTTCTCCGTTGAAGTCATCGTCCGCCTCGTCGTCCGCTCAGCAATGTCAAAAAGTTTGTACAAGTTTCTTAATCATATCAATAATGCCGATCACTATGTGGGGTAATGGTGAATGAATGTGGGTTTTTTTTTTGTCAGAAAGTGTCATATCTAGAGTATATCATACAAAACTACCTGTCTCCCTATATTATAACCTGTAGCCTATTACACCAACATTGCAAAGTATACTTTTCTAGCAAAGTATACTTTGAGGGAGAAATTTTCAATTTTAGGATAAATTTATTAATTTTTATTATACTGAATTTATTACATTATCACAGCCATTTTGGCTGTGATAATGCAATAAATTCAGTATAATATTTCTGCATACTTTTAATCATCAAATATATGCAGTCGTTAGTTCTATATGAAATAATGCATTTCGGGGGAAATAATGATTACTCCCTAAAAGTATACTTCGCCACAAAAGTATACTTTGCAATTTTGATGAAATCGACTACAGGCATGTGGTACCCCAGCTTTAAAGCACCTCATTGAACCCAGGAAAGACGGTATAAGTATGTTATTGTTCACATATTGGATGTCAAGGAACTAAATGCTGCGGGTTGCTAGCGCTCCCTCGCATTTAATTCCGTAAAAATCCAATATGTGAACACTACCTTATACTTAGGGACTAGAGTGTTAATTACATTAACTTACCTCAATGGCCATACCAACACCCTCCCAAAATTCCGGCGCGCATTTGTCTTTTACACAGCTTTCACATGGTGATTTCGCCTCCTCTATATCGTCCTTGCAGCCCAAAAAGTCAGTTTCCAGCGCGGTTTTATCAAGTATTGCTTGGTCATAAGCCGACTTCAATTCAACAAATAGTGCTTGGCGAAAGGTTTTTGTAAAGACTGAAATACACATACGTAATTTAAATTATTTACTAAAAATCCATAGGTATGTCTGTTCCACGTTTTTCTGCCGGCGAACTATTAAACACATTAAATCTAAAAAATATTTAAAAGTAAGTACTTTTTCATCAATGAAAAAGAAAATAGTTGTTGGATGAAATTCCATCAAATATTGATTTTATTGCGAAAAAACGATTTTCCTATGGGAATTTAACATGGGGAGTCAATTTCCCAAATTTTGGAAATTGACTCCGAAACCTGGCGAGATAGCTTGAAAATGATGTAATGAAGAAAACAAAAGTTAGATTTTGAAAATCCGTCTTCAAATAAAAAAAATATTAAAAAAAAATCTATTTTTAGCCACCATGTTAAATTCTCATAGGAAAATCTTTTTTTCGCAATAAAATCAATATTTGATGGAATTTCATCAAATAATTTTTTTTGGGGAGGGATTACTTTTTTCTTATTGATAAAAAAGTACTTACTTTTAAATATTTTTTAGATTTAATGTGTTTAACAGCCAAAAGTTCGTCGGCAGCAAAACGTGGAACAGACAGTAGGTAAGTAAGTAAATTGTTTATTATAATGACATGTGTAAATCTTATACAAGTGCCTAGTCAAGGTGCGTGATCACGAGGTTATAACAACAACAACAACAACAACAACAACAACAACAGTGACTGAAAGTATTGCAATCTTGCCCACTCCAAAGTAAGTATTATTTGATATTTTCTTTAATATGAAACGGATTTTGATGAAATATGGCGCAGCGGCAAACGCGTCTTCATGAGCTGCATTTGGTGGTCCAGGGAGTTCGGCACAGACTTATGTCGTTTTTACGAAGAATAGATTTCCGATTTCCGTGTATATCGACACGGAAATCGATTCTTCGCAAAAACGACCGAAGTTTGGGCCAAAGTACCGAGACCACAAAATGCAGCTTAACAAGACGCGTTTGATGCGCCATATTTCATAAAAATCTGTTACGTAAGAAGGACAATATTAAATAATACGTACTTTGATGGATTCTGGAAGTTTCAGTTCTTGTTGTTGTTGTTAGTACCACGTGATCATACACCTTGATAGTATGAGAACAATATATAATACAGCCGGCTCTTTGGGCCTATATGTCACTGCTAAACTGTAGAATTAAAGGTACATGCCCACTCAATAGGCACAAAATGTTCTTTATAGGAATTAAATAATTGTGTCACTATTCCACCAGTTCTAAAACTTACGAGTGTCCGCTATACAGATATAATCATTCAGTAATATTTATTTTACTGATAGTGACGCGCGGTGGTATCAGGCTATTTTCATATGCAAATGAGGCATGCTGTGTTTTTAAATTATTTATTCTAATTAAATGCGTCACCTCAAACAATATTGTCATACCGCAGATACGTTTCTCGGCTTTTGATTGGCTAGCTTGCCTGGTCATATATATTATATGACCTGCCAAGGCCGTCGAACATTGCGATTCCCCTCCGGCGCCTCGCGTCCAATGAAAACACATTTTGAAAGCGTCTAGCGATTGCGAATTGTATTCCTCACTAAACACAATAAAACCCCGAATTGATCAATACAAGTAACAAATTGTACACTCAAAACCAGTCTTTATTGTTTATTTTTTCCATAAATATTCTTCGCTCATCAAAATATGAGCGAAAAATTAGCAAAAATAACGAAAATTGCTTTTCAAATCTGAACACGCTCGCCTTCGTGACACGGCTATATTTAGGTCACAAACTATGGGTTCCACGCACGAAACCGCGGCGTAGCAATTACAGCGAATGTTTGGGAACCAGTCGCATTATTCTAGAGGCGCCAAAGGGAGAGCAGATCGATAGAGCAGTGGAATATACATTAAATTACACGATATATAAGTCGTTTTCGATGGATTTCTTACTCCATATTTAGTTTGTTTTCGTTTAATAAAAAAACAAATTGTTAATTTACGCCTTTATATTAAGACTGACGGTAGAAAATCGAATCTCGGATTATTTTTCTTCCTGAAAAAACGCAAAGATCAAAAGAAGAGCCAAATACAGGACCTGCGGTATGACACATACGTTATTGTGATTCTACACAGGCTATATGGTGTAATATTGCCCGTCTGGAGGTATGTTCACCCGAGGCTATGTAATATTGCCCGTCTGAAGGTATGTTCACCCTCGGCTATCGCCTCGGGTGAACATACCTCAAGACGGGCAATATTACACCATATAGCCTGTGTAGAATCACAATAACTTATAATATTGTTGACAGATTATAAAGTATGATAATTGCACATCGAAAAATAAGTACAGGGAATAAATAGCAATGTCCGTTAACATTTTAATGAAACACAGTTATCGCCCCTGATATCAGTGTGGAAATTTACGTCCGATATCAAATGTATAATAATGTCAATCAATACGTGGGGTAATGGTGATTGAATGTTTATTTTGCCAGAACATTTCTCAGATGATGTACATGTATCTGATATAAAGAACATTTTGTGCCTTCTGAGTGGGCATGCACCTTTAATTCTGACAAAGCGAGCCCGGTACCTGCACAAATCAACCTGCTAGTGTATATCGATTTAACATGTAAGCACTGGCTGCATACATACAGAATACCAGGCTACTGTCTTTTGATATCAAGTTTATCAGGCAAGGCTAGAAAACGCGTAGGAATTCCTAGGCTTGCCGAGGAATTCCTACCGTTTCCGAGCCGAGCCTGATGAACTTGCTATAAAAATACACTAGTCTGGTATTCTATTTATCAGGTAACCTTTTATGCTCGAAAACGATCACAGATGACGTCGTTATCTATGGACAGAACGCGGGCTTCTTTGCGTTGCGTCATTACACTGACGTCATTCGGTAACGTCACCTGACGTCATCCGACCAATGGAACGTCAGTTTTCACTTCGTTGTTACCCGGATATTTATATCAGGTCAATGCCTGATACAACAATATGTTATCAGTCATAACGTATTCGGTCAATACAGGGCAGGTTACCTGATAAAAATAGAATACCAGGCTAGTGTCTTTTGATATTAAGTTTATCAGGCAAGGCTAGGAAACGCGTAGGAATTCCGAGGCTTGCCGAGGAATTCCTACCGTTTCCGAGCCGAGCCTGATAAACTTGATATCAAAATACACTAGCCTGGTATTCTATTTATCAGGTAACGTTTTATGCTTGAAAATGACCACAGATGACGTCGTTATCTATGGACAGAACGCGGACTTGTTTACGTTGTATCATTACACTGACGTCATTCGGTAACGTCAGGTGATGTTATCCGACCAATGGAACGTCAGCTTTCACTTCGTTGTAACCCGGATGTTTATATCAGGTCAATGCCTGATACAACAATATGTTATCAGTTAGTACGTATTCGGTCAATACAGGGCAGGTTACCTGATAAATGTTCGTTTGAATGTAGCTGAAGTCGTATATTAAAAGCCCGTTTTATGGCATTAATAATATAGTACAATAACATGGATTATAATATATTTGTGGTTGGAGAAATGGATCAGGATCTATACTGATCGCCAGTCCAGTCAGTAAAGCAAACACTCGTTATGCTTCTAACAAACAATATAGATCGTTATCAGGCTACAGGAGTGTGCTATTTGATTAGGTGCTAGACTGGTCCCAAAATCCTATACTCCCATAGACCCCATGTCTTCAGTCACAGCTACATATGTGTCGGTGACTAGATACATTAGGCTTATGAGTTTCGCGGCCAGCGTAATTCCTGGGAGCCCGTTTCACTAAACTTCGTACGACTAAAATGTTCGTAAGTGCAAATTTAGAATCGTCTGAAAATTTAAATTGATGGATTTACATTTATTAAGCATAGGCTGCATATGCAGCCTATGCTCAATAAATGTAAATCCAATAATTGTTTACAAGAAAACATTGTTAATGTGACATTTACAGACCATCATAATATTCCACTTACGAACATTTTAGGAGTACGAAGTTTAGTGAAACGGTCCCCAGATCAGCCTGTGCACTAAACTTCGTACGACTAAAATGTTCGTAAGTGCAAAATTATGACAGTCTGTAAATTCCACATTAACAACGTTTTCTTGTAAACAATTATTGGATTTACATTTATTGTGCATAGGCTGCATATGCAGCCTATGCTCAATAAATGTAAATCCATCAATTGATGTTTCCAGACGATCTTAAATTTGCACTTAGGAACATTCATATGTCGGTGTTTTATGGATTGTTTCGGTATCTCTGGTGGTTTGGGTGCATTGTTACCAACATACAATTTAGGTCACCTCCCGGTACAGTTTTAGGGTATTTTGACAGTATAAAAGTGGCCCGAAAGTTCGGAACGGTGAATGTGAAGATAATTGATGAAGTGTGTTGTGTGTACTTTTTAAACATTAGTAGTTGTAATTACCCAAAAACCAACGAAATCATTCCAAACCTACCCAAATACACCAAAAGACCCATATGACACAAACTAATGACAATCTGTTCAAAACACAGTCACATATGAGACACGCTATGCGATTTTGTACCTAAAAATATGTACGATATTTCACGAAAACTATTTACAAAATTTGCGATATTTTACGTAAATGACGTCGAAATTTGACGAAATTTACATTCCGTCAACTTTGAAAGTCATGTACAGAAAATAGCACACTTCTGTAAGTAATTCTCATGACACATCGCCCATGTTCTTAGCTAGAAAATCATATGACGTGTCTCATATGTGTCAGTGACTGGATAAATGGGGCTTACGAGATTTGCGACCAGTGTAGATCCAGATCAGGCTACAGGAGTGTGCTATTTGACCAGAAGCTACACTGTAGCCTATTTCATCAACATTGCAAAGTATACTTTACTAGCAAAGTATACTTTGAGGGAGTAATCATTTATTTTTCCTGAAATGCATTATTTCATATAGAACTAACAAATGCATATATTTCATGATTAAAAGTATGCAGAATTATTATACTGAATTTATTACATTATCACAGCCAAATTGGCTGTGATAATGTAATAAATTCAGTATAATAAAAATTAATAAATTTATCATAAAATTGAAAATTTCTCCCTCAAAGTATACTTTGCTACTAAAGTATACTTTGCAATGTTGATGAAATAGGCTACAGATCACAAATCCCATAAGCCCCATTTCTCCAGACACAGCCACATATACGTACACGACTGTGCAGTATCCTGCAGCGGTCCAGCCTGTCGCTTTACAATGGTAGCCATTGTTGCTCCAATTAACACAAAGCCGAGGAGCAGTTTCAGCATGGTTGATCTGAAAAAAACAAGTACAGTTGTACAGTGGAACGTCTCTAAACCGGACACCAAGAAGACACATGTGCTCTTATGTTTGATGAGTTTCCTGGTTCTTTATCTCAGGTGATAATGTATGTTCGTGATCGCATAGCACACAACTATGACTCAGAACGTCTGATTTACAGTGAAACCTCTCTAAGTCGGACACCCTGAAGACCTCCAAGGGTGTCCGGTTTAGAGCGGTTCCACTGTATGTTTGTGTTTTCGCGTTTCGACTCTGTCAAATACGAAAATGCGAACTCGCGATGGAAATTACTGTCTGTTCCATGTTTTCTGCCGGCGTGACTTTTGCTATTAAACAAATTAAATCTAAAAAATATATATTTAAATGTAACTGCCGTTTCATCATTTTTATTTGATGAAATTCAATTACATTTATTTTATTGCCAAAAAACACATTTCCTTAGTTACATCATTTTCAAGCTATCCAGCCAGATTTGGGAGCCACTTTTCAAAATGTTTCGTTTGTCGATACTCATTCTCACCCTCCAGCTCCGTTTTGCCCATGTTAAATTCCTACAGGAAAACTTTGTCTAGCTATAAAATTAATATATGATTGGATTGCATCAAATAAAAATGTTTGGTGAGGTTACTGATTTGTTATTAATGAAAAGGTACTTACACGTAAATATAGTATAGAAATATTGTAGATCTATAATTATATTTTAGATTTAATATACTTAATAGCCAAAAGTTCGTCGGCAGAAAAACGTGGACCAGACAGTAGTCACTATAGTAATCAGATTTTACGGGCGACGAAGTAGCCCGCTTTATGTTACGCGTATATGAAAACTTATCATCAGTGAAGCTAGGTTGAACATATGACTGAATTTGAAAGTGTAAAATTTGTTTTACCGTAAACCAAGCAGGAGGTTTTTTACGACAGGTGGTATTTTACTAATACGGGCGACGAATAAAACAAAATGTAGATAACATCAGAAAGTATACTGAGTATAGCTTACGAAGTTACTGCATTTCAATATATTTGTGTTGTCGTTGAAGACTAAATATGCTTTTATCTCTGAAGAGAGTCCCCAAGGGCGATACTACACGAATACATGAACAGCTTCAGAATTATCCGTACTTCCATATACAGCTTCGGAATTATCCGTATTTCCATACACAGACACATAATAAGTTTCTATTTTTATAAACAGTATATATTAACTAGCCGACATCGATTTTCAAATAAATTAGCTTTTTGGGGGGTGTGGGGGGGGGGGGGGGTAGGGGCGTATTTAATAATAATAACACAAAATTAGACACGAATTTTACCGAACTATCTTCGCAATTCTCCGTTGTTGCAACAGCCGACAAACCGCGGAACTGTGCGAATGAGCCGAATGCAGTGAAAGTAACGGAAAGCAGAAACAGTCGTTATATCTGGGCTATTTTAATTTTTAGCCCGATTTATGCTACGTCAGAAAACATACTGAATATAGCAGGCGAACTATTCTAGTTATTAAGTTCAAAAATAGTTTGTGTTGTTGTCCTTAACAACACTCGAGAGACGCTTGAAAATATGCGTTTCAAATGATCTGAGTACAAATGCCTTAAATGCGTATTGAATATTTTATGAAAAGAAAAAAAGAAAAACATTTTGCAACGAAATGGAGTTTCATTATGCCGTATTTATTTTAACACATCTTTCTCTCTCCCACACTCATGTCTCTCTGTGTCTCTCTATGTCTGTCTCTGTCTCCCTCTGTCTGTCTGTATGTCTGTCTCTCTGTCTCTCTCTATGTATGTCTGTCTGACTCTGTCTCTCTCTCTTTCTGGCATTCTATCTCTCTCTCTCTCTCTCTGTCTCTCCCTGTCGCTCTCTCTCTCTCTGTCTCTCCATGTCTCTCTCTCTCTATATATATATATATATATTCTCTCTCTCTCTCTCTATATATATATATATATCATTAGATAGAAACCATAATATTTCTCTCTCTATCTTTCAACATGCCAATATATCTCTCTCAACATCATTAAATATAATACCACACCTGTTGTGATTTTGTTTACAAGACATAGTCAAGCGATCCATGATACTCTGTGGGCATGACTAACAGAAACAAGTATACATTGCAACTGCTGTTTTAATGCACCTGTTCGGTTGTGTCACGGCCTGTGCTGTATTCACAGTCCATGACAAAAGTACCTCTTACCAACAGCTGAAGTGAAGCTGTATGTACAAATGACACAACTAATACGAAAAATAGTCAAAATGTGCTCAAAGACCACAATGGATCGAGGAAATAATAGCTTCACTGGAAGGACGCACCTGGTGAATTTATATAGCCGTCACGCTGCACTTAACTTCGCTGATGTGAGTTTAAAAATACAAGATATAATCAAGCGATCCGGGATAATTGGGGAACAGGACTACCAGAACAAAGTATACATTGCAAGCGTGCGTCTAGTGCACCTGTTGCTGTAGTCCAGGATACAAACACATCTGACACAGCACTGGGTTAATCAAAAGTAAATGTAAACACAATTGATACAATGGGCAAAATGTGTATAACTCTCGAAGTGACAGTCGTGCTCAATGACGACTGAGATTGCGAAAATTGGGAATAATATCACTGAAGATGCTTAGCCTTGTTATTTTTTCTTAAAATGATCGTAAATGTACTAATACAGTTTCTATAATGCCTAGGCTATTAATGTACTATATATGAAAAGGAAATATCTAAATTGTATCACTGCTTCAAATAAGAGAATTGCGCCAATGACACCATTCAATTATAATGGAGAAGCTGTAACACCGTGGTAGTTGCGGGAAGTAGCTCTACAATACTACAATATACTACGGTACCGTTTATAGCATAGTAACATTATGGTAAAGCAATCAATTGGTAAATTTAGTTTCATACACTAACGTCGCCCGTCATAGGTAGTACCTATTTCATATTATTTTTGTCACACACAAATAAGATTTACTTGAATTTCGTATTGAAAATTCGATAGTTCATTTTATCATAAACAATCTAGTTATAATTATGTTATACAAAATATGTGCATGCCATATTAATCGCAAACTTTATTCACTTCGGATTTCTAGAGAATCAGAATTATAACATCGTTAAATTATTTTGGTTTAAGTTAAGAATATTTTTGTTTTATAAGCTAATTTGTAAAATATAATTCACCGTTTGCTGTGTCGTTTCGGAATCTATGTATTCAATTTGAATCTATCAAAATGTTGACGAGTATGCCCGAACGCTTAACTAAATATTATTTCGTTACAAAAATAAATTTGTAAAATACAACTCACTGTTTTGTTTTCACTTCCGCTCGACCTTGATGAACTGAACACCCGCGAAATATTGACAAGTGTGCCCGAAACCCCTCCTTTTATAGGCCATCCAACGGTGGGCGAAGACGCATCTGTCTAAGGCTACAGGGGTGCATAGTAATAAGGATCATCGGATGAGAAAAGGAACCTTGTTATATTTGCATGAATCCGGATGCTTGGGCACAAACAAACCTGTGGTGCGGGCAACGGTCCATACAAAAATAGGTAGGTAGGTAGTTTTTTTTTTAATACTACTACTGTCTGTTTCACAAAACCTGCCCAAATTTTACGGCTGCAAAAGGAACGCAAAAACAATTATTTTTTTGATAATATTAAATTTTAGCTAAATTTAAGAATGAGCCTTCCTTTTTATTTCGTGAAATTTGGTCAAATATTGATTTTATTAAGAAAAATGTATTTGTCTATGGAATTTTAACATGGGAGAAAAGAATTAAAGGGAGCTGGGGGAGCAGTTAAAAAACGAAAACATTTGGAAATTGACTCCGAAACCTGGCTAGATAGCTTGGAAATGATCTAACTAAGAAAAAAAAAGTTAGATTTTGAAAATCGGTTCATTATTTCTGAAAATAGAATTGTTTCCCCATGTTAAATCCCCATAGACATATTCACTCTGTGGCGATGTCTATGGGGATTTAAAGGTACATGCCCACGTAGCAGGTTACACTGTACTACTACTTTTCATTTTCTCTCATGCCTTATATGAGCCATTTGTCTACCCACTAACGAGTTATTTTTAATTACGGCTCGTGTTAATTGGTGTTAAATCGCATGTTATATGCCGCGACCGGAAAGGGTATTTTCCGATCTCGTGCTATTTTACCAACACGCGTCACGTGACACGGTCAATCATATCACATCTTTGACATGCGCAGTGAAGTATCGGAAGTTGAGAAATCTCTGTTCGAGTCCAAATCTAAATCTCCACGTAACTCTTTCCATTTGGTGATCTGGTCGCCAATATTAACCACTCTCTCTCTGTACTGCCTCACACCCGTTATCCGGAGATACGCAACTAGGGGAGGAGAACATGGAAAGGGGAACGCACAAACTAGTGGGAATTTGGAGGGTTTGTAAAATTAGCTAAAACAATATATTTTATGCATGATCAGAACAATGTGAGCTTGCAACGTTGAGGAAGAATGATTGAAGCACATGTAGCAAAAATATTGAGCTCGAACGCCGTCGTAAAAGTTGAAAATTTATAAATTCAATATAGGATTTTATTTTTTTTTGTCATTTTTGTTTAAAAAATCGTCTTTCCTGCACCAATCGTATGCTTTTCAGCACTATCAGGCATACAGTTATGTTTGCTGATCATTTACACTGATACCTTGAAAGCGACAGCGACCAGGATCTTCTGAGAAAAAAATGGCGGCCGTTTTATGCACCGTGGTATAGCGCAAAATGGTGCACAAAAACTATGGGACTGGAGGACACAAATTGGGGGACGAGTGCACACAAACTGTGGAACGCGCTGCACAGAAAATGCCAATATACGTGGGTTTTAAGTTGCAAATTCACGTATGTATTTACAAAAATATTATATTTGCAGACGAGGATCCACGAATATTTACGCAGGGGCCGGTCCAAATGTGTCTGTAAGGAATTTATGCAAGTTTTTAATCATTATTCACCACAATTATGCATTATTTTAGTAAGTTCGCTGTTCAATGCAGGCTTCTTTAGCAGCGCTCGTTTATTAATGGGCGAGCAGAGCCTCATTTCGTATGCAATCAGTAAACCCGTTTAATACATATCACACATTAAACCATAGGTCACCACCTAAACTCGCACCACACTTCGTTTATAACTTGAAGCACGGGGTTTGGGAGAATCAACCATGCGGAACTGAGTTAACCATGCTAATCGATGACCAGGCGAAGTAGTGCAGCCAAGGTCAGGGCCGGATCCTGGATTTGGAGAAAGGGGGGGGGGGGGGGGGCGCGGGTGAGGGGGGTTATGGGGGTCCTCCCCTAGAAAATTTAGAAAATTTGAGTGTCTCTGATGCATTTTCCTGGCATTTGAGAACAGAATACTGATAGCCTTTTCTAATCTGAATAAAAAAATCATTGCTTCGTCAAAAATAATAGGGGGGGGGGGGGGGTTCTCACGCCCCCACCCCCTGGATCCGGGCCTGAAGGTGCAAGTCAATCTTATTATCATTGGCGTTAGCAAGACGTTTGGCAATGATAACCATAATGAGAGTGTCCTGTGTATTCTCGAGGCAGATAGCGACACATTCCAGTCGGAATTATCCCGGAATAAGGACCGACTCTCATTGCAATTGAGATACTGCACAGTCCGTCAGCGGGCTGCAAAACACACATAGAGCACCCACCGCCACAAGTTTAAGAACTTTCCACCGGTAAAGACAGTGATGCTGGAGCGCGAGTGGCCTAGGGTGTCCCCGAACTGCGCAGGTTCGAGACGCGGTCGGAGCCGGCGTGTTGTGTCCTTGAGCAAGACACTTTGTGGTGGTGATCGTGTAAATATTTTACACACATGTAATACATGCATGGTGACTGTCTAGATGGTACAATGTACACAGATAAGACGTACCGCAGTTACCCTTGGTGATGGGAAATAAAGAGATATCTCGCTTGGACGAGGGTGCTCCGAGGACACCGGAGGAATATATATACATACAATACAATTGCAGTGTTACTTAGTATAAGTATGGTGTTTATATGTTGTATATACACATCACGGTGCTCTCCGACAAACAGTGGGTGCTACAGAAACAACAACGATTGCGTCACAAACATTCTATGACGGACGGAATGGTCGTAGGACGAACGAATGCACTTGTGAATCGATGGATTGGTTATCGCGGACAAAACTTTATGGCGACCCCCCGAAATTCTGCGGATGAAATCATGTCGACTTGTCGTATGCCGTGCAAGCTTGCTGTGGTCTTTCTCCGGGTACTCCGGGTTTCCTCCGAGTTTAGGTGGTGACCTATTGTTTAATGTGTGATATGTATTAAACGGGTTTACTGATTGAAATACGAAATGAGGCTCTCTGCTCGCCCATTAATAAACGAGCGCTGCTAAAGAAGCCTGCATTGAACAGCGAACTTACTAAAACAATGCATAATTGTGGTGAATATTGATTAAAAACTTGCATAAATTCCTTACAGACACATTTGGACCGGCCCCTGCGTAAATATTCGTGGATCCTCGTCTGCAAATATAATATTTTTGTAAATACATACGTGAATTTGCAACTTAAAACCCACGTATATTGGCATTTTCTGTGCAGCGCGTTCCACAGTTTGTGTGCACTCGTCCCCCAATTTGTGTCCTCCAGTCCCATAGTTTTTGTGCACCATTTTGCGCTATACCACGGTGCATAAAACGGCCGCCATTTTTTTTTTCAGAAGATCCTGGTCGCTGTCGCTTTCAAGGTATCAGTGTAAATGATCAGCAAACATAACTGTATGCCTGATAGTGCTGAAAAGCATACGATTGGTGCAGGAAAGACGATTTTTTAAACAAAAATGACAAAAAAAAATAAAATCCTATATTGAATTTATAAATTTTCAACTTTTACGACGGCGTTCGAGCTCAATATTTTTGCTACATGTGCTTCAATCATTCTTCCTCAACGTTGCAAGCTCACATTGTTCTGATCATGCATAAAATATATTGTTTTAGCTAATTTTACAAACCCTCCAAATTCCCACTAGTTTGTGCGTTCCCCTTTCCATGTTCTCCTCCCCTAGTTGCGTATCTCCGGATAACGGGTGTGTGCCTGTCCCTCAGACATTTCGCCTTTTTTTTGGCCGACGCCGTTTCATACAATTTCCGTCCTGGACGTTTCGACATGTTGATATTCTTGTTTACATATTGGGAAGCCTACTGGCGCGCGTAGTATACTGCGCATGCGCACCGCAAGCCGTGATGTGAAAGTCGTCGTCCCCGCACATTAACAAAATAGACTGTTACCGCCGCGCGTCGCTAACAGTAAATTGATAATTAATAAATGATTATATTTGTATAGCGGGCACTCGTAATTTTTAGAACTGGTAGAATAGTGACATAATTATACACTTATTTAATTCCTATAAAGAACATTTTGTGCCTACTGCGTGGGCATGTACCTTTAACATGGGGAAATTGTCACAAAATAAAAAGAAGGCTCATTATTACATTTTGCTTTAATTTAATATTATAACAAAAAATAGTTTTTGCATTGTTTATATAGCCGCACAATTTTGGCAGGTTTAGTGAAACAGACAGTAGACAGCTGCATGTGCCAGTAGGGTGCAATATGTTCACTATTTGGTACTTATTGTTGTTGTTATTACCACATGCACACGGAAGACAAGCGCCTAAAGTACGCAAAGGACGAAGCACACGAAGGATCGAACATGATCTGTTTTTATTTGTTTCTTTTTAAACGGCCAAAAAGTCTCAGGCTAGGGTTGGCGGCATATTCATAGGTAGGGTCGGCCGCACCACAATTCTTTATGAGGCCTTATATACAATACCATGCTAGTGTCCTTTGATATCAAGTTTATCAGGCAAGGCTAGGAAACGCGTAAGAATTCCGAGGCTTGCCGAGGAATTCTTACCGTTTCCGAGCCGAGCCTGATAAACGTGATAGCGAATTGTACTAGCGTGGTATTCCATTTATCAGGTAACCGTTTTGGCTACATAATGCGCAATTATGACGCTGTTTTCATTGAAAAGAACGCGGACTGGTTTCCGTGACGTTATTCCACCGACGTAATTCGGTAACATCACGTGACGCTGTTCGACAAATGAAACGTCTGCTTTCAGTAAGTTGTAACCCGGATATTCGTTCGTATCACGTCAATGCCTAATACAGCAATGTGTTATTAGTCGGTACGTATTCGGTCAATGTAAAGGTCGTTACCATGTTTACCCGATACAATTAATTATTGAACAGCAATTATAATCTATATGAGATAAGTCATGTGACGTTGTGCCTAAGAAGATGTGCGATATCTCATGAAAACTATCTCAACACAATTAACGATATTGTCCGTAAAAGATGTTGAAAGTTGATACAATTCCACATATGGTCGGAAAATTTCGTCAACTTTAGATAATATTTACAAATAATATCACGTTTTCCTTAAATATATTCCATGAAATATCGCATGGTGTGACTCATATGACAATTTTCGTGGCGGTACTAATACAAATTCAATTACTGAATGGCGACCGTGCAGTCTGATCTGGGGCTACGCCGGTCAAAACCGTAATTATGTTACTTTTCAAAACTGGTCGAACGCGTCGTGACGTCCTGTTTCTAAATCGGCGCTCCACCTACGTTGTTTAACCACTAGACTTGTTTTGATATGTTTAATGGTTGCCTCTGCTTTTGCCCCTGGCTTCTTCCCATGTTTAGATAATGTAAATAGGTGAAACATTAAATATACACAAAAATAATTGCAGCACAAAAATATTTACACAATTCCCTAACATTTGATTGGCCCGTAGCAAATCTCTGTCCAAAATTTATATCCCAGTAAACTCCCACACCGAACTACGTGAGACGCAGTTAAAATAATTCTTAAGAAAACGGAAAATAAACACATTTTCTTGATGAATTTATTTCAAATGCTGGAATTATAAGGAATTAATGGCCTTTTTGTTGAATTTATCGGGGATATAAACTTGGAAAAGTCGTGGGAATACTGGACGAGACCTTCCGGCCTTCGTCCAGTATTCCCGCGACTTTTCCAAGTTTATACCCCGATAAATTCCACAAAAAGGCCATTCATTCCTATAATGCACACTGACCTTTAAATCCACATGGATTCAGCTTGCTTCGTATTTCTTTAGTGTTGCTGTACATGTATAAACTATACTTTGTTCCACGATTTTCTGCCGACCTACTTTTGACCATTACACGCATTAAATACAAAAAAATATCAAAAGGTACTTTTTCGTAAATGAGAAAAATGTCACACTCCCCATTTGTTTACTTGAGGAAACTCGTTAAAGGGGCATATCAAGATGTTTTGAGAAATTATATTAGCGGTCCTAGTCCTAGTCATATATCTTCAATTAAACCACTTTAACAGGGCCATGATGAAAACACAGTTTTATTTATATGCCCTGTTAAATGTTGAATTTAGAGGGAAAATAGAAGTATTCTGTATCTTGGTTAAAATAAATTTGTTAACATAATTGTGGAATTTTCTGACCGATTTTCAAAATCAAACATGGGTTTGTTTATTTCTATATTACATCATGTCCATTATTTTTCAAAATGTTCGTATTATCGACTCTCCTCCTTAGTCTTCAGCTCGGTTTTTGCGCCATGTTAAATTCCCATAGGAGTATTAGCCAACAAATCAATATATTATGGAATTTCATCAAGTAAACAAATTGGTGAGGGTGATATTTTTGATATTGGTGAACATATATTTCACTTAAATATGTTTTTACATTTAATGTGTTTAATAACCAAAAGTATGTCGGCATAAAGACGTGGAACAAACGGTAGTTACTAAAATGAAGGATTACAGCCTTGGTGGGACACGACCTCGTATTGTACATAAAACATGTTTAACTCAATACTTCTTGTGTATATTCTATATATTTCAGCAAGATGATTCTCAAAAGGACACGCGAACTTTCCACCGATATATGCGGCTGTGACTGGAGAAATGGGGCTTATTGGTTTTTACGACCAATGTAGATCCAGATCAGCCTGTGCATCCGCACAGTCTGATCAGGGTCTGCACTGTTCGCCATTCCATCAATGAAACGACTTTCTTGCTTTCAAAAAGGAATAATATACACTGTTTTCAGGCTACATAAACGTGTTATTGGATAATGAGTTACACTGGTCGCAAATCCCATAAGTCCCATTTCTCCAGTCACAACCACATATGTGTATTAGCTTTAATAAAAGTGCTGAATTTGTGGCGATATGACGTTGTGTCAGACCTGAGCTGAACACCTTGTACAGTGAAATCTCTCTAAACCGGACATTCTGGGAGTTCCCCAGGGTGTCCGGTTAGAGAGGTTCCACTGTAAATCAAGTTTGTGATCACTCTGTGACACAGTTTAGTGCTTTGCAATCACGAACCCACCTTATAATTACAACGACATTCCAGTGAAAACTCATGATTCAAATTAAATACTCAGATTTTTATAATTGTCCGGTTTAGAGAGGTCTCATTGTATATACAGTAGTTTAAATAGCAATATAATTTGACAGCCGAATGTCGCAAACTGCTTGCTACTTGTGGCCCACTTTTACCTAGTACAGTTTTACTCCAACTAGTCCGGCTGCCAAAGGCCGATTTTGGGCGTAACCTTGTTTTGAATAATATTCAAGACATTCAATAGCATTCGAACTGTCACGTTTTTATTATTTATTGCATGTGTCGACCTCCTAGTTTTGGAATCCGATGAATGACAAGCTGCCATCCTGTAGTGTTTTGAGAAATTTACAAAATTGCGAGATGGCCGCCGAATAAATATATTTATCCCGTCAACTATGTCGCTACTAGACGTGAAAAGCAGGTACGTGTATTTTTTCTCGTTCACGTCTAGTAGATACGTCATTATGTATGACGTTACGTCATTATGTGAATGACGTAACACGATAATCTTGTCGCTTCAGAAGACAAACTTATGAGGCCACAAATGCATTTTTAGAGACATTTGAACAACTTTGATGTGGTTAACGGGATAAATAGAATATTATTATAGTGTCATGAACGTGAATAAATATCTGACTCGGCTCGAAATCAGGATGTGCTCGGCAAGCCTCGCCCATCCTGATTTCTCAGCCTCGACAGATATTTATTCACGTTCATGACACTATACTAATATTCTCTATTGAACGACACATTTTACGGTTTGATGCAGTATAGAGTGTATTGATGCAGTAAGAGTGTATTGATGCAGTATAGAGTGTATTGGTGCAGTATAGAGTGTATTGGTGCAGTATAGAGTGTATTGATGCAGTATAGAGTGTATTGATGCAGTATAGAGTGTATAGAGTGTATTGATGCAGTATAGAGTGTATTGATGCAGTATAGAGTGTATTGATGCAGTATAGAGTGTATAGAGTGTATTGATGCAGTATAGAGTGTATTGACAGTATAGAGTGTATTGACATATGTGATAGATGTATTGTGCAGTATAGAGTGTGGTCAATGAGTGTATTGAGCAGTATAGTGTATTGGTGCAGTATAGAGTGTATTGATGCAGTATAGAGTGTATTGATGCAGTATGAGTGTATAGAGTGTATTGATGCAGTATAGATGTGATGCGATAGATGATTGGTGCAGTATAGAGTGTATTGGTGCAGTATAGATGTATTGATGCAGTATAGAGTGTATTGGTGCAGTATAGAGTGTATTGATGCAGTATGAGTGTATTGGTGCAGTATAGAGTATTGGTGCAGTATAGAGTGTATTGTGCAGTATAGAGTGTATTGATGCAGTATAGAGTGTATTGGTGCAGTATAGAGTGTATTGATGCAGTATAGAGTGTATTGGTGCAGTAGAGTATTGATGCAGTATAGAGTGTATTGTGCATATAGTGTATAGAGTGTATGATGCAGTATAGAGTGTATTGGTGCAGTAATAGAGTATTGTGCAGTTAGATGTATTGCAGTATAGAGTGTATTGATGCAGTATAGAGTGTATTGTGCAGTATAGAGTGTATTGATGCAGTATAGATGTATTGTGCAGTATAGAGTATTGGTGCAGTATAGAGTGTATTGGTGCAGTAAGTGATTGATGCTATAGATGTATTGGCAGTATAGAGTGTATAGATGTATTGAGCAGTATAGAGTGTATTGGTGCAGTATAGTGTATTGATGAGTAGAGTGTATTGATGCAGTATAGAGTGTATAGATGTATTGGTCGTATAGTTTATGCAGTATAGAGTGTAGGTGCAGTATAGAGTGTATTGATGCAGTATAGAGTGTATTGATGCAGTATAGAGTGTATAGAGTGTATTGGTGCAGTATAGAGTGTATTGATGCAGTATAGAGTGTATTGATGCAGTATAGAGTGATAGAGTGTATTGTGCAGTATAGAGTGTATTGATGCAGTATAGAGTGTATTGGTGCAGTATAGAGTGTATTGATGCAGTATAGAGTGTATTGGTGCAGTATAGAGTGTATAGAGTGTATTGATGCAGTATAGAGTGTATTGGTGCAGTATAGAGTGTATTGGTGCAGTATAGAGTGTATTGATGCAGTATAGAGTGTATTGATGCAGTATAGAGTGTATTGATGCAGTATAGAGTGTATTGATGCAGTATAGAGTGTATTGTGCAGTAGATGTATTGGTGCAGTAGAGTGTATTGAGCAGTATAGAGTGTATTGATGCAGTATAGATATGATGCAGTATGAGTGTATTGAGAGTATAAGAGTGTATTGTGCAGTAGAGTGTATTGAGCGTAGAGTATTGTGCAGTATAGAGTGTATTGGTGCAGTATAGAGTGTATTGATGCATATAGAGTGTATTGATGCAGTATGATGTATGATGCAGTATAGTGTATTGATGCAATATGAGGTGCAGTATAGAGTGTATTGATGCAGTATAGTGTATTGGTGCAGTATAGAGTGTATTGATGCAGTATAGAGTGTATTGATGCAGTATAGAGTGTATTGGTGCAGTATAGAGTGTATTGGTGCAGTATAGAGTGTATTGGTGCAGTATAGAGTGTATTGGTGCAATATGTGTATGATGCAGTATGTGTATTGATGCAGTATAGAGTGTATTGGTGCAGTATAGAGTGTATTGATGCAGTATAGAGTGTATTAAGTATAGAGTGTATTGATGCAGTATAGAGTGTATTGATGCAGTATAGAGTGAATTGTGCAGTAGAGTGTATTGATGCAGTATAGTGATTGATGCAGTATAGAGTGTATTGATGCAGTATAGAGTGTATTGATGCAGTATAGAGTGTATTGATGCAGTATAGAGTGTATTGATGCAGTATAGAGTGTATTGGTGCAGTATAGAGTGTATTGGTGCAGTATAGAGTGTATTGGTGCAGTATAGAGTGATAGTGTATTGATGCAGTGATGATCAGTATAGAGTGTATTGGTGCAGTATAGAGTGATTGGTGCATTAGATGTATTGGGCAGTATAGAGTGTATTGATGCAGTATAGAGTGTATTGGTGCAGTATAGAGTGTATTGATGCAGTATGCAGTATAGAGTGTATTGATGCAGTATAGAGTGTATTGATGCAGTATAGAGTGTATAGAGTGATTAGCTTATGTATGGGCAGTATAGATGTATTGGTGCAGTATAGAGTGTATTGATGCAGTATAGAGTGTATTGGTGCAGTATAGAGTGTATTGATGCAGTATAGAGTGTATTGATGCAGTATAGAGTGTATTGATGCAGTATAGAGTGTATTGGTGCAGTATAGAGTGTATTGATGCAGTATAGAGTGTATTGGTGCAGTATAGAGTGTATTGATGCAGTATAGAGTGTATTGATGCAGTATAGAGTGTATTGGTGCAGTATAGAGTGTATTGGTGCAGTATAGAGTGTATTGATGCAGTATAGAGTGTATTGATGCAGTATAGAGTGTATTGCGTATAGAGTGATTGTGCAGTATAGAGTGTATTGATGCAGTATGAGTGTATTGGTGCAGTAGAGTGTATGATGCAGTATAGATTGATTGGTGCAGTATAGAGTGTGGTGCAGTATAGAGTGATTGAGCAGTATAGAGTGTATGTGCAGTATAGAGTGTATTGGTGCAGTATAGAGTGTATTGATGCAGTATAGAGTGTATTGATGCAGTATAGAGTGTATTGATGCAGTATAGAGTGTATTGATGCAGTATAGATGTATTGGTGCAGTATAGAGTGTATTGATGCAGTATAGTGTATGGTGCAGTATAGAGTGTATTGGTGCAGTATAGATGTATTGTGCAGTATAGAGTGTATTGTGCAGTATAGATGTATTGGTGCAGTATAGAGTGTATTGATGCAGTATAGAGTGAATGGTGCAGTATAGAGTGTATTGATGCAGTATAGAGTGTATTGTGCAGTATAGAGTGTATTGTGCAGTATAGAGTGTATTGGTGCAGTATAGAGTGTATTGATGCAGTATAGAGTGTGGTGCAGTATAGAGTGTATTGGTGCAGTATAGAGTGTATTGATGCAGTATAGAGTGTATTGGTGCAGTATAGTGTATTGGTGCAGTATAGATGTATTGATCAGTATAGAGTGTATTGGTGCAGTATAGAGTGTATTGGTGCAGTATAGAGTGTATTGGTGCAGTATAGATGTATTGGTGAGTATAGAGTGTATTGGTGCAGTATAGAGTGTATTGATGCAGTATAGAGTGTATTGATGCAGTATAGAGTGTATTGGTGCAGTATAGAGTGTATTGATGCAGTATAGAGTGTATTGGTGCAGTATAGAGTGTATTGATGCAGTATAGAGTGTATTGATGCATATAGGTATTGGTGCAGTATAGAGTGTATTGATGCAGTATAGAGTGTATTGATGCAGTATAGAGTGTATTGGTGCATATAGTATTGGTGCAGTAGAGTGTATTGGTGCAGTATAGAGTGTATTGTGCAGTATAGAGTATTGTGCAGTATAGTGTATTGATGCAGTATAGAGTGATTGATGCAGTATAGAGTATTGACAGTATAGTGATGCAGTATAGAGTGTATTGATGCAGTATAGAGTGTATTGGTGCAGTATAGAGTGTATTGCAGTATAGAGTGTATTACAGTATAGATGTATTGATGCAGTATAGATGTATTGGTGCAGTATAGTGTATTGATGCATATAGATGTATTGAGCAGTATAGAGTGTATTGATGCAGTATAGAGTGTATTGATGCAGTATAGAGTGTGGTGCAGTATAGAGTGTATTGGTGCAGTATAGAGTGTATTGATGCAGTATAGAGTGTATTGATGCAGTATAGATGTATTGATGCAGTATAGAGTGTATTAGTGCAGTATAGAGTGTATTGATGCAGTATAGAGTATAAGTGTATTGATGCAGTATAGTGTATTGATGCAGTATAGAGTGTATAGTGTGATGCAGTATAGATGTATTGATGCAGTATAGAGTGTATTGTGCAGTATAGATGTATTGGTGCAGTATAGAGTGTATTGGTGCATATAGAGTGATATGAGTATAGTATTGATGCAGTATAGAGTGATTGTGCAGTATAGAGTGTATTGATGCAGTATAGAGTGTATTGGTGCAGTATAGAGTGTATAGAGTGAGGGCAGTATAGAGTGTATTGATGCAGTATAGAGTGTATTGATGCAGTATAGATGTATTGATGCATGTATAGTGTATGTGCAGTATAGAGTGTATTGGTGCAGTATAGAGTGTATTGGTGCAGTATAGAGTGTATAGAGTGTATTGATGCAGTATAGAGTGTATTGATGCAGTATAGAGTGTATTGGTGCAGTATAGAGTGTATTGATGCAGTATAGAGTGTATTGATGCAGTATAGAGTGTATTAGTGCAGTATAGATGTAATTGATGCATAGTGTATGATGCAGTATAGAGTGTATTGGTGCAGTATAGAGTGTATTGGCAGTATAGAGTGTATTGGTGCAGTATAGAGTGTGGTGCAGTATAGAGTGTATTGGTGCAGTATAGAGTGTATTGGTGCAGTATAGAGTGTATTGATGCAGTATAGATGTATTGTGCAGTATAGAGTGTGGTGCAGTATAGAGTATTGGTGCAGTATAGAGTGTATTGGTGCAGTATAGAGTGTATGTGCAGTATAAGAGTGTATTGGTGCAGTATAGAGTGTATTGGTGCAGTATAGAGTGTATTGATGCAGTATAGAGTGTATTGATGCAGTATAGAGTGTATTGGTGCAGTATAGAGTGTATTGCAGTATAGAGTGATTGATGCAGTATAGAGTGTATTGTGCAGTATAGAGTGTATTGGTGCAGTATAGAGTGTATTGGTGCAGATAGTGTATTGATGCAGTATAGAGTATAGAGTGTATTGATCAGAGAGTGTATTGATGCAGTATAGAGTGTATAGAGTGATTGACAGTATAGAGTGTATTGATGCATTAGAGTGTATTGGTGCATGTAGAGTGTATTGATGCAGTATAGATGTATTGATGCAGTATAGTAGAGTGTATTGATGCAGTATAGAGTGTATTGCAGTAGTGTAGGTGGCAGTATAGAGTGTATTGATGCAGTATAGAGTGTATTGGTGCAGTATAGATGTATTGATGCAGTATAGAGTGTATTGTGCAGTATAGAGTGTATTGGTGCAGTATAGAGTATTGGTGCAGTATAGAGTGTATTGGTGCATATAGTATAGAGTGTATTGATGCAGTATAGAGTGTATTGTGCATATAGATGTATTGGTGCAGTATAGAGTGTATTGATGCAGTATAGAGTGTATTGGTGCAGTATAGAGTGTATTGGTGCAGTATAGAGTGTATTGGTGCAGTATAGAGTGTATTGATGCAGTATAGAGTGTATTGGTGCAGTATAGAGTGTATTGGTGCAGTATAGAGTGTATTGGTGCAGTATAGAGTGTATTGGTGCAGTATAGTAGAGTGTATTGGTGCAGTATAGTGTATTGGTGCAGTATAGAGTGTATTGGTGCAGTATAGATAGAGTGTATTGTGCAGTATAGAGTGTATTGGTGCAGTATAGATGTATTGATGCAGTATAGAGTGTATTGTGCATATAGAGTGTATTGGCAGTATAGAGTGTATTGGTGCAGTATAGAGTGTATTGATGCAGTATAGAGTGTATTGATGCAGTATAGAGTGTATAATTTATAGGAGTGTGTTGTCCAGGCGCTTCTACGTATGATTAGCTACATTATAGTATAAGTTCTACTTCGCATTTTCCGTTCATTGTCAAACGCCACAAGAGGTGAATCTGGATGATGGCTGGAACACGCAAAAATGGCTGACTTGGCCACTCCATGTTCCGTATAGGATACAGTAACGAGGCGATGTTCACATATATGTCATACATATATCCCATCACATTTAAGAATTTTCAATGAAATAAATAGAAGTTATAACATATTTCTCTGATGTTAAGTTTTGTAAAGAGACTAAGTATGTGACCTTGACCTTGGGATCAGCGGGGGTTGGACAGTCGTAGATTTGTCACAGCATGATAGTACAACCTTAGAGGAATGCACAAGTGAAATAATAAGAATTTTCAATGAAGGAAATAGAAGTTATAACTTATTTCTCTGATGTTAAGTTTTGTAAAGAGACTAAGTATTTGACCTTGACATTGGGATCAGCGGGGGTTGGACGGTCATGGATTTGGCACAGCATGGTATTAGAGCCTTACAGGAATGCATGTGTGAAATATTAAGAATTTTAGATGAAGGAAATAGAAGTTAGAACAATATTTCTCTGATGTTAAGTTGTGTAAAGAGACTAAGTATTTGACCTTGACCTTGGGATCTGCGGGGGTTGGACGGTCGTGGATTTGGCACAGCATGGTAGTAGAGCCTTACAGGAAAGCATGTGTGAAATATTAAGCATTTTAGATGAAGGAAATAGAAGTTAGAACAATATTTCTCTGATGTTAAGTTTTGTAAAGAGACTAAGTATTTGACCTTGATATCAGCGGGGGTTGGATGGTCGTGGATTTGGCACAGCATGGTAGTAGAGCCTTACAGGAATGCATGTGTGAAATAGTAAGCATTTTAGATGAAGGAAATAGAAGTTATAACAATATTTCTCTGATGTTAAGTTTTGTAAAGAGACTAAGTATTTGACCTTTTCCTTGGGATCTGCGGGGGTTGGACGGTCGTGAATTTGGCACAGCATGGTAGTAGAGCCTTACAGGAATGCATGTGTGAAATATTAAGCATTTTAGATGAAGGAAATAGAAGTTATAACAATATTTCTCTGATGTTAAGTTTACGGACTAAGTATTTGACCTTGACCTTGGGATCTGCGGGTGTTGGACGGTCGTGGATTTGGCACAGCATGGTAGTAGAGCCTTAGAGAAATGCATGTGTGAAATATCAAGCATTTTAGATGAAGGTAATAGAAGTTATAACAATATTTCTCTGATGTTAAGTTTACGGACGCACGGACGTACCAACATTTTGGGTTTATGGGCTATTTGCTATATAAAAGATCAAAGGACTAGCCCCTAAACTTCAAAAGGTTTTATGGGCTAATGGTATAAGTTCAAAGAACTTCAAAGGAAACTAACCCTTACCCTAAGCTCCTAAACCCCTGATGTTTGCCCGGACGGACGGACGGACGGACGGACAACCTGCCTCCAGTATACCCCCCCCCCCACAACTCGTTGCGGGGGGTATAATAACATAAATTTAGCGCACAGAAAACAACATTTATCACACTGAAAAGGCGATCAAACTAAGTTGTTAGAACTATTATTTTATGGCCTAAGACCCGTGTTTTTAAAAAGTTCAACCCGCAAAATATGTGCTGTGACCGACATTATGCTGATTTGCATAAAAGCTGTAATACCTCAAATTTGGATGTTGGTTGTATAATTCTTCCCTAGCGCTCGAAATAAAATGCGGCCATGCTAATATTATCACCAGCGGGTGATCATGCAAAAACTACACCTGTAAGCCACGTGATTATCGCGTTGATCGATTGCACCTTAAGCCACGATTAGTACGCATAGACGCGTTAAATCGTTAAAATGGGCATTCATCAACACTTATCTGCAAAACAATGCACGTGTCATTAGATACATAATTATAATCTATCATTTTTTATTTACTTTATACCTTGACGCAGCCCTAGTGGGTGTTATGATGACCGTAATGGAAACGTTCGGGTCACTATCAGAGCTCCAGATAAGGTGCGTATTTTATCCCGTCAACACAGTGCGTACACGGTGCCGTGAAACATTTTTGATATCCTGTCAATACGACCTAATCACCGCTTATGAATATGTGCGGTGGCTGGGGTTATATTTTTGCATTGTACAGCCATTTGTAGGCGTTGACAGGATAAATAGAATAGTAGGGTAGTGCCGTGAATGGGAAAACATATCTGGCGCGGCACGGAAACGGGATGTGCTCGGCAGAGCCTCGCCCATCCCGTTTCCTGAGCCTTGCCAGATATTTTTTCCCATTCACGGCACTAACCTACTATTCTCTATGTCGTATTTAACACGCTAATTTAAGCAGAATATGCATTGATTATCAAATGTGGGAGTACAAAATACTCACAGCAATGTGAAAATACGCATTGATTTTCAAATTGAATAATGAAAATATTCTAATAAAGTTGAAAATTTACTTAGTTAAGCTGAAAAAAGCAAATGTGTTCCCTATTTAATAAGGAAGAAAATCAATAATACATTTGCAAAAGTAAAATACGCATTGCATTTGAAATCTGGGCGTATAATACTCTTTAGATACAAAACTTATCTGGAACTCTGACTATAAGTTGTACTCTATTTACCAGGTACATGTACATGTATTAACAAGCTTTGCATTGGTCAAATACATACCGACTGATAACACTCTTTCGTATCCTCGTTGACTAGATATGCACATAATACGGGTTACAAAGAAACGAACATTTCATTGGTCGAAGGACGTCACAATATGTTACTAAATGACGTCAGTATAATGAAGCAACGTAAACAAATCCGCGTTCATTTCAGTGAAAACCACGTCACATGTGCCCATTATGTAGCGAAAGACCTTATATGGAAAATAGAATGCCAGTCAAGTGTCTTCCGATTTGATAGAACGTTTATCAGGCTCGGTTTGGAAACAGCGAGCTACAGAATTCATAAGCGTTTCCAAGCATTGCCTGATAAATTTGATGTTAAAAACACTAGCATCGTACTCTCGAAGTGTATCTCGAAGTGTCTCCATTGCCTCTGGAACCGGTGTAGCTCTCGATCATGAAATCGAAGGCGTATTGAGAGCGGCAGCGAATATTGCATACTAGAAACAGTCAATAAGGATATACGGTGGAACGAGTCTAAACGTGACACCAAGGCAATCTATGCGATCTTATTTTTGATGGGTTTCGTGATAATTTATCTCAGATGTTAATGTATGTTCATGATTGCAAAGCGTGCAAATACATTCCAGAATGGTCATATACCTGATATACAGTGAAACCCATCTAAACCGGACAGTGTCCGGTTTAGAGAGGTTCCACTGTACACTAGTATTGGATACGGATATTCCACCAATCTCGTGTGTACCTACTTCTGTTGTATCGACCAATACTCTGGTATTCTTGTCATTTGTGACATCGAACTGTCGTGTTATATGCCGTTAATGATGACTTTTACGAACTTAAATGCACTAGTATGTGCGTACGTGTATGTCATTTCAGATCAGGATCAACAACATTGTCCAATGTGCTATGGGGTTCAACGCACATACGTAATGATTCGTTTATTATTGGTACAATGTGATCTAACTGATATGGAGCCCCGCAGTGGACGTAGAATTCTTCTTTGTTATTAATTCGTTCCCACAAAATAACAATTCGTTCCCTCAATTTAACAATTCGTTCACTCGAATTAACAATTCGTTCCCACTATATACCAATTCGTTCGCTCGAATTAACAATTTGCTCCCACGAAATGACAATTCGTTCCCTCAGTTTAACAATTCGTTCCCTCGAATTGACCATTCGTTCTCACGATATAACAATTCGTTCCAGCGAATTAACAATTCGTTCCCGTGGGAACGAATTGTTATTTCGTGGGAACGAATTGTTAAATTGAGGGAAATAATTGTTATTTCGTGTGAACGAATTGTTAAATTTAGGGAACGAATTGTTATTTCGTGGGAACTAATTAATAAAAAAAATCAATGTCCCTTGCGGGGCTCCGTAGATTCACGATGAGATTGCTAGTATCGCTATTAGACAATATAGTATTGTAGGGTATTATGTATTGTACCGGAAGGAGATATTTAGAGAATGCATGAGCACATAACTTAAACATAATATATGTCGCTTTAATGGCGCAGCTAATCAGCAACCGACTTTCGTTTCTCAGATTGCTTGAACGTGATCGCTTACCAAGAAAAGCGTTGATTAAATGTTACCGACCCTGTTCGTAAGCCAAATTTTAAATGTACTCCTGTAAATATCTCCTTTTAGCGTAGTCAATGAAGAAGAAGAATATCTGTTTGACTTAAACCAAACGGTTTATCGTCCGACCACAATATGTCATGGACTACAACAGCAATTTGACCGCAAGCAAAGTACATAATACACGTCAGTATACATGAATATATTTATCAAATTGTGATAATAGCTAGTATCTAATAGTGCATCAGATGTCGTTGTTCCAATAATTGATGAACCCTTTTACCCCAAGTAACTGGAATGGACTTTGAAATATTAAAGGTACATGCCCATTCAGTAGGCACAAACTGTTCTGTATAGGAATTAAATAAGTGTATAATTGTGTCGCTATTCCACCAGTTAGATACAGTTAAAATTACGAGTGCCCGCTAGACAGATATAATCATTTAGTAGTATTTATTTTACTGATAGTGACTCACGGTGGTATCAGGCTATTTTCAATGAGGCATGATATTATTTAATTATTTATACTAATTATATGCGTCACCTGAACAAATATTTGGACAGATTATAAAGTATGATCATTGTACGTCAAACAATAAATACAGAGAATAAATAGTAATTATCGTTAACAGTTTAAGGAAACACGGTTATCAGTGTGAACATTTACGTCCGATATAAAATGCATACTAATGATCAATACGTGGGGTAATAGTGCATGAATGTTTATTTTGCCAGAAAATGTCTCAGATGATGTCTCTGATATAAAGAACATTTTGTGCCTACTTAGAAGGTATGTAACTGTAATTTTCCGACCATTCCAATCGTCACAAAATTATTTTCACATTAGTCCATTTATGAAAACGGGGTGTTTTTGTTCTAAAAAATATGAACATTACTGGTAAAAAGAAAAGATCCTTATGAGACGACTCGTCACGAGCCGGCTGATCTAGATCTACACTTTTTGCCAATACCACTATACAGGTTTGTGGTGTTGAAAGGGTTAATCCTTACACATGCTTGCGGGTTTTACGCACATGTGTAAGGATTAACATATTCCATATAAAAATTGCCGCTACTGATGCAGACTTTCTACAGGTAAGGTGGCCGCGAAAGTTGGATATGACTTTCGACAATAGCGTTGGCCATGTCATGAAATGATATCCTAGTACAATTGTGTGCGCCAAATCTTCAAGCATGTTATTCAACATATTAGACATACCATGTAATTTTGTTTGGCCATCTGCGTAATTTCATGAAATACGTTTACAAAATTTTACAATATCCCGTACATGGTGTTAAAAGTTGACAACACTGTCAGAGTACATGCGGAATTATATTCCGTATGTACATTGACATTTTTGTCAACTTTCGACTTTATTTATGAAAAATATTGTCAAATTTGGAAACGTATTTAATGAAACTACGCAGATGTCCGAAGCTACAAAATCACATGACGTGTCTCATATTTGACCCTGTCATGAGATGATATACATTGAAGCCCATAAAAGTCTCTCAAACTCATCATCGTAATGGTAACGGCATATACCATGACAGTTAGACATCACCATTGACACAACGTACTAAACAGTGATGCCAATGCGTCAGGAACATGCGACAATATAGGCTTAACACCTAACAAACAGTATCAATGGGTGTGGGTTGCATTTACTCAGACTAGACACAACCATTGACAAACATACTAATGTATAGGCCCATACCACACACGATGCGACACACCATATTGGCATACCAGGGGGCAGTTTCACTAAACTTCGTACGAATAAAATGTTCGTCAGTGCAAATTAAGGATCGTCTGGAAATTTCAATTGATGGATTTATATTTATTGAACATAGGCTGCAGCCTATGCTCAATAAATGTAAATCCAATAATTGCAATAAATCCAATAAATCCAAAAGCAAACATTGTTAATGTGAACTTTACTGACTATCACAATGTTGCACTGGCGAACATTTAAGTCGTACAAAGCTTAGTGAAACTGCCGCCATAATTCTGAACCAGTGAGGCGCGAAAGCTACCGGATCATGCAATAACTGTAATGCTCAAAACCAAGCCAGAACTACGAATGGCAGAAGATAACATTTACTCAGATTCTGACAGTCACTCTATTTTACTTTAAGTACACATTCATGTAAATAGTCGTACAAGCTTAGTATTAAAAGGGTCAGTGGAAGAAGGGAGCTAACTCAATGAAGACGCTAGCCCCCTTTTTGCACTCACCACTTAAATGTCGATACATGTACCTATAAGGATACATTTCAATCAACTGTATATGAGACACGTATTTTAATACGCCAATCATTCAAATGCTGTGTAACTATTACTAACTTACCAATTAAAATAGATACATGTATTCATAAATATGTACATTGCCACCGAGCTTTCCATGTTAAGTCCCTATCCAGTTAGTAGCGGTTTTAAAGTTTATATGCTTTGTTAAATTTTGTTTGACGTCATTAGTCTCCACGACGTTGTCAATTGACCGACAACGACGATGTTCCATGAATTACCCCAAAATGACATAAAACTAGACGATTCTTAATGTTAACCCCATATTACCTTGTTTAAAATATTTGAAGGCTATCAGAAAATCCAATGCAAATATAAATGAACCAAATGACGACCAGAAAATATACATTGCCAGTTCGGTTTCATTGCACTTGTTCGTTTGTGTCAAGGACTGAACAAGCGTTATCACTGTCAATGATACAAACGCCTCCACTCACATTCTTTAGCGAAACTCAATGTAAATATCACGCAATACCAATAAAGTGGAAATATGAGAACAACTGTCGAACTGAAAGTGTACTTATGCCTCTCTGAAACTACTGGTCGTACTTGTTCACGCACTTTAAAGAGATCAATATCTTACAGCTGTTGCGTTTTCTGTGGTAATATATTGGTCTCTTTAAAGTTTTGGAGGAATACTTCGGACTCGACGCACTTTAAACACACTAACTGGTTGGGCTACTACTGTAAACGCAACATCCCATGGTTTATTCCTTAAATAAATAGTAGATAATGATCAACAAGTGCACCTGCTATTGAGGATTTTTTTTTATCTACATTTACCTTACTATCTAGGTAACATATCTCGTGATGCGATAAAGCGCAACTACCTAGAAATGATATACGAGCGTATATTCATTTGTTTCGTATTATCAACTCCGAAACGGTCATTCTGACAGGGACGTCAACGGGTGATGTGCTGGTTATTTTTGCCGCGGTAGATACTAGTAATGCGTTCATGATTAATCGCACGAAGAATACGACCAGTAGTTTCAGAAAGGTATCGGTACACCTCCAGTCTGACAGTTGTGCTAAGATTTCCCTCCTTATTGGTATTGCGTGATATTTACATTGAGTTTCGATAAATAATGTGAGTGGAGGCGTTTGTGTCATTGACAATGATAACGCTGGTCCAGTCCTTGACACAAACGAACAAGTGCAATGAAACCGAACTGGCAATGCATATTTTCTGGTCGTAATTTTCGGCAATTATCATGGATCTCTTGAATAAGTTTTATAATTTTAAATATCTGCTTCGCATGATGGACAGTAATCACAGAGAAAGACAACATTTAGTTGATGAGCGACATTGCTCGTATCTTAAACAGCCATGCTGAAGTCCTTGCCGATTGTTTCGTGATTATAGTCGCCGTCGCATTCTTCAAGTATAATATCAGTTTTTGTCACATCTCTTCTAATGGGCGACGGAATGAGTAAACGATGATTTATCTTCTCCACGCCAAAGTCCTTATCAAATCCTTCTAGCTTAATATCACTTTTAGTAACTTCTCTCGCGAAAGACATTGGCTCCTCCGTATTCTCGTCATCTGTCTCTATTACACCAGGTAGAGACCCTTTGTCCGTGTCTGTATCTTCGAGAAATGCTGAATCCGGACTGTGAGCAGTCATGGGAGACAGGGGAAGTGGAGAGAAATCAGTTTGTGTACTTCCCTCAAAGTAGTCTGGTATCACTCCATTCGAAACGTTAGCATCATTCATTTTCACTTTGGCATTTTCTTCTTCTTTCGATTTTTTATCGCGACTTTTTAATCTACTGACTTGTGTCGAAGGTGTTCGTGCCATTCTCTTGTAACTGCTTCTCGTTGTAGAGCTTCTAACCAAGCCGTGCGCCGACTTCGGTTTGACCTGTTCCTGTCGTGAGAAGAGACGTCTCAGGTGGGACGGGGGTCGGGCAGGAATAGGCTGCTGCTGCTCCCAGAACATCGCCCGGCCATACAGGTACTGTAAACCTTCTTTAGATATCGAAAGGAGATCGTTCTCGCTTTTTGTATTGGATTCTGAAAGAGGGAATGTGATTTTGAGCAGTACTATGTCTATGGGGATTTAACATGGGTAAATTTATTTTTTCGTAATAAAATCAATATTGGACCAAATTTCCTAAATAAAAAGAAGGCTCATTCTTAAATTTGGCTAAAATTTATCATTATCTAAAACAATAATGTTTTCACATTGTATATATGGCTGTACAATTTGGGAGGTTTCGTGAAAAAGACGGTAGTGATTCGTGTCTTTTATTAACTTTATATTGATATCCTCTTAAATTATCGAGGGCGAGAAAATAATATTGACACAATATTCACATTGATTTATCCATTCCAAATAAAACATGTATTATATTTGCATGGGCATATTATAAGTTTGATTTATATGCATAGTGCAATATAATATCAGTTTTAACCAAGAACAATTAATTAAACTTACTTTTCACATAATCAAAATATTTCTTGTCGGCATAGAGTTCTTCAAGAAGTCTTCGCCATCTGATATCAGACATGCGACTCTTTAATGTCTCTAGATCACACTCCTCTGTTCCCGTGTCTTCCATCGCTTTCTTCAGATCCTTGTCTTTCCGGTGTATACGGGCCATGAATGAGAATTTCGCTGTGTTCGGCTTGCTAGGAATTATCGGCGGCTCGAGATATTCCTCTAGCTGCTTTTGTTTTGGTTTAGGTGGCATGAATCTCGTGTTGCGAGGCATGGAATCGGATATTGGCAGGTTCGACCCGAGAGAAAATCGATCTTTCGCTCGCTGAAACAAACAACAATAAACACATATTATATCTCAGTTTGCACCTTACAAACATCATTTGGTATTTGTATAGCATAGTTTATTAAATAATAATTTAAATAAATGTTATACAAGCAGTTTAAGACGTTTGGAACGGTAGGTACTTATCAGGCTACAGGAGTATGTCATTTAATCAGACGCTACACTGGTCACAAATCCCATAAACCCAATTTCCACAGCCAAATTCACATATATTGTTGTCATTAGTTACTGCATTTTGCTTGCTAATTCAGATTATTCATTCGTGATTTAGAAACAATTCAAATACACACTACAATATTACTAGGAGACACCACTATTATAGGAATGAATGGCCTTTTTGTGGACTTTATCGGGGTATAAACTTGGAAAAGTCGCGGGAAAACTGGACGACTTTTCCAAGTTTATATCCCCGATAAATTCAACAAAAAGGCCATTCATTCCTTATAATTCCAGCATTTGAAATAAATTCATCAAGAAAATATGTTTATTTTCCGTTTTCTTAAGAATTATTTTAACTGCTTCTCACGGTTACGGAAAGTAGTTCGGCGTGGGAGTTTACTGGGATATAAATTTTGGACAGAGACTTGCTACTGGCCAATCAATTGTTAGGGAATTGTGTAAATATTTTTGTGCTGGACTTATTTATTGCATAAACTGGGTGTGCACGTGTAAAAACACAATGTACTAAGAATCATAATACACTAGTGTAATAAATATGCAAATTAGGCCGCTGCAGAAAACATCAATGTAAATATTTTGCTTATGTGTTGATTTAATATGATATCTAGTAAACTCGTTTGCTGCTTTCATAACAAGCTCGGCATAGCCTCGATTATTATGAAATCGGTAAGCACGTTTAATAAATGTCATATTAAATCATCACTCATGTAAGATCCTCTATATATTGAATAATAGGGAAAATGAAATAAATAACGGCCGTCACTGTTTTGTTTATCTTTGTAGTAATTGAAACATCACACAAGCTACCTACCATGTGGCTTGGGTCTAATGACTGGTGGCAAAGGGGAAACTTGGTTCATGACCCTTGCATTCCTAAGTCGTTTGACCATCGATGCCCATGGGCGCGATCTCGGCCGAACACACGGCGGCAATGCCCATGGCATCTTTTTCTTTGACACAGGATTAGGTTTATACAATATTATTTTCCTGATAAATGGGTTTTGGCGCTGATATGAAATCCACTTTAGAGAAATGACTTTTCCATGTTTCTTGTGCCTTCGACGATTCCGCTGGAATTCCAACAGTTAGAACAATGCATGAGAGACATTATGGAATCATCATGTGTTGACAAGCAAGCACAAACATACAACCTTTACAGTGCCTGGACGCTGAATGTACGTAATGCCTTACACCCTTACCTTCGAGATTACACATTTTGCCGAAAGAAGTGCACACGTATGTGCGTATTATAATATGTAAAACAAAACACATTTACTTTGTCATGTGTATTACATTTCCATCGTAGCTTCACGAGTTAACTTTGTGAATACCATGAAACAATATACTCAATATGCTTATCAAAGTAAGTCATAGCATAATATGTGTAACCAATATAATTTATTGATTAACAGTTACATGACTAACGGACATCAACAGTACTAGACAACATTGGCATCGTATTTTTGTCTCATACAGTACTGTCTCTGGTAGTTAGTCTAATAGTTGTAGTTCGAGCATAGAGCATCCAGGCACCAGTCGTGTTATGTTGTTTGTGGCTGCTTTATAACATGATGCGCCGTTGAGAGAGCCCCAAGTTATACACAAACTTACTTTGGATTTGTGTTTCTTTTCTGGCCTTAGACTTGGTAGCTTTAGTCTCGGCCCAATGTCATCGTCAGAGAGATCAGCCACTGCCATTTCATTGTCAGCAATGTCACTTAGGGTTTCCACTTCTTCAAGAGGCTGGTAAAGCAATAGAAAACACCATGCTGTCGTAATTAGATATGACAGGGCGCTTGTCTGACGTTTAACGGTTAAGACGTAAATGGCTGAACAATGAAATCAGCACATTTATGGCTGTGTTTTCATAATTAATTTATTAATTATGTTAAGCTACCATTAGCTGGTCTAACATGGTGTTGTTGTTTTTTCTAGGTGCCTGTATGCTCTGAGTATATTGTTAGTAATGCAATAACTGTACATACGTTTTATTCTTGATCTGATTAGTTGATAATGTGCACATGTTCTTGAATATTCTCGAAATCTGCATCAGGTCCAGGCACCATAGGGTATATAATCTTTATTCTTTTTACAAAACCACGTATATGAACATTGAAATTGACAGCCAATGGTACACTAATACACAATGTAGTAACAAATTTCTTTCTCTCACCGTTTCATGACGGCATTTCATTAAGTCAAAGCAATGAAATTACACTGTATAGTGCAGTGGCCTCTGTATCAATAATTAAAATAGTAAGAACATCTCCTACCTTTTTGCACATTAGTATACACACATACACATACTTTATCTTGCTCCATCACAATGGCTGATGTTGTTCAACACACCACAACCAGTTAAAACATTTGCATAACGCACAAGAACATCATTTTTTTACATAGTATCTGCATAGACTATATTTTAACTATTTGTTTACTGTCAAAATGCATTGTAATAGTAAAGCCCGTACTTTGATTGTACTTCATGGTTTCAGACACAAGGTGTCTGATCACGTGGTTACAACAACAACAACAAGTACTGAAGTCCTCCGATTCAAAGTACGTATTCTTTTATATCGTCCGTATTATGTAACGGATTTTGATGAAATATGGAGCATCAAACGCGTATTGTTAATCCGCATTTGGTGGTCTCGGTACCTTGGCCCAAACTTATGTCGTTTTTGCGAAGAATCTATTTCTGTGTCTACAGACACGGAAATCGATCGTTCGCAAAAACGACATAAGTATGAGCCGAACTCCCAGGACCACCAAATGCAGGTCATGAAGACGAGTTTACTGCGCCATATTTCATCAACATCCGTTGCTTATTAAGGAAAATATAAAATAGTACTTACATTGTTGTTGTTGTTGTAACCACGTGATCATGCACCTTGAGACATATCACGTACATGTATTTGTCTATCAATTCGTTTTATACATACCTTGCCCTTGTGTTCGTGTTGTCCACCCTCGAGTTCAGACTGTTGCAATTCGTCGGCGAATCTCGTCTTGCGTTTGTTCTCGATTTCAGCCTCCTCGACCTGTATCACTATATCTTTAGCTTTAGCTCCACTGTATGTGTGTGCGTCTGGCTCGTCACGCATGGCTGGAAGTTGTAGGTGTGTTTTGTTACATGAGTGCATGTTACATGCAATTCGATTCAAATATCGAATAAGAATCGGATAGGTGTTATGCTAATACATAAATCCCGCTATAGCGGTTTATACAAAAAGTGCAGATCCAGATGAGTCGGCTCGTAACGAGCCGTCTCATCAGGATCTGCACTTTTTGCAAGTCATTTTCATACACCCCCTTTTCATAAATGGACGAATCTGAAAATAATTTTGTGACCATTGGATTTGTCGGAACAATAGTATATCACAGTCCATTCCAGTTCCTTAGGGTTGAAAGGGTTAAATGTTGAACTATGTTTCAAACGAAGCAATACAATGCATATGGTCTATTATTTTAGTTGCATTCTGTGAAAACAAATGTAAATATTTTGTACACTTCAACTGACGTTAAACCATGAATATTATATACATATGTGTCTATAGATTAAGTTATATAGATATTGTCACGACGCATTGACGTTTTAAAAGCTAAATACACGGATCATGCCGTGTTAAAGATTAATGTTGTTACTTGACGGTTGTTTGACACCGCTCACAGCCGTGTTCAAACGTACACCGCGTGCTGATTGACCATGGCTGTCGACAATGCTCATTTCGGGGCCAAGCCAACACCTACGTAATGCATGTCTCTCATGGTGTTACTAGAACGCGCCATTACACAACGGTCGCACTGACATTTGAAATTGATGCTATGATGGGGCACCTGCATCACGCGACGTGTACTGCGGCCCCGAAATATGTATATGTAAAGCAGCTGTATGAATGGAATTGGTTATCAAAGTCCAGACAGAAAGTACTGCATATTTGCTCAAATTGCATGATATTTCTGACGGAAATGTAACAATAACGTTCGACCATTCCCATCCGTGGGTAAACGTTGGCTGCGGCACTCGGGAACTGTTTGAACCCGCGGCCTACATCCTTGGGGTTCAAACAGTTTACTGTGATGGCGTGATCCCTGTATGTTTAAATATATAATCATGTGTATATACAATAATACCAGTAGTATACATACGTTTCGGCCTTGGTCTAATCCTTAGTTTTGCTAGAGCAGATGCCTTTATTGGACGTTTTCTCCCTTTAGACATCTCTTTAATTCTCGCTGAGAATTGCTTATTCTTTCGTTCCGCTCCTTGAAATTCATCTTTGTTATCTTTCCTTTTTCTCTTTTCGGTGTACATGTGTGCTTCCAGCTAGAATTATTAAAATAATTGTTATACAGGTATATATAGATGGCATGGCTATTGTTGACATACATTCATTATTGTTAAATAGCTACATATGGTTCGGTAAGCCTTGCTTGTGCTCTATGAGGCATTCGCTACATTCATGTTACATCTTTACTATTTCTTGTGTGTTTGCATATGTATGTGGGGAAGGAGGGTGGGGGTGGGGCGTACACCAATAGCCATTGGGATTAAGTATGTGTTTACCGCTGTAAGCTTACATAATGAGTATGTTATATAATTTTAAATGCGTAGTTGATCTTACACGAGTGATGGTATAATATGTTTATTAAACAAGTTTACTGATTTCATAAGAAACGAGGCTCTGCCAATAATTTTTTTCGAAATCAATCGACGAGAAATATCATATTAAATCTACACAAAGGTTAGATTATATTTTGTTTTCATAAGCACAGCACGATACATTGAAGCTGTAAATGATCACGTAGAGTGCTTTCTGTAATGGTCTCATTTGCATATTTATTACACTGGTGTATTATGAGTTTTGTTACACTGTGTTATTAAACTGTGAAAATCTATTTTATGCAATAAATGTAGTTGCATTTCAGTTTACTACATGTAGTGTACAGTATGCACACATTTGGTATTCCGGAGTGTTTTGTTATTCTTGACTTCGTCTTACGATGGAAGATCAATAACACACAGTACCTGTTGGAATTATATAATAAATATATAAATCACTTACAGCGGTCTGTCTCTGCGCCTCGTCCATGTACATGCCTGCCTCGTTAAATCCCTGGAATAGAGTTACACAGTTTACGCTGATCGTAGAGAAAATAATTCATTTGCTATAGGCAAGGTTGCTCAACGGTACAATATCTCATTGTCATACTCCACAACTCATTTATATTACAAACAATAAAAGGGTCAACCTACGTTAGACAGTATATATTATATGTTTACTGGCTTTGGTGTTTGGTCAAATATAACTACTGAACGTACCTCAATTGTATCCAGTCCAATTATATTTTTGCCTCCTTTCTCTTTCTTTATGTGTCCATTTTTATGTTCCGGGGAAAACATAAGCCTGTCCAAATCATAACGGGATTCATCCGGTAAGCCCAGGCGCATATTGGGTGATAGTTCATCCGGGTCGATCTGAACCAAAGAAACGAGCACATGACAAGTAAAGTACAATTGCACGTTACCATGGTGAATTATAGATGTGATTACCATTGTTCGCCGACGATTCTGCTATGGTTAATTCAATGCGTTAGTGTACTGTTTGTGTTGGCCATTTCCTATCATTATATTCAGAATAGTGTATATGGAACGCCAACTCTACATAAACTCAAATAATTATTGTTAGCATTAACTATTTAGAGCCAGCATTAATTATATAGAGCTAGCTCCAAACGATATAGAGCTTGTCAAATGATTTGGAGCTGGCTCTAAATATTTAATGCTTGCTCTAATTAATTAGAGCTAGCATTACTTATTTGAGGTTATGTAGATTTAGACGCTGTCCATCGATCACGGTTGTTCGCGTATTTTATCATTATGCAGTATTTGTTTACGTTTTTACTCATTTGTTTACTTTTGGTAGTTTATTATCTAATTTATATGTTGAATATGTCAACAAAATTTTGTTTGAAAGTGTGTCAGCCATTAAACAGATTTTCCGACCTATAATTTTCTGATATACGCCAATTTCAAAATTACAATACAGTTAACCCTACATTACAATACAGTTAACCCTATATTGAATTTGAAATCATGAACGTACAGTACTGGTAACGATAAACTAAAGTGACACACATCGAACCTAAAGACGTATAACTTAAACATTACACTGACGCACTTAACCATAGCAACATGTGTCCGGTTTAGAGAGACAAGTTTACATCATGGTGTATTCCGTTAAATTTTCGTTTGATTAAGACGAGTGAACACCATAAGGTACTGCGTTACATTTTGGTTTACATGTCATGTAGACAAAACTCTAACGCAATACCTCATGACCTACGCTTCTTGGGTTCACGGTTCTCTTTTTAATATCTTCTATATCTCACTCTACCGTTCTGTCATGATGTATTTGGTTTACATGTCGTGTAAACATGGTAAACCTAGCTTTAACGCAATACCCCATGGTGTACATGTACACTTTTTGTTTTCACTCGTCTCTTTTAGTATCTTCTCTATAATACTACTATCTGTTTCACGAAAGCTGCCCAAATATTACGGCTATATAAACAATTCAAATTTAAGAATGAGCCTTCTTTTTATTTCGTGTAATTTGGTTGATTTTATTGCGAAACAAAATTCCCCCAAGTTAAATCCCCATAGACATCTTCACAGATGTCTCTGGGGATTTAACATGGGGAATGTTTTATAATTTCAGAAATACTGGACTGATTTTCAAAATTTAACTTTTGTTTTCTTAGTTATATTATTTCCAAGCTATCCAGCCAGGTTGCGCAGTCAATTTCCAAATTGTTTCGTTTTCTGACTCCTCCCACAACTTGTTTATATGGCCGTAAAATTTGGGCAGGTTTCGTGAAACAGACAGTAGTTGCGAATTGACCAAATACACACTGAACTATACTGCTGCTGTCTGTTCAATGTTTTGCTGCCGACGAATTTTTCGCTATTAAACATATTACATGTAAATCTAAAAAATATTTCCATTTAATATTATCCAAATAAATACTGGTTTTGCATTGTATATATGGCCTTAACATTTGGCCAGGTTTCGTGAAACAGACACAATACTTTTCTATCATGAGTTATTGCGTTAGATTATGGTTTACATACATGTACGATGTAAACCAAAATCTAACGCAATCACCCATGATGTACACGTGTTGGGTTTACTAGTATATTTTTGTTATCCTCTCTATCTTACTCTACCTTTCTATTGGCGGCCGCGTACTCCTCATTCTTGCGCCGTTTGTTTGACTTGTAGAAGTAGTATATCAAACCCAGAACCAACAGGATCAGAAGGAGGAGGCATATAATCACGATCGCGGCAACGACACCGGCGCTTAGCACAGTGTCGTCTGGAGCCTCCGGGGTGACTGTAGTACTTGCAGGGTAAGCTGTTTGAAAAAGTACGTAATACTAAACGTAGAAAACAATTTATTCACAATTTGCTCATATGTCATGGACAATGTATTTGCAATAAATATACCAGAATTAAGGATAATATTAAGCACATCACTGTGCTGATTATAAATGTTTTCATTGTTGGTACATTTTTCGAAAGTTTTCATCAATAATGTGACAGATAAACCACAATCGTACTATATACATAGTACATATTAACTATGTACGCGAACTTTCGTTGATGCACATTAAAGCTCCGGATACTTTTATAACGTATTCAAATGTTGTGTACTTACCGCAAACGGCTGAAAGTAAATAGAGAAAGCGATTAAATGGTGTTCATGTTAATTGATGCATACCGACTACTCTTAGATAAATAGATATATATAGGTAGGCCATACACGTATGATATTTGCTGACGATGACTTTAAAATATATAACAATATGTACCGGTCCAAAGGACATAATATGTGGGGACAAGTTTGCAGTAAATTTTGACGTAGCAATACATTTAGGCCAACACATTCGAAGAAATGTTTCAAACATCAAGCTCGGGTGGGGGTTTAATATTTAAATGGGCATATCAGGATTTTTGAGAAAAAAAATACTATACAAACATAAAAACGTGCTTTCAACATGACCCTGTGTAAAGTTGTTTAATTGAAGATACACGTACATGTATATGACAATACTAGGACCGCTCGGTTGTTTCTATTTTCACCCATATAGGTACGTAAATATCGGATTTCGTAAGTGAAAAAACCCAGCGGCCCTGGTATCGGCATATATCTTTGATTAAACAACATTTTTTTTTTATTATTACTTTAAAAAAATTCTGAAAATAATCAGCTGTCCTAGTATCGTCATACATCTTCAATTAAACCACTTTAGACAGGGCCATGATGAAAACACGTTTTGTTGTAGCATTTTTTCCATGAATCCTGATATGCCCCTTTAAACACAAATGCGTTTGGTAAATAGAGAATAGTAGGTTAGTGCCGTGAATGGGTAAACATATCCGGCAAGGCTCAATAATTTCTTTATTTCTCATCAGAAGTATATGTCGCCGAGACGGTTCAAATGAGTGGTCACAACATATATTTTGGTTCAGAAATAAGGAAAATAGATAGAGAATAGTAGGCTCAGGAAACGGGACGGGCGAGGCTCTGCTGCGCCAAATATGTGTTCCCATTCACGGCACTAACCTACTATTCTATTTATCCGGTAAACACCTACAAATGGCTGTAAAATGCAAAAATATAACCTCAGCCACAGCATAGATTCATACGCAGTGATTATGTCGTATTGACAGGATATCAAAAATGTTTCACGGCACCGTGTTTCACGGTACATACGCACTGTGTTGATGGGATAAAATACAATATTAGATGAAAATCACAAAGCTACTCTACTACCAAACTCAAAAGTGTTACATGTATGGTGCATGTTGTGTAATTAAAGTCTAAAGCAGAATGGTATATCATATAATATGTATTTCATACGTACCAGATGAGTTCAAAACTAGTGTGGCCCCCGGCGAAGCGACATGTGTGTAATTCTGGCCTGTTTGACAGTCACCAGGCGCCTGAGTTGCATAGACTATATCATATCCAGTAATTACCTGCAACAGATATACTATTTAGTTTGGACGCTGCGCTCCGACATGTTCAGTCATAGATTAATAAAGAATAATAAGAGATGAATGATAATCATCGAACACGACTACACATTACATGCGCGGCTGTATTGCACTTGTTTACGGATGGTGTCAGCATCAAGGTGTATGATCACGTGGTACTAACAACAACAACAACAAGTACTGAAACTTCCAGAATCCATCTGATTCAAAGTACGTATTCTTTTATATTGTCCTTATTACGCAACGGATTTTGATGAAATATGGCGAATCAAATGCGTCTTGATAAGCTGCATGTGTTGGTCTCTGTATTACAGCCCAAACTTCTGTCGTTTTTGCGAATAATCGATTTCCGTGTCTACCGATACGGAAATCGATTCTTCGCAAAAACGACATAAGTCTGTGCCGAACTTCATGGACCACAACTGCAGCTCTTGAAGACGCGTTTGCTGTGCCATATTTCATCAAAATCCGTTGCATATTAAGGAACATATCAAATAATACTTACTTTGGAGTGGGCGACGTTGTTGTTTTTGTAACCACGTGATCATGCATCTTGAGCATCGTCACAGTCCATGACAAAACAACCCGCATCAAATACTTACATAACACGTGAATCCATAAGTCGTACTCTGATCCGTAGTGGCGTCGGTGTTGTACACGTGCAGCGTGTATACATCAGTTCCCGTGGTATTGTCGAACGAGAAATGTACACACTTAGTGACGCCGCCAGCTGAAAATATAGTTAACTCTTTGCATGCTGGGAAACTTGTGGGCTATAAATAGTTCAAAACTAGCGGACAAAAATTCATTATATTTTCTTTTATTTCTCCTTGTAAATATCATGAATATGTCTTGGAATTTCATTAGAATTGAGTCCTGAGGACTCAATTCTAATGAAATTCAAAGACATATTTACAGAGAGAAATAAAACATATTGTCCTAATTTGTTTGGCGGATATTTTCGCCGCTAGCATGCAAAGAGTTAAGCATACCGTGTTACATGAGCTGTTGACGTACATGTATACAGGCAGATGGTCACTCTTGATATCTCTGGGTAATGGGTATTGTATTCTCAGATATATATTCACTGTGTACCTGTTAATATGCCAATATCTACTCATATTCACCATGTGCGTCAAAAAGGCATATATACTATTTAAACGGTTAACTCTATATATATAAACAAGTACGTGTATACGTTGCAATTCGGATACTAAAGTGTCATCGTTCTAGTCACAGTACTGTGGATATGACTTTTGGAGAAAAACAACAAGACAAGGTTATCATGCGAAATATTGATGTACGCTGCAAATGTCAAGTCTCCTCTCAGTTACTGTTTATTTATTGTATATATTGTAGTTCAAATTGGAGCATACACTACGTATATCTAAGTACTTACTAGAATATGCCTGAATCTGACTACACGCTGTGTAATTCCAGTTCATCGTTGTCTTAGTGTTACATACTTCAACACCGGAATCGTTACACAGGTTGCCGCTACCCGTGTCGAATTCATAGGCAAAGTTGCCCAGGAACGGAATGGGGCACGTGGTGACTACGTTGTCTATTGACCCTAAAATAGAATTGAGACGTTGAGTATGACGTGTTCTCTTGAAACTTGTATAGAGAATAGTAGGTTAATGCCGTGAATAGGAAACAAATATCTGGCAAGGCTTAGGAAACTGGATGCCGAGCACATCCCGTTTCCGTGCCGCGCCAGATATGTTTCCCATTCACGGCACTAACCTACTATTCTATTTATCCCGTCAACACCTACAAATGGCTTTAAAATGCAAACAAATAACCCCAGCCACCTCACATATTCATACGCAGTGATTAGGTCGTATTGACAGGATATGAACAAAGTTTCACGGCACCGTGTTTCACGGCACATACGCACTGTGTTGACGGGATAAAATAACACAATTGCACCCCACATCATTAGGTTAGGAACACGCGTGTTTACAATTTAAAAGTTGCTATATTATTGGTGAATAACTTTGCATTTAAGTTCTTGCTATGCGGTTGTGACATGTATACCATATTTATAACACCGAAAGATGAAACATCATCGAAAGCATGTCATGAGAAAACATCGTATCTAAAACTTTACCCTGTAATATAGGCTACACAGTAACAACAAGAGAACATGTGTTATATACATGTAGAATTACATGCAAGTACACCTTTTCGCCAGCATCCCCGTTTATGCAACACGTTATGTCATTTGTCATAAAAAATGTCTTGGCATTCATATGAAAATAACTACTTATGACATTCATATGAAAATAAACACATTAATTCATCCTGCATTCGTTTCAAGCCAACTTGTATAACAGTCATATGTATTCAGTATTTCTCTCATGTGTAGAGCTTATGAACTTGCTTCCATATGCAATTGTCATATGAATTGCATATGAAATACCTGCATATCAGTCCCATTTCTGGTAAAGGATGTAACTAATGTCGTGAGATGTGTAGCCCAAGCCATTGTAATTATATATGCACGAAACAAATAAACTATATTTAACCCTTTGAACCCGAAAGCCCGTTATAGCGGTTTATGCAAACAGTGCAGATCCAGATGAGCCGGCTCGTAACGAGCCGTCTCATCAGGATCTGCACTGTTTGAAAGCAATTTTCATATTTTTTTGAAAACAACAAATACCCCCTTTTTTATAAATTGAATAGTCTGAAAAGCATTTTGCGATGATTGGATTGGTTGCAAAATTAACATATCGCAGCCCATTCAGTTACTTAGGGGTGTTTACGTACCATTCAGCATGAGCATACTGTAAGGAACACCGGCGAAGTTGGAGATTGTGCAGATATCCGACGATGCAGTCAGTGTCCTCGAATTATGCCAAATGTGCACGCGCTCATTTCCCGCATCTGCCAGTTCGTCTGCAGTCATTGGTTGAAACAGAAACATAGAGACTGTAAATCCTTTGTGGAAATGTGAAACGTCAGTATGACACGTGATCAGCTATTTTTAGCAACAGAAGATAATTGGACCGATACACCTTTCAATAATACAATTGTATGTACATGTATACTGAAACGATTTAATAACCCAACAAGGAAGTAGACATGTTATTGGACACACCTAAGTATGTAATTATCTATGTGACCAATGCACCACGTGACTAATGTACCACGTGACTTCGATGTATCGATTCCGGGCTATTTAGCTATTTGGAGAGGTAATTAATTGCTATTTATCCTCATAACAAAAGGTTGTGCCAACGTATGTAATGGAGAGGTAATTAATTGCTATTTATCCTCATAACAAAAGGTTGTGCCAACGTATGTAATAGGTGAACAACTAACACGTTTTGCAACTTGTTGCGTTTTTAAATAATTTCAGTATATATTTGAAATAAGTAATGGATTGAATAGTGCGTTGTAGACTTTGTTGAAAAGATCATTGTCTTTTCTTGCCCATGTTTATGATTGTCATGACTAATGACACATGTAGCCGATTTCACCAACATTGCAAAGTATACTTTTGTAGCAAAGTATACTTTGAGGGAGTAATCATTTATTTCTCCACAAATGCATTATTTCATATAGAACTAACGACTGCATATGTTTGATGATTAAAAGTATGCAGAATTATTACACTGAATTTATTACATGATCACAGCCAAAATGGCTGTGATAATGTAATAAATTCAGTATAATACAAATTAATAAATTTATCCTAAAATTGAAAATTTCTCCCGCAAAGTATACTTTGCTACAAAAGTATTCTTTGCAATGTTGGTGAAATAGGCTACTGGCAACTGAGAGGTCAAATATTCGAGCCTCCACTTGGGCTGATATGACGAATTGGGTAGTTGGCAACTACTTAAATAAATGATACCAACTGTCCTCTTAGATTCGATTACTCAAAGCCTATGTTAGCTTAACGGACTGTTACATTGTTGTGGAAGTAATAGACAGTTACGCGAACAGATGTTTTGAGAAAATTGTTAAGAATTTAACAGACAGTTAAGCTAACAGAGGCTTTGAGCAACTTGTTAAGGATTTAACGGAATGCTAAACTAACATAGGTTTCGAGCAACAGCGGCTGGGTCCTGTGGGATGCGTAGAATAAAGGATATGGCTTTGGAAATACTTATGTCCAAGACTAGCATATCTTACAAGTCAAATAGAGAGTAAGATACTCAAAGGAGACACATACATCAGTATAAACACATGGCACGGTCGAGGAAGGCATTCAACCCGGAACAAAGCTAACGTGCACTCCACAACCAGCTGTACGTGGTCTTAACCCTTTCAACCCTAAGTAACTGGAATGGATTTTGATATTTTCATTTTCCGACCAATCCAATTGTCACAAAATGATTTTCAGATTAGTCCATTTATGAAAAGGGGGTGTTTTTGTTCTAAAAAATATGAAAATTACTTGCAAAAAGTGTAGATCCTGATGAGACGGTTCGTTACGAGCCGGCTCATCTGGATCTGCACTTTTTGCATAAACCGCTATAGCGGGATTTCGGGTTCAAAGGGTTAAAAGGAAAGTAATAGTACGCGAGATATAACTGGCTTAGCCTTTCATTTGGGGGTGGGTAGGGCGACACACTATAATAAACAATCAATTTATACTGACTTGCGGCCAAGTAGTAGGTGTACAATTCGCCCGACGAAACCCTAGTAACCTGGGTGAATATGATGCACATGTAGACGTTGAACGGCAGGTTATATCGCTGAAACTGCTCCGACCTGAAAAACCATGGGGGGGGGGGGGGGGGGGGGGTTAGATGTTATTACCAGAGACATATGAGACACGCCATGTGATTTTGTAACTAAGAAGATTATGTATGATATTTCATGAAATACAATTTCAAAATTAATGATAGTTTCCATCAACAACGCCGAAAGTTGACAACATGCTCATAGCAAATGCGATTTGCTATGAATATTTCGTCATCTTCCTACGTCATTTAGAGAAAATATCACAGTTTTTGTAAATATATTTCATGAAAAATAGCACATGTTCTCAGGTTACAAAATCACATAGTGTGTCTCAGATATGTACCCTGCTATTACCAATCGAGTCATGTATTCATTTTGTTACCGCGCTAAGTGGCTGAGTTACAACAACTACAGCTAATAAATGGCGGGAACCTTGAATGTGGGTATCGACTGAAGAATCAAACTAGCGGTAATCGACATAAAAATCGGAACAGTCGCCAACTTTGCAAGAATGAATAAAGACAAGTATTCTAGGTAGCTGATATCAGTAGGTGGTATATGTGTGTACATGCTTTAGCCATTCCCGTGCTGTTCAATAATGACCAATAGACGGTGTTACCATTGGCCGTGCTTTCCATAGTCTATTCCAGTTACATGTAATATGTTTCAACCATGGTGATAGTGCGGTACTGAATTGGGAATTTTGAGACGTCCCCTAGTCAAAGTTTGGCAAAACAAAATAGTGCAGTACTTAATCGAACATTTTGAGACGTCCACTATTCCATGATTGGCAAAACAAATATTCTGTGGCGCGAGCAATGGCATGTTTTAGAAAATACTAGGTAAGTTCACAGGCACTTTGTGGTATGAACAAGAAAAGCCTCTTTAAATCATACCCAACTCTGTTATTGAAAATATAGAAGGTAGGACACTCGCCATGTTTTCAAACAACGGAAGTGGTACTACTGTGTCTTGGGCCCGGCTCGCTAATTCAATAATTGTAACACGCACGAAAGCCGGAACCCGGCAGGGTCCCGGTTTTCGTGCGTGTTGCAATTACTAAATTAGCGAGCTGGGCCTAAGTTAAATAATCCACTTCCGTTGGTTGAAAAGATGGCGAGTGTCCTACCTTGTAGATATTTAATATCAGAGTACAACAATGGTATGATGTAAAGAACGTTTTGTAAAAGAAACAACAAGATGGCCGCCATATCGCGGTTAACATACAAATAATGTCATATTTAAGGAAGTAATCGCCATCATTGATCTCACAAGTACATTTGTAAATAAAAATCCAAGATGACCACCAGATCTTGGTGAAAATACAGATAGTGGCATATCTAAGAAATTAATTTACCAGCTTCAATGATGTTAGAGTATAATCTCCTGAAATTTAGTTGACACTATGAAGTCCGAATACGGTTCAGTTCCAAAATGGCCGCCACATCTCGGTGAAAATACAGTCCCTGGCATATCTAAGGATGGACTAGACGAAGTTCAATGATGTTAACAGTATTGTCTCGGCTAAGAAACGGTAGTTTCTTCTACTCTTACTTGACAATGTATTTGTCCCCATCCTGCATTTCACAGGCGAAATTGAAGCTCCCAAAGTCGTGGACACTGTAGCCGGATATGGCCATGGCCGTGATGTTCAGCTGTCCCTTGTCGCTGCTGTCCCAGGTCCCCTGTACCGCACTCGGCAGTGTGCATAGACCTGGAATCATGGTAAGCGGAGAACCATAGACATGATGGGACCAGTTATATGAATGGGGGGGGGGGGGGGGTGTATATAGGAGTCACCTTGTCTGTTGGTCGGTCGGTCAGTCTGTTGGAAAATTCCTTTTCCGCTCTATGTCGTCTCAACCGATGAATGGATTTCAATGATTTCAAATGATTTGCTACAAATGTTTGCTATGATGACACAATGTGTCGCGTTCAATACCCACGTGTATACATTTAAGGTCAAGGTAACATGTTGAGGTCAAAGGTCATCAATGCGCATGATATTTCGTTTCCGCTTTAGGTGTAAACACACGAAATCATCAGATATGCGCGGTTAAGGTGAGTTTTTTTGTTATTGATGAAAAAGTACTTACATTTAAATAATCTTTATCGCGTCTGCTTTAGCAGAAGGCGCGATTATAGTCGCTGCTTTTTCCGTCGTCGTCGTTGTCGTCCGCGTGGTCGTCCGAAATGTCAATTTTTTTTCCGTAACTTAAAATTACTTGACGGATTGCTTCAATATTTGGACACTTGATACATGTGAGCATTATCAACACACTCATGTCGCCATTAACATGATCATGATTATTTAACCTTCATTTGTTTTTGCGAAACTCGTAGTCATTAAATTGTACAAACCTCATCATGGTATAATTTTAATATTAATTGACGGATTACTTCAATATTTGGACTTGATATATGTGAGCATTTGGAACACACACATGCCGCCATTAACATATGCTTGGCCTTTTTTACCTTCACATTTAGGCGAAAACACGTAACCATTTTTTTGCGTCATAATGTTTGTACACGATTCCATATCTTGATATAACTTTAATATTACTTGACGGAGTGCTTCAATAGTTGGACACTTGATACATGTGTGCAATTGGAACACCCTCATGGCACCATTAACATGACCTTCGCCATTGTATCTTCATATGTTTGCGTAAACACTTAGCCATGTGTTGCATCAAAACGTTTTTACAAGTTTCTTCATCATCTTATAACATTAATGTTACTTGATGGATTGCTTCAATTTTTGGACACTTGATACATGTCCTTGACCTTGACCTGTTTACCTTCAAATGGTTGTGGAAACACTTAACCATTTCTTTTTGTGTCAAAAAGGTTCTTCAACCTTGACCTTTTTCATGTTTTAAACATGCACATCTCTGAATGGTTCTGTGATGCTTACTTTAGCATATTCCCATAATCATGTTACGGTCAAATGCTTCGGCAGGCACGACACCGCGTCCGTGGCGCAATTCTTGTTTAAATTTAATGTGTTTAATGGAATAGACGGTAGTGTAGTCCCAGGTCAGCCTATGCATCCGCACAGTTTATCGGCGTTTGGATGATAGTGTCAATAAACTGACCTCATGAAAATAAGTCAAACAACTGGCATGATATAATAGGATATTTATTAAACACATTGACTGTAGTTTTAAGAAACTCGGTATAGCCGCGTGTATAGCCGCGTTTCTTATGCATTAAGTAACCTATTTTAATAATTTACAATATCAAATTAAATCATACAAGACCCAATGTGTTTATACTCGAGGCGGATCTAGGATTTATGTCTAGAGGGAGCGTGGATTCTCAATTGTAAATGAGACATTTCCTAAACTGACCTAAGGCTATACAATAAAAAAAATTCCCATTCTTCAAAAGTATATGTTCAACTGTGTGATAACAACTTACACTTTGGGTGAGAAATAAGTAATTATAATCAAATCTTTCTACGTCAAAATTGTATAGTCAACAATCTCTAATTGAGATAAGTCTCATTTAAAAGTTCTACTAAAAATCATATTTTTCTTGATAACACGACATACTAGTATATATCTGTGAGTACAACTATGTTTTATTTTTTAGGCTATCGTTTCGTGTGATAAACGCGATTGAGTGGCCTATTAGTATTCCTATGTTATAGTATCAACCAAATTTATGAATATTTCGTCGACTTTTACGAATGCTTTGTAATTATGGAAATTTGGTAAAGGTGTACATGTATAAAATATTCAGCGTTTATATTAAGAACCATTGAACTGCTTGATATAACATGTATAATTGACCTTTGCAATGTTGTGAAATTAAAATGTTATAGGCACTTGTACTGTTTTCTAAAAACAAATGTTACAATAAAACAGAATTTACAATACCAGTTTCATACCAGTTTCCTGTCGTTTAATGGTTCAACAAATATTCATACATTCAAACATACAACTAAATTAACAATTTCACTTACCTACACATCCCGAAATAAAAACACATATCCAAGAGACGAATGTCAGCCAGTGAAGCACCATAGCTGAGCCTGATTCTCGCCGCCATCACACGCTACGTCCCTCCATTGTTGACTTCCAAGTTCAGGCCGCCATTGTTATCTGCAGCTATGGCGACACAGACACACGAAGCATGCCGGAAATTGACGAGAGTTCACGGATATTTTTCAACGGCTGATGCAAATGCGCGCAAATTATTTTCCTATTATCATTGTCCACTGAAGATATCTCAATTTGTGGAGCTAAAGTTTTATCAAAGTTTACGATTACAATGTTAAAAAGTTATATTTTATTTTTGTCATATGGTAATCGTGTTTAGAAGTGACTGTATCATAAGTATGTAGACCTAGCATTGGCATTGTTTTGTGTATTGGGTATAAACTTATTAAAAGATTACCCCTTGTTCTTGAATGTATAATTCAGAAGGTATATGTGCGTTTCACTAATCGCCAGATTAAACCATACATGTATATATATGTACAACGCATATACCGGAGAAAATCAGAACCTGTGTTCTGGTGCCTATTTCACCAACATTGCCAAGTATACTTTCTGGCAAAGTATACTTTGAGGGAGAAATTTTCAATTTTAGACTAAATTTATTATTTTTTATTATACTGAATTTATTACATTATCACAGCCATTTTGGCTGTGATAATGTAATAACTTCAGTATAATGATTCTGCATACTTTTAATCATCAAATATATGCAGTCGTTAGTTCTATATGAAATAATGCATTTCAGGAATAATAAATGATTATTCCCTCAAAGTATACTTTGCTAGAAAAGTATACTTTGCACTGTTGGTGAAATAGGCTACAGGGGTCAACTCAGAAATAAATTCCTTGAGAAACAAAACATTCTCATTCCTCCGTTGTTGTGGTAAAAATAATTTGATATGCAATTAATAATTACAAATATATATTGCATTGCATAAATAAGTACAGTCGAACCTCCCCGAACGGCCACCTCTCTACAGCAACACCCTCTCTATAACAGCCGCTATTTTATATCCCAAATGGAGGATTTCCTCTGTATCTAACCCTTAGACTGCTGAGCACGAAACTTCTGCTGTTGTTTTTGCCTTCTTTGTCGATAAAAACATGTTCTGACAGCATTTTAGAATCATTTCCATTGGAAATGATTCTAAAATGTTGCCAAAGCATGTTTTGATGGTAATTATCGAAGAAACTAAATAAACAGCGGACGACACAATTTAATTTAGCATTAACCTCCGTACAACAGCCACCTCTCTACAACAGCCAGTTTTGCGCCTTCCCATGGGTGGCTGTTCTAGAGAGGTTGCACTGTATGCACATACGTTTTATACGCATATTTTGCATGCATAAATTCACATTTTGAAACAAATTCATTAATATCAATATAAATGTTCAAAGCGCAGCCAGTCTCTAGATGGTTAATTGGTGTATGGGTTTGCCATTTTTCATCATAGGAATTTACCTAACAGATAGTATTATATACATTGATACAAGTACATTTCCCCAATGTTGACGGGGTGTACATTTGCATGCTAGTATAGTTAATCATTTCTGCCGCCATATACGAGCGTTCATAACGGCCCGTCATATGAATTAACTTTAACCTTTTGGCCAAATCTGGATTATACGATAATCCGTATTTCCGCTAAGCAATAGCACTTACATATACCAAATATCGATCAGAGCAGTTGAATACTGGTAAAAATCAATCACATTATGACTTTTAAAGAATACACCGAAACAAAACAACGCGCGGAAACGCAACAAAAACACAAACAAAAAGAAAGAAAAGACATAAAAGAAATTTAAAAAGAAATTAATAAATCAATGTGCATGCGTAATTTTGTGCCGATATTACTATTAAGGGTGAAATTGTGAAAATGTATCCGAAAATGGTGATAAATTGTGACGAAACTGAATTCCGGTGTTTGATTTAAACAACATCTGGCAGTCGCATATTGCTTTCCAGAATATTAGATTGCCACTATTGGCTGTGCATGCAACTCGAATATTCTGCCTGTAACGTTACAGACAGAATATTCGGGTTATATTATAAGTTATTGTGATTCTACACAGGCTATATGGTGTAATATTGCCCGTCTGGAGGTATGTTCACACGAGGCGATACCGCAGATCCGTTATTTGGCCGTATAAACATATCTCTTCTTTTGATCTTTGCGTTTTTTTCAGGAAGAAAAATAATCCGAGATTCGATTTTCTACCGTCAGTCTTAATATAAAGGCGTAAATGAACATTTTGTTTTTTTATTAAACGAAAACAAACTAAATATGGAGTAAGAAATCCATCGAAAACGACTTTATGACAGTTTTTTTATATCGTGTAATTTAATTTATATTCCACTGCTCTAGCGATCTGCTCTCCCTTTGGCGCCTCTAGAAGAATGCGTTTGGTTCCCAAATATTCGCTGTCATTGCTACGCAGCGTTTCGTGCGTGGAACCCATAGTTTATGACCTAAATATAGCCGTGTCACGAAGCCTAGTGTATTGAGATTTGGAAACATTAAACGGGACAGTTTGTCGCATTTTTCGCTCATATTTTGATAAGCGAAGAATATTTATGGAAAAATAAACAATAAAGACTGGTTTTGAGTGTACAATTTGTTACTTTTATTGATCAATTCGGGGTTTTATTGTGTTTAGTGAGGAATACAATTCGCAATCGGTAGACGCTTGCAAAATGTGTCTTCATTGGACGCGAGGCGCCGGAGGGGAATTGCAATTCCTGTATGTCCGACGGCCTTGGCAGGTCATATAATATATATGACCAGGCAAGCTAGCCAATCAAAAGCTGAGAAACTTATCTGCGGTATGACAATGGTTGATGTCGGACGATAAACCTGTTTCAAACAACGTCAACGATTGAAAGGTGTTTTTGCTGACCATCTTATTTCATACCCTTGAAACATGATTTAATGTGGTCGCTGTCGCTGGGTGCTGTATCTACATTCCAATGGTTGGGTGGCGGACGGTGTATGCCCTGATCAAACTGCGGTGATGCGCAGGCTGATCAGGGCATACATAGTTCACAAACGCCATAAGGCTTCCATTGTCAATCCATGTACATTTAATCTTCTTTCGTTGTCGCTATATGACAATACGGCCGTAATCAGACATTACTGTATAGTTCTGCCGTCTGTGCACGTCAGTCAATCACTGATTGACATGTGATTTTCAATTGATGCAAACACGTATGAAACATACATGTGTCACCTGCATATACATATTCAAGTTGTGACATTTAGCAAAGAATGTGCACGTCAATCACCGATTGGCACGCCGCTTCAGTTGATACAGACATGTATGAACTATACATGTGTCACCTGGCATATAAAACATTTGGATTTTGAAATTTAACACGCAAGCTATGCACATCAATCACCGATTGGCACGCCGCTGCAGTTGATACAAACATTTATGAAACATACATGTGTCACCTGGCATTTAAACATTTAAACTGTGACGAAATTTAAGACGCCTGTAATTCCCACTTCCGGTCACCGTGACAGATTAGTCGCCATAGCGCTAAAAGCCGCGGCGATAGTGTAATGGCGGACATGTCGCGAGCGAATTATCAACACACTTAAATTGTGTTATAGCCGGGCGATGGAATTGAAGATACGTTGGCGGGATGTGTAGACAATGGTTGCGTAATTAAGGATGGCCGTCAAATATCTTTTGATTTCCATTGCGTGGTTTGCGGTTGCGTTTAAACCCGGAGGTAAGTGGACACTTTTTTGCATTATGCTCCAATATGTTTTTCCCAGCTTGTGGGAGGGGACGGCCAGGCTAATTTGAAGTGTCTAATTTACGGCTTTCAAATTTAAAATTAACATCTAATATCTCATCCCTACAACCCGGAGGAATGGTTTGACTTTCTAATTCCCGCCTCGGTGGATATGTTTTCGCGACTAATATTCCGTGAATGGCAGCCGTCTCGGCCGGAGAAGATATTGATAGCATTATTTATATGTCATATGTGACTGTGACTGGAGCTTATGGGATTTGTAACCAGTGTAGCTCATGATCAAATAGGCTAAGCATGCTCATGTAGCCTGATAACGATCTATATTGCTTGGCAGAAATATGGCGGGTGTTTCATTGATGGAATGACGATCAGTGCAGATCCTGATCAGACTGTGCGGATGCACAGACTGATCTGGATCTACACTGCTCGCAAAACCCATGAACCCTATTTCTCCCGTCACAGCCACATATACGTATGTTTCGCAACTATGTCATTAAGTCATGAATTGTTTCACAAAATTGAAAATATGGACATTATTGATAATACTAATTTCTTTGCAATACTAACTTAAGTTTGCTATATGTAGACACATCCCTCCATAAACGTATACTATTGTATCAATTATAATAGGATGCACATTAGTGGCTCGGTGACTGAATGGCGAACACTGTACACACGGAGGCTGAATTAGATCTCTGATCTCAAACGCTGTATGGTCACTTTTGTCAACCTGGTATCTAATGGTAATAGTGTGTCGCAAATTTTGTTCATTGACATCACGTTAGGCGTTTGTCAGCTATGTGAGTACATCGTTTAGTAAATGAAGACATAAAACGGGTTCCACGACTCGAACTACCTTTTGTTGCGTTTGTTTCTCTCGTTTTAGATGGAGCGTGTTCATTTCCAACAGATCTCCAGACAGGCACGTGGGTCTCAAGTGACATGGGTGACGTCACATTCAACTCGACGTATTTTAAGGTAGCGAAGATTGACAGCTTCGGTTCAAGGACTTTTGAATGCAAGGACAAAACTGGATTTCGATATTACAGCGAGTAAGTTCATTTATATTCAAAACGCATCTAGATTATTACATATCGCATAAACATTGAATGGACATGTGCTATTAACGGAACGGTGTTTCAAATGATGTCTCATATTTTCAATATGTGGTCTTTCGCTTCAATCATGCACATTAAATAACATATTTCAATCAATTGTATTTGATGACATTTCCAAAAAAAAACGCGCTAAGTTCGAATTAGATAAAATGAAATTGTGGGATTATTTGATATAGGCTTTTTGCGACACATGAAAGCACATATACATGTATATTGTTTTTATCTAAGACGTCATCATCTATAACACAGTGCCTTTAAACAGAGACATATTATTACAGACCCGAAATCCCTACATTAAATAAGATAACAGTCAAGGGCTGCAAATTGATGCCCTCAGTCCCATTTCTTCAGGCACAGTCACGACTGTGTATGCATACTGTAGATACTTTAAGAAAACTCTGACGTCCAATTGGACATTGAGTGCACTCTATAAGTTCAAGTTCAATAGAAGTGAACACCAACGTGAACGTCACAGTGCACTTTAGTGAAATCTGCCGCCCAGTGTTGTTAACTTTGCAGTGTACATGTAGTTGAGTACTCGTTATAGGTGTGTGCAGCTGTCGTGTGCTACCAAGACGACCACGTTCTTTGTATACTATTTTGTATATTAAAATGAGTTGGATCTTTAGTGAATTTAACCACATAATTTCTTTTGCGAATATTTCTATCTTGTCATTAAAGGGAAATAAGAGTCGTAGTAAATCATGTTTGCTACATGTAACAACAGTTTAGGAATTCAGGTAGTTGACCTTATTATATACGTACTTTTGTTTCCCATGAAACACAATGCAACGCAAGATATCAATACTTTTCCATATTGACGTCTCGTGAGTACATATTGGTCAGTGCCGGAACTACGCTTCACCTCGCAAAGTAGTTCCTTCTAAATCACCACTAATTTGTTTATTTTGATTATATTTATGCCCCCGCTACCGAAAGGTACGGGGGCATATAGTGTTACCGGCGTCCGTCCGTCCGTCCGTCCGTACGTCCCGATATTATAATCTTTAGTAACTTCTACATGGCTTCACATATTATGTCAATATGTATACACGTGATACATATGAACATCCCTTGCACACTCCACCCCCCAGTACTTCGACCTTGACCTTTGGCCTTGACCTTTTCCACTTTAAATGTTTGCTTGGCACTTTGGGACAAATCTACGTGCACGTTTCTCAATCCTACACTAATTTCTCAATATTTTTGCCAATCGCTTAAATATTTATACACATGATACATATGAACATGCCCGACACACTCCACCACCCAGTAATTCGACCTTGACCTTTGACATTCACCTTTTCTACTTTAAATGTTTACTTAGCACTTTGGGACAAATCTACGTGCACGTTTCTCAATCCTACAATAACTTCTCAATACTTTTGCCAATCCCTTAAATATTTATGCACGTGATACATATTAACATGCCCTACACACTCCACCACCCAGTACTTCGACCTTGACCTTTGACATTCACCTTTTCTACTTTAAATCTTTACTTAGCACTTTGTGACAAATCTACGTGCACGTTTCTCAATCCTACAATAACTTCTCAATACTTTTGCCAATCGCTTAAATATTTATACACATGATACATATGAACATGCCCTACACACTCCACCACCCAGTACTTCGACCTTGACCTTTGACATTCACCTTTTCTACTTTAAATCTTTACTTACCACTTTGGGACAAATCTACGTGCACGTTTCTCAATCCTACAATAACTTCTCAATACTTTTGCCAATCCCTTAAATATTTATGCACGTGATACATATTAACATGCCCTACACACTCCACCACCCAGTACTTCGACCTTGACCTTTGACCTTCACCTTTTCTACTTTAAATGTTTACTTAGCACTTTGGGACAAATCTACGTGCATGTTTCTCAATCCTACAATAACTTCTCAATACTTTTGCCAATCGCTTAAATATTTATACACATGATACATATGAACATGCCTTACACACTCCACCACCCAGTACTTCGACCGCCTTCACCTTTGACCTACACCTTTTCTACTTTATGTTTACTTAGCACTTTGGGACAAATCTACGTGCACGTTTCTCAATCCTACAATAACTTCTCAATACTTTTGCCAATCCCTTAAATATTTATACACATGATACATATGAACATGCCCTACACACTCCACCACCCAGTACTTCGACCTTGACCTTTGACCTTCACCTTTTCTACTTTAAATCTTTACTTAGCACTTTGGGACAAATCTACGTGCATGTTTCTCAATCCTACAATAACGTCTCAATACTTTTGCCAATCCCTTAAATATTTATACACGTGATACATATGAACATGCCCTACACACTCCACCACCCAGTACTTCGACCTTGACCCTTGACCTTCACCTTTTTATGCCCCCGCAACCGAATGGTGAGTGGGGCATATAGTGTTACCGGCGTCCGTCCGTACTCGGGAAAATGGCTTGTAATCAAATATGCCTCGTTTTCTTTGGCTGCCAGCGGGGGAATTCGTGTGCCGACAGGCCACATTTCTAGTTTGTATATATTTTGCGGCGGATATAGATTGCGAGTGATTTATGTATATAATAAAAAGGTTATTTGATTTGTATGTGGATATATGCCACGAGTTCCGCCGCGCAACGATATTGCGCTCCTAAAGTCGCGCAATATCGCACGCTACGGAACTCGTGCAGATATCCACATACACATCAAATAACCTATAAATATACCTATTACCGATTACCTTTCTCAAACGTTCAGCCGATTGACTCAGTATGGTCGTGACGCCAGTTTTCGGGGTAGTCGGACTTTTCGGGGTATTCACATATTTTGTAATTTGTAGACATGTCTGCAGCCGCAATGTGCTTTACGTCAGCTGATTAAAATAAGCATGACATTACCTATATTAAGTCCTTTAAACATGCCAACAAATCCAGTGTTTGGACTAAATACTGGTAATTTTTATCATTTAGGTCATTTTGTTCACGAACCTACCGTGATTTTCGTGATTTTCGTGATTTTCTGCGTCTTCCATTAATCTGCTCTTTAATGTTGTTAAAATCATAATCAATAGAAAAGTTTCAAGTTTTCCTTCACTGTGCCTCATTCATCTGCGAGATGATCTAACAGCCAATGAAAACTCGGGACCAATTTGAAAATTTATTGACACTTTCGGAACATACCCCGAAAACTCCAACCACAAGTCAGTATTCAAGATGGCTGACTCGTGTGTTGCTAAACGCGCTAACGCGAATTTTAATCTAACAACAATCTTATTTTGAAGGCAAGAAACATTGAATGAAATGTTTATCATTCTATTGAACTGACAATTTAGCTCATATGTTATGTTGTATAAAAACTGCTAGTTGATGAACTTGTTAATACCCCGAAAACTAGACCCACCATCATATATCAATAAATCCATTTAATATGATACCGATGTATGCACTGGACCACATTCAATTTTGCAAATATATGTACGATGTCAAGATGGCCATGGCAGTCGTCATGGTCATCAGGGCCTGGTTGCTCAAATCCTCTGTTAGCTTAACGGATTGTTAAATCCTTAACCATGCTAAGGATTTAACAGTGTGTTACGCTAGCAGAGGTTAGGAGCAAACAGGCCCAGACAAGTACACATTGTAAGCACGATTGTATTACACTTGTTTATTTGCGTCACAGACCACACGCCACAAATTCCTCCTAACATGACGAACGCCGTCTATTGTTTTATATTTCAGATCGGATGCTTTTACATTTCTAGGCTCCAGTTTCAAGTTGTCCTTCTGTTTCACATTGAGACAACTTTCCACGTACAGTTTTACATATTTCCCCATGTCGCGTAAGTACTGAATACCGTTTGCAATCTTCAATGTTTCAACTGTAAATGTTCATGATGCATAGTTGTTGTTATTCACGAACAAAATAAAATAAATTCACCTGTGAAATTCAAGATATCAAATAGCTAATCAACCTGTTGAAGATCAAAATAATTACTAGACTAGTAATTTTTTTTTATTCTTTTACAGTTTGTTTCACGTAGTACAATGTATATACTTTGGTTATATTGTCGATAATATTTCAGTTATAACTCGTGTGTATACATGAGCGTGTTTCATCCATCGTCTCTCTTCTCCTTTAAGAAAACATGCTATAACATTATTTAAGACAAATTTATGAAGAATAGTTACAAGTATAACACAATTGCATCGATTATATTGTAATATATCGGCATTAAATGGCGTATTTTTTACCTTAGTGTGTTGTCCCATGACGTTACTAGAACGCGCCATTACGTCATCACAATAGTTTACAACGGTAACAGTGACATTTTGAAATTGATGCGGCTGCATCACGCGACGTCTACTGCGGCCCCGGAATATGTATGTGTAAAATAAGCTGTTTGAATGTAGCATATTATGACAGTTCCGAAAGTACTGTATATATGCTCAAATTGCATGCTGTTTCCGACGGAAATGTAACAATAACGTTCGACCATGTCCAGCCTTGGGTAAGCGTCTGCCGTGGCACTCGGGAACTGTTTGAACCCGCGGCCTACGGCCTTGGGGTTCAAACAGTTCCCTCGTACCACGGCGTACACGCACGGCTGGACATGGTCGAACCTTATACTCCCTAGGTTACATTCAAACAGGCATGCACACGCGAAGGGGGCGGGCCAAACAAATAAATAGTTATCGTTCACATATTGCATTTTTCATCAGCTAATTTATACGCTCGCTAGCGCTAGCATGAACTTAATTAGTTAAAAATTAGATATATGACCCATGACTATTAACTACATGTTTGCTCCAGCCGTCCTATCTAACACGGATGAAAGCCGAATATTCTTCCAAGAAGCGGCGTACGGTTTCACTAAAGCTGAGACGTGCTCTCTGAAGTCATTACTTCCCGCACAGGCGCGTCTTCTCATTCGTTCTGGTAAGTATGAGGTATACTGTTTCTTCCAAGGTTTTGTGATGACCTGCTTTTGGCTACTAAACACATTATTTCTGAAAACAAAATAATGTAAGTACTTTTTTTATCAATTCCCATAGCAAAAGTATTTTGTTCGGAGTAAAATTAATATTTGATTGGATTTTCATCACATAACAAAAATGGGAAGGGTGACTTTTTTGTTATTAATTAAAAAGTACTTACATTTAAATATTTGTTAGATGTAATGTGTTTAATAGCCAAAAGTTCGTCGGCAGCAAAACGTGGAACAGACAGCAGGTTGTTTTATCAGGTATTGTCGTGATAAAATGTTTCACGGTAAGTAGGACTTCAATGGTTGGTTGGTCAACGTCCCATTGGTCAAATGACGTCACGTGACGTTCCTGAATGATGCCAGTGTAATGACGGAACGTAAGCAAGCCCGTGTTCTTTTTAATACAAACCGTTGTATTACATGTGCAACTATGTAGCATAAAACGTCAACTTATCAAGGTGCATGATCACGTGGTTACAACAACAACAACACTTACTGAAACTTCCAGCAGCGCCTCCGATTCAAGGTACGTATTCTGTTATATTATCCTTATTATGTAACGGATTTTAATGAAATATAGCGCATCAATCGCGTCTTGTTAAGCTGCATTTGGTGGCTTGGGTACATTGGCAGAGACATCTGTCGTGTTTTGCGAAGAATCGATTTCCGTGTTTACTGTCAATACTGACACGGAAATCGATTCTTCGCAAAAACGACATAAGTATTTGCCGAAGTCCCGAGACCATCAAATGCAGGTCATGAAGACGCGTTTGTTGCACTATATTTCATCAAAATCCGTTGCATATTAAGTAAAATATAAAATAATATTTACTTCGGAGTTGGCGCGCTTTAAACACTTTCACACATTGTTGTTGTTGTTGTGGTAACCACGTGATCATGCACCTTGCTTATGCATACAATACAATGTAAGTGTATTTTGATATCATGTTTATCAGGCTTGACTGGGAACGGTAACGAATTCGTTTACTGTTTTTTAGTATTCTGTGATAAATTTGATATCAATATACTCTACAATGCAGGGGCCCGTTTCACTAAACTTCGTACGACTAAAATGTTCATACGTGCAAATTCAGGATTGTCAGGAAATTTCACTTGATGGATTTACATTTATTGAGCATAGGCGGCAGCATATACAGCCTATGCTCAATAAATGTAAATCCAATAATTGTTTACAAGAAAACATTGCTAATGTGAATAATTTTGGCCGCGCCTGAGCTGTTGCACAGGTCAGGTTCTGCCAATCAAGCTGCTTGCTTTCAAGTAATTTGTAATAAAGAAATTGATAACTATTGGCAAGATTAGCGCAGACGGTGGTGTATACTGTTGATTTGCTGTCGTTGCAGGTTTCATAAACGAATCCACGATCACGTGTCCTAACGACATGTCGGGCCAGTACACATACAACGTCACAGAAAGCTCGTGCAATGACACCTGGCTCGACGTGTGCTCCGTTAGAAGTCAAGTGACCTTCAACTACACACGATGTGCTGACGTCATGGCGTACTCGAGTAATGTATCCTAACATTGCAGGAGAGATGGGGGGTTTCTAGATATGTCTTGTAAACTGTATGTATCTTGCGACGATTTTCGACCACGTCGGATCAGGCCTGACCGAACAGTATAGACCAGTATTTAATAATTAAATATTAATTTATATACGCCCTTTCATTTTCCATTGAAACACAATAGAACGCATGGCAACAATATTTTTCCACGTTTTCGTCCGGAAGTTTATATTGGTTATCTTGCAGACATTTGACAATTTATTTATTTAAAAATACTTGACCATTGTGCTTGAATGGTCAGCCAGTCAAACTGCTCGATTGCGTGTTGAGATCATCAATAGATGTTCAGAAACATTCTCTGTATATTTGACACTTTGCGGGCTGATATTCTCTGTATATTTAACATTTTGCGGGCTGATATTTTCTGTATATTTGACATTTTGCGGGCTGATATTCTCTGTATATTTGACATTTTGCGGGCTGATATTCTGTGTATATTTAACATTTTGCGGGCTGATATTCTCTGTATATTTGACATTTTGCAGGCTGATATTCTCTGTATATTTGACATTTTGCAGGCGGTGGGGTACTCAGTTGTGTCTGGAGCGGACAGGTGGCTGGTGTCGTATACACCTACCTATACAACGAGGACGTCACTGTAGATGACGTCACAACGTACAGATACACATGCGTCGTAAGTATTCATTAGCTATATGGTTGTGACTTGGGAAGTGGGTCTTATGGGAGCCTGATAATGATCTACATTGCTTGTTAGAACGATAACGATGTGTCATTGATGGAATGGCGAATAATGCAGATCCTGGTCAGAATGTACGGATACAAATACGGTGGATGATTTGGTAACATACAATGGGGTCAGCGTGTAAGTGCACACACGAACGAACACGACAGGTTGGAACCAACCTGTCGTGTTCGTTCGTGTGTGCACTTACACGCTGACCCCACTGTACGTTACCGCGCATCCGCGAACGCGCAGCGACTCCATGAATTCGCCGTTATCTGTATGGTATAGGCTCCCGCACACGGGTTTACCGGGCATCCCCAAACATGCATCGATTGCACGAATACACCATTATTGTATATTACCGGCTACCAGCACGGTGGGTTTAGTCACATACGTTACAACGCATCCAAGCACATGTATCTAATCCATTTACACATCGTCATTTGTATATTACAGGCTATCAGCAGACGGGGTTTGGTAACATACGTTACCACGCACCCAGCACAAGAACATGCATTGACTACATGAATACACCGTTATTTGTGGCTGTGACTTGAGATATGGGGCTTATGGGATTTGTTGAATGGCGAACAGTGTAGATCCTGATCAAACTGTGCAGATGCAGATCTCTGCACTGGTTGCAAAACCACAATACCCATTTCTCCATTCACAGCCACATTTGTATATTGTAGGCAACCACCACACAGGGTTTGGTAACATACGTTACCGTCCACCCACGAACATGTATCGACGCAATGAACTCAACCTCCGTCACATCGCCTGGAATAGCTGCGCGATTTAACGCCAACTGTAAGTACTTAGGACACGATAATAATTGACAGACGTCATTTGATTTTATACCTTCGGACATTCATGAAATACGTTTACAAAATTTACAATAGTTTCCGTAAATGGCGTAAAAGGTTGACACAATTTCCAGAATACATGCGGAATTAGCATAAACAGGTTGAAATTGCAGACTTCAACCAGTATAGCTTTACCTTTTTACGTTTATACCTGGATAGATTATAAAAAATGTCGTTTATTCCGATAAAACTATGTTTAATTGCAAAGGAACGTCTTCAAATGAGGGATTTAAAATTACAAGAGTGACATAGTCAAGAGATGCATTATTATCGCCGAACCTAACTACCATACACATATACATTGAAAGTGCGATTTGCACTTGTTTATATATATATCAGGGACTATGTCGTAAGGCCATATAAAGTTGTTTCCCTGTTAAGCTTCCGCGTGTGGGTAGGTTTTGAAAGTGGTTCTGTGAAGAAAAAAAAACACAATGTGCATGCTATTTTACACTATCTACTGGTGAAGTAATATGAAAACTGGTTGGGGGACTTGTTCAAGTATTAAATCCGTTCCACTTAATAATTTAATATGAGTATTTTCTTCTTCCAAGGCCTTGTTTGTTTTTACCGGATACGTAGGTATGTTTTGGTCAACTGGGTGGACGCATAACATAGAAAAGAAATGGTATGGCCTAATGTCATAGTACTACAAAATATAACGTATAGTAGTTATCTCTATTAACGCCGTCTATAGTTTTGTTTCTCGGACTCTAATAGCGCGTGGTCGTTATTTCTATTAAATACCACGAATTGTTTGTGTTTTGTTTTCGCTTTTTTGATAGAAATGACAGTTTGCTGTTACGTCTATCTATTAACGTATCGTTCTTGCTTTTCTGACAGAAATAACGCGTATTGGTTACGCGAGAGAGTGCTCAATATACGAAGTTTCACTAACTGTATAGTACACGAAATATAACGTATAGCAGTTATTTCTATTCAAAGCCGTGTGTAGCTTTGCTTTTCTGACATTGTTTTATGAAACTTCATAAAAATGTCAAACATGGTCGAGCCAATGGATCAGGCTCAAATTTAAATAACAAATATTGTTTTATTTTCTGTTTCAGACACGTGTCCTACACCCTCAGGTAAGTGACTTGCTTCAATTTACCAATTTTGTAACGTAAAATTTCATCTTGTCAATTTTAATTTGCACGAAATTGCATTTGTACTAAACGTGTATGCCCACTCAGTAGGTACAAACTGTCCTTTATAGGAATTAAATCAGTGTATAATTGTGTCACTATACCACCATTTCTAAAAGAAAATGTTATTTTTTCAGGTGACGCATTTAATGAGCATAAATAATTAAAGACTATCATTCCACATTTGCAGATGAAAATAGATATCACCGCGAGTCACTATCAGTAAATACATATAACTAAATGATTATATCTGTATAGCGGACACTCGTAAATTTTAGAACTGGTGGAATAGTGACACACTTATACACTTATTTAATTCCTATAAAGAACATTTTGTGCCTACTGAGTGGGCATGTACCTTTAATATACGTTGGGTAGGTTGTCCGATTAGCGCAATCGATAACGACCGCGCTTCTCACCAATGCGTCCCCGGGTTCGATCCTCGGCCGGGGCAGTATGTGAGGTGGTATGGTGGTCGTCAGATCGGACAAGTGGGTTTTCTCCGGGTATTCCGGTTTCCTCCCACATTAATGACCGCCCTAACGCCTTCATCTGTGCCAACGAAAGCATTTGTATAAGTGCTGTCGCGCTTGTTCCAACGCCGAATTATATATAACAAATTCGTTCTCACGAATTTTCAATTCGTACCCGCGGATTTTAATGAAATATGGCATATCAAACGCGTCTTGTTAAGCTGCATTTGGTGGTCTCGGTACGTTGGTCCAAGCATCTGTTGTTCTTGTGAAGAAACGATTTCCGTGTTTTCTGTCAATACTGTCACGGAAATCGATTCTTCGCAAAAACGACCAAAAGTATGTGCCGAAATCCCGAGACCACCAAATGCAGGTCATGAAGACCGGTTTGCTGCGCCATATTTCATCAAAATCCTTTGCATATTTAGGAAAATATAATAATATTTCAACACTTTCATACATTGTTGTTGTTGTTGTGGTAACCACGTGCTCAGGCCCCTTGGTTATCAGTCTACAGGAGTGTGCCATTTGATTAGGAGTCACAAATCCCAGAAGCCCCATTTCTCCAGTAAAATCCACGAATTAAATATAACGACGGGATCGACTATTTAAGTCCCCTTCCGATTAGACAAGGCTAGCACGAAGTTGTCTTGTCCAAGGACATGCTTTTATCCCGTCAACACAGTGCGTATGTGCCGTGAAACACGGTGCCGTGAAACATTTTTGATATCCAGTCAATATTATTTTTGCATTTTACAGCCATTTGTAGGTGTTGACGGGATAAATAGAATAGTAGGTTAGTGCCGTGAATGGGAAAAAATATCTGGCTCGGCACGGAAACGGGATGTGCTCGGCAGAGCCTCGCCCATCCCGTTTCCTGAGCCTTGCGTCCGCCCCTCCGCCCCCATTAAACCTTTCAACATAACAGGCATGTATAGTGGTATTGGCAAAAAGTGTAGATCCAGATGAGCCGGCTCATGACGTTTTGCAAGTAATTTTCAAAATTTTGAGAACAAAACATCCCATGTTCATAAATGGACTGGTCTGAAATTAATTTTGTGATGATTGGATTGGGTGCAAAATTAACATATCAAATGGATGTGCAAACACAATGTTTAGCTCTTCGCGCCGTCGATAACGCCCCTCCCCCCCCCCCCCCCCCACCAAGTAACTGCGTACGGGCATGTCGTCTGCTTATAAACACACATTACGTCCTGTCGTCTGCTTATACTTCCAGGAACCTCACTCGTAGCATCAACTTCAGCCTACTCGGGGTCTGATGAGCAGACATTAAGCGCCGGTTCAGCCGTCGCCATAGTTATCGCCCTTCTAGTATTACTCGCTGCTATCTTTATTATTGGAGCCTTGTACTACATCAAAGTGTACAGAGTCAAGAAAATAAGACCTAACGCTGATCGAAAATCCGCCAAAAAAGTAGGTCCCGGTGTTATACCCGCCAAATCACCGCCACTGGATACTCAAGAGAAGAAAAAGAAATATTTCGAAGATGGAAACGTGTCGCCATTTTCTCCTTACCCGACGATAAGCGAAATCGCCGCATACAGGTTTGGCCCACCGGATATTGAGGACGACGACGGAGGTATGACGCTTGGCGCCACCACACCGGGATTTACCGAAGGTCGCCGAACGATTTACGAAGTTGACCAAGAGTCGCAGCAATCGCTTCCGATGTACAGCGAGATTGGCGGCGAAACACCGGAACCAACGAGACTTAGCGAAGTGCAGACGAGAATGAGTGACGTCACTGTGAATGAGAAGATAACGGACCCGACACCGTTTACAATGACTCGTGCTACTATGAACATTCCGGAAGAGCAGACGGTTTCTCCGATGACTGAAACGAGACTTACGGACGTCCAGTCGAGAATGAGCGAGATTACGGTGAATGAGTCAATCGCAGGGGCGAGTGACCTTACAATGACAAATGCATCCATGAGAGACGGAGCGAGGTCAGCGTCGGGGTCAACCAGAAGTCCGCTTCCGAATGGAAATGCACGGACCAACCAACCAGGTGAAGACCTTTTATAGACCTTGCACAATCACTGGACCACAAACTATTATTACATGCGTAAGTATTTGATGCTAGACACGCACGTTTTGTACTTTGGTCAGTGAATAATTGCAAACGTCATTCTATGAGATAACCATGTGATTTTGTACCTACGGACAATCTGCGATATCTATGAAATATGTTTACAGAAAATGAGATATTTTCCGTAAATGACTTCAGAAGTTGACACAAATTTCAGAGTACATGCGGAATAATTCCGCATGTACTCTGATTTTTTTTGTCAACTTTTGATTTCATTTATGGAAAAGTTGTTAAATTTTGTACATGTATTTCAAGGTATAACATCGCATGGCTGGTCTCTTATTTGAATCATATGCAGAAATATCTGTGCAATTCAAGTACTATATTGAAAAGACCAGTCTAATATATTTGGATATCTGACAAGTTTATCGGGCAAGGCTAGGAAACGAGTTGGAATTCCGATGCGAAAGTGTCTTAAAACATAATGCACACGACATACTTTGGTTTGATACTTAGGTTATTTAGTAAATATAGCTATGTAGAACCGCCTATTGATCATCGAGGCTTAGTGTCCACATGTGAAAAGAAGCCGGCAATGCAGGCTCGAATAAATTAGTAATTTCTGGAACTTTTATTACCAGTACCGTTGGTTGCCGACCCTACCTATTTTAGACGTTTCTAAAATAAATTGAGTCTAAAGTTTGACAGCCTTTGCCTTGAAATCATGTTTAAACTATTTTACTATTTGCTATTCAGTGGAACCTCTCTACACCGGACTCCATGGGAGGTTACCAGGGTGTCCGGTTTAGAGAGGTTCCACTGTAAAATAAGTACTCCGTGAACAACGTTTGCCATTTTCAATCATGAACAGACACGAAAATGACATAAATGACAGTGAAACCCATCTACGTTAAACACAACGGGGGGTCGCCAGAGTGTTAGGTTTAGAGAGATTTTACTGTATCCCTCAAATCAAGTTGACAAGCACGAATTTTGCCGTATTGGCCTTAACAAATGTTTATTATAATTATATATAGTCGCACTGAAAATAGAACATAAAAAGCCGACCCTACCTAGTATAGTCTATTCTGCTGGCCGCACCACACATATTGTTGACCCTATCCGTAGAATCAAACGGAGTATGCATTAGGACATGGCAACATAATTGAGACCTGCCTTGTGATTTTGTATCTTCGACATCTGCGTAATTTCATGAAATACGTTTACAAAATTTACAATATTTTCCGTAAATGGTGTCAAAAGTTGACAAAATTTTCAGAGTACATGCGGAATGATATTCCGCATGTACTCTGGAAATTCTGCCAACTTTTGAATTTATTTATGAAACGTATTGTAAATTTTGTAAACGTATTTAATGAAATTACGCAGATTTCCGGAGGTAGAACATCACATGGCGTGTCTCATATATATATACTAAATCATTTAGATCCCCATTTTCCGCAACCAACTTACATGTAAGTTTGGTAAAGCACTGACCCATAAAGAGGAATAAATATTAACATTAATCTTTAAAATATATTTTGTAAACTAATAGATAATGACAATATATAACAGGATAAACAATTATTCAAGTTTTCATTACTGTACATTTATGCAAATTTATGCAAATTGTTTTCAAACAAATGTTGAAAATTCTAATAATATTTTTTTGTAATTAAAATAAAAATATTTTATTACATGTTTCCTTTTATTTCATCATCAATTATCAAGGTCATGTAGCAACATAATGAGAAACACAAAAAAGTAATCGTCATCGATGACGTCATAGTGGAACGCGCATACGTCAGCTAATTAAAACTTTCCAATATTCGTAACTTTTTTCAACATTTGTTATTTTTGCATGCGGCATTCGTTTCATATTATCATATTGTATCATTTACAGAAAGAAACTTAAAGTTTAACTCGTCTTTAAGCCTTGACATCATTGCCTTTGTTTTTCTTTCTTACAGGATATCAACACGGTTTCCTGGTAGGCGATTGGCTATATGTAGAAGAAACCCAAAACAGCCGAGCAAATAAACAACCTAGTACAGGGATAGTCATCGGTGATGAACTGTTCGTTAAAGCAGACAGAGTGACCAAAGTTCGCCCTATCACTGTGGTTAAGTCGAATAACTTCACTTCCAATGCATCACCACATAGTGATACGAATTCGCGACCGGTTCTAGACTTCAAGCCAATCAAGGAAGATCCACAATGCATTGGACAACACAATGGAAATCGTATTGCCAACGGTAACGTATCCCCGTGTTCATCTAGCCCGACGCCTAGTGAGATCGCCGTTGGTAGGTTTCCCTGCGGATCGTGGCCCGACGGTAGAGTTTCGCCGGAGTCGCCGACGTACTCCGTTGAGCAGATTGCCGACCGAAGATTCGGACGATGGCCGGAGCCTGCCGAACTACTGGTCGACGACGGATATTGACACGTTTATTCCTCAATATGCCGCCGGTAGAGAAAAATTAAATTTTGACATTTGTAACAAAAATGTGGATATGGATAAATGAAGTTTATTGGTTTTGCGATCAGTGTAGATCCAGCTCAGCCTGTGGATCCGCACAGTCTGATCAGGACCTGCACTGTTCGCCATGCCATCAACGAAACACTGCACCCGTCACGCTTCTAAAAGACAATATTAATCATTATCAGGCTCCAGGAGTGTTCTATTTGATCAGGAACTACACTGTAAGCCTCATTTTCCCAGTTACACCCACAAATAGCATCCGGCGCAATTTCCCAAACTCGCTAAGTACACTAACAAGGTGTATGATCACGTGGTACTAACAACAACAACAAGTACTGAAACTTCCAGAATCCATCTTATTCAAAGTACGTATTCTTTTATATTGTCTTTATTACGTAACAAACGCGTCTTGCTAAGCTGCATTTGGTGGTCCTTGTATTTTCGCCCAAACTTCTGTCGTTTTTGCGAAGAATCGATTTCCGTACCGACACGGAAATTGATTCTTCGCAAAAACGACATAAGTCTGTGCCGAACTCCCTGAACCACCAAATGCAACTCACGAAGACACGTTTGCTGCGCCATATTTCATCAAAATCCGTTGCATATTAAGGACAATATCAAATAATACTTACTTTGGAGTGGGCGACGTTGTTGTTGTTGTAACCACGTGATGTACATTAGTGCACTTTCAGAGCGTAATTTTTAATTCAGGCATACATTAATTAATAGTTTATTTCATGAAACACAATATATTCTAATCAAATCGCGAAGTACAATATTCTAGCAAAGTGTACTTGCATCGAGTCATTTTCAATTCATACATAATTTAATTAATATTATTCATGCATGGAATGACAAAGTTTTTCTATTAAAATAATGCCTGTGATAATATAATAAATACAGTATATGAATGCTAAATAGCTAAGTTTAACAATGAAATATAAACAGGCGTTTGTTTTACATTATCAATTATTATATTATTATATGACATAATGCATTTCATGACAAATAAATAATTACTCCCGCAAATTGCACTTAGGTAGATAAGTAAACATAGCAATTTTGGTGAAATCTGCTACATGTCATTCTGCAAATGAATAAGCGTGGCTGAATGACTGAATTACGAAGAGCGTAGCCCTTGTTCAGTACGCAGTCTGATCATGGTTTATGCTGGTCACACACGCATAAGGTTCATTTTCTCACGAGACGGCCCAAATACAAGTAGAGTCAAACCTGTGAATAAATGTCAGCCACGGGGAGATAAAACATCTGGCCTTTATTCACAGGTGGTCTTTGCTCACAGGTTTATTATGTAGTAATTGAATACTTGGGGAAACAACAGCGTGGCTGCCATAGACCGGTACTTGCTATTCGGTGGTGGCCTTTTCACATATTCGACTGTACAATGGATTAGTTAATGGATTAGTCCAAAATAGCCTTGCAATATCCACGTCCGATACGGACGTGGATATTGCAAGGCTATTTTGGACTAATCCATTAATCAGATAATGGGGATTTTATAAGTCATAAAATACTGACGAAATTATAGATCCTGGTGAGACTGCTAGTTACGAGCCGGCTCAGCTGAATATACACTACAGTGCTCGTGAGTTTTACCTGGGCTCTTCGGGCTCCTTCGGGTGTACTATTTCTATTCGACTTAACGCGCCAATATTTCGCGACTACATAAGGGAGACATATATTATTGTACGACATAACCAGTAGGCACAGTTCTATTCACAGATTATAATTGTATATGATAATCCGATTGTCGGATTAATCGGGATTCTAAATGTGTGGTTACAACTTTATTTCTTTAGAAATCCGTATACGGGTATTTATATCATGAAATGAGCACTCGTAAAAGATCATACATGTATATGTATTACATAAAACGGGCTTTCACACTTTAATAACACATTGTATTAAACGCATAATACACTAACGTTATACATATGCAAATGGGCCGGCTACAGAAAACATGTTAGATAATCAGTACAGCTTAAAATTATTATTATGATGATGTACTTATGCAATAAATAGAATCTAACATTTGTGTCGATTCAATGTGATATTTATTAAATTCGTTGACCGATTTCATAAGAAACTCGGCTACGCCTCGTTTATTATAAAATCAGTAAACGCGTTTAATAAATACCATTAAACGAACACTCGTCTAAGATCGTATACATGGAGGTGCATTGTATGGAGCCCCGCAGGGGACGTAAAGTTCTTTTTTTTATTAATTCGTTCCCACGAAATAACAATTCGTTCCCTTAATTTAACAATTCGTTCCCACTAATTAACAATTCGTTCCCTAAATTTAACAATTCGTTCCCAGTGTTAATTGTTAATTCGAGGGAACGAATTACTATATCGTGGGGACGAATTGTTATATCGTGGGAACGAATTGTTAATTCGAGGGAACGAATTGTTAAATTGAGGGAACGAATTGTTATTTCGTGGGAACGAATTAATAAAAAAAAATCCATGTCCCCTGCGGGGCTCCGTAGTATTGACACTGTTGCTTGTTAGGAGAATATGTGTGGCGTTGATGTTGGTCTACACTTGTAGAAAATACCATAGGCCCACATTTTCAGGTCAATTATTGTTGTAGTTTCGACTACACTCCGGATTTGTTCCTGGTTCCACAAACCAATGATTGCCTATCGTGTTCACACCGTTCTCGTATTTTTTTTATTTATTAGAAATCAGGCCAAACATATTATTTTAATTGTTTCCCCTCCCGCTACCTACCCACCAAAATGTCGTTGGGCAGGGAAAATATTTTATTTCTTTTCGATGATTATCCACTCATGATCAAATTGGTCAGTATATTTGCTCGTAAAAATACATAGAATCCATCTGTAACCTTTAATAATACAGAGTTTGGGCAAATAGAAATGGTATAAGGTGTAATTATCTATCACAAAGAAAAACAAAACATAAAATAGAATATTATTTAGAATAAAAAAAAATATTTTCCCTACCGACCTACCCACACCTATACGACCCGGGTAGTGGGAGGGGAAACAAATATATGTTTAATGTTGGCGTCAGATGTTTTGTTGGTTTAAACGAATCACAGCTCTCAGTGCACGTGAAAGCCACGTGTTCCAACTAAGTCAATGTTTGTAAACACTGTATGTATATTTTTAAGGACAAAATACAAAACAACATCTGTTCGAAAACCTTTTTAGAAACCAGTTGCGTTTCGTCCGTTTTGTCAGGGTGGCTTTTGCGTACCGTGGATGGCCGGGGGAAGGGGAGCCTGATGGTTTGCTAAGGTGCATGGGCCCGTTTCACTAAACTTCGTACGATTACAAAGTACAAAATTACAATCAAGAACAACGTTCACATTAGCAGGCGATTTCGAGAAATCTTTTGTGGATTTATGCGAATATAGTGACCGCCACATGTAGTTGCGAACGGTAACTCTTGCAATTACTCCCGTACCGTCCGTAGCTAGCTACGGACGGTACGGGAGTAAATTGCAAGAGTTACCTTCGCAACTACGCTACATGTAGGTAGTAAATTATAACGTTAATGCACCACATTAATGTGTTAAGTGCCAATAAAAATATCTTCGTACGAATATTTTTTATCATATCGAAGTATAGTGAAACGGCACCCGGGTACTCGCCTCTATGGAATGTGATTTTGTATTTTAATCCAAACCGAATGATGTGTAGCAGGTCTAGTAATACTATTTGAAACTTCATGTTGTGTATTATTTATTTATAATAAAACATGTGTTGTTGCTAAATCTGGTATGACCTATTTAATACATATATGTGGCTAAATGGGGAGTATGGGCTTTGTGACCAGTGCGAATGCATACATTTATATCATTACGTACGTGTTCAGAATTTATAATAATTGGTAAATTTCTGACTGTGGCTGGATTAATGGAGCTTATAGTATTTGCTACCAGTCGAGCTTTAAGTTATCTACTGTCTGTTTCACGAAACCTGCCCAAATATTACGGCTATATAAACAATGCAAAAACATAATTTTTTTCCATAATATTAAATTTTAGCAAAATGTAAGAATTGGGAAATGTTTCAGAAATAGTGGACCGACTTTCAAAATGTAACTTTTGTTTTCTTAGTTAAATCATTTCCAAGCTATCTAGCTAGGTTTCAGAATCAATTTCCATTTTTTTTCGTTTTTCGACTCCTCCTCCAGGTTATCCACCTATTCTTTCCTCATGTTGTATTCCCATAGATAACTCATTTTTCGTAATAAAATCAACATTTGACAAAATTTCACAACATAAAAAGAAGGCTCATTCTTAAATTTTGATATACTTTAACGTTATCGAAACAAATATTGTTTTTGCATTGTTTATATGGCCGTAACATTTGGGCAGGTTTCGTGAAACAGACAGTAGTGCACTCCAGTAGCCTATTTCATCAACATTGCAAAGTATACTTTACTAGCAAAGTATACTTTGAGGGAGTAATCATTTATTTTTCCTGAAATGCATTATTTCATATAGAACTAACAAATGCATATATTTCATGATTAAAAGTATGCAGAATTATTATACTGAATGTATTACATTATCACAGCCAAATTGGCTGTGATAATGTAATAAATTCAGTATAATACAAATTAATAAATTTATCATAAAATTGAAAATTTCTCCCTCAAAGTATACTTTGCTACTAAAGTATACTTTGCAATGTTGGTGAAATAGACTACAGAAGCCTGATCATGTATCAGAAGCATGGTTGGTATTTTACTGACTATGCGGCAAAGGCGCAGTCTTATCTCGGTTTGCATTGATCGCACATGACACAAACCCCATTTCTATATTGACAGTCATCAAGGTGTATGATCACGTGGTACTAACAACAACAAAAAGTACGTAAACTTCCAGAATCCATCCGATTCAAAGTACGTATTCTTTGGTATTATCTTTATTACGTAACGGATTTTGATGAAATATGGCGCATCAAATGCGTCTCGTTATGCTGCATTTGGTGGTCTCTGTACTTTGGCCCAAACTTATGTCATATTTGCGAAGAATCGATTTCCGTGTCTACCGACACGGAACTCGATTCTTCGCAAAAACGACATAAGTATGTGCTGAACTCCCTGGACGACCAAATACAGCCTATGAAGACGCGTTTGCTGTGCCATATTTGATCAAAATCCGTTTCATATTAAGATAAAATATCAAATAATACTTACTTTGTAGTGGGCAAGATTTCAACACTTTCAGCCACTGTTGTTGTTGTTATAACCACGTGATCATACAACGGCAGGATTATTGCAGCTGGTCATGTACATGTACATACCTGGTCATGTACATGTACATACCAATATGTGCCACCATCAACCTCTGACCAATTTGCAGCACAGCTCAGGGGCGCCGGAAGTATCATAAGTTTGGTTCGGCGAATCCAGTGGCTGCCCCCGCTACCAACCCAAAGTGTATGTTGTTACCACTCAGGTGAACCGTCTCGCTGAGACGGTTCGACTGAGTGGTAACAACATACACTTTTTATAAGAAATGAGAAAATTGCAGAAAAATATTTATATTCCGTTTCTTTTATACATGAATTACAAATATGTTAACATTATTGATCCGGCAGTGGCCGGACCTGCCGGACCTGTTCCGATGCCCCTGCAGCTAAGTACTGCAAGAGGCATTGCGATATTTGCAAAATGTAGATCATGGACATGTCAGTTTCACATGTTTGTAATCGCTTCGTCATGATTTTCAGCGTGTGTCTTGTAATAAGTCTTTCTTAATTCAATAGTGGAATTAATTCATAACTTGCGTTTTTAATGTGGTAGAGTATATTTCGACTGTAATCGGTAATACATTTTCACCGGGATGAATGGTAATGAAACAGCGCCCTCTTGGCACCGGCACTATGACAAACTAGATTTTGAATAAGCATTTGCTGTTTCGAATGAGACCTACCCGCCGAATGGTCTGGCTGTCACGCAGGGCTGTCACGGAAATAGCACTTTGTGACAGCCAGCAAATTCGGGTTAGAATGAGACATGTAACACGTTTGTACATGTGTGGTTAGTTGTAAAACGGAATACTTCAAATACATTGTCACCGTGCGCAAGAAATCTATCATGGCGCCCGTACTATAACATACTAGAGTTTCAATTCAATTGATACAGTTAACACATTCGTTACACGGATGGTTAGTTGCAAAACGAAACACTTCAGATACTTATAGCTGACAGGCGTTCGTTACGGGAGAAGGTGAAGTGTCCCGCTTCCGCATCTACGTTCTTGTCACCCGTACGCAAGAAATCTATGATGGCGCCCGTACTATAACATACTAGATTTTCAATTCATGATCAATTAAAACCGTTAACACGATCGTTACACGGATGGTTAGTTGTAAAACGTAACATTTCCAATACTCGTAGAAGACAGGTGTTACGGGGGTATTTGAAGTGTTCAGTTTCCACAATTACGCAAATGTCACCGTGCGCAATATATCTACACCATGGCACCAGTACTATAACATACTAGATTTTCAATTCAATTGATACCGTTAACACGGTCGTTACATGGATGGTTAATTGTAAAACGTAACACTTCATATACTCATAGCAACCATGCGTTGCGAGAGTATTTGAAGTGCTTCGTTTCCGCAACTACGCCAATGTCACTATGATAAATAAATATACACCATGGCGCCTGTACTGTTACAAAGTCGCATTTCCGGACGTTGGGGTCTCGCTACTACACACTCGCAACGGACTCGCCGACCAAGCCGAACTGCATCGTCCCGACGTCGGCGTCTCCGACAACTGAATATACGACGTGTTCTCCGATATCGTATCCACGGACATAGACCGTCTGAACGTCCGGCCGCTAATGCCTTTCCGCCGCACGTTTAATTTCTGTCTGAATTGAACGTTTTTGGTGTGACGCGACCGGGTGTATTCCTTTACTATGAGCAGGAGTAGTCCGCCGACGAGTACGACGCCGATTGTAGCACTCAGTATGATGAGGATGTAGTTAGTTACGCCGAGCTCCGCCGGCAACACTACCTCTATATCTGAAATAAAATGATATACGTGTAAAAAGATTATCTAACGCGTCTGAACATAACGCGTTGAAATACAGTTACTAAATAATTTTAAGATATCCCACTGATTTTCAAATTGATTGATTGATTGGTGTTTATCGGCCTATCTGTTGATAGGCCGTTAAACAACAATCAATCAATCAATCAATCCATCAATCAATCAATCAATCAATCAATCAATCAATCAATCAATCAATCAATCAATCAATCAATCAATCAATCAATCAACCAATCAATCATTCAATCAATCAATCAATTTCAATTCAATTCAATTTATTAACACTTAAGTACAGTTCTCGCTGTTCGACCAATAAAACGTCAGTTTTCAGTTCGCTGTAACCAGGATATTCGTATCTGGCCAATGCCTGATGCGACATTATGTCATCGGTCAGTACGTATTCGGCCAATACACAGCTCGTTACCCAATAAAACTGCATGCCAGTCAAATGACGCGTGTATTAAAAACGTACACCACTAATAAATGATATGGGCATCTAAATGTTTACAAACTAACCAGCAAATAAACAAATTAATGATAATTGCGGCGGACTTGTTTCATTCTGTGGCGAAAACGATTTGGTACGGTTGCTCCCCCTGAATGGATATTTCTCCATTTGTTTTTGAAGTTTATAGGGTTGCGTCCCTTGTCTGTTGAGGTGCGCCATTTGTCATAAAGAAGTTTCATGTGTAAAAATACAAGAAAACGATGATGAAGTTTATTTCAGGTAACTGGCCTTGTATTGCCGAATTTGTACTGATTGATAACATAATTTATCAGGCAATGGGGTTTGTATTGGCCAAATATTAGACATAGCACTATGGCTTTCACTACCGTTACAGCCATAGACCTCACAGATACCTACTGTAGCGACTTGATTTCAAGATTTGAAATCTGTCGATTATTGTCTAAATACGCGTCTAATGGTGCTAAACCAGCAGTGCAAAGCCAGTTGAGTTATGAGTTACAATTGGTGACTTGCCTATCAAAATAAAGTGTTTATGGCTCCTTTTGTCCGACTACATAAAGTGTACAAAGTTTACACGCTACTGTCGCCATTTTGCCGAAAAATTTCCGGCAGAATAAATTAACTTCCGTAATTCTGTTTTTAGTCCGGCGGCCAAAGGCCGATTTTGGGGCTTAACTTCGTTTTGAATAACTTAAGTTTTTTACTACTGATTTTGCCTATGCACTATGCAGACTTTCTAGTTTTAGAATCCGAATGATGCAAATCTGCTACCCTTGAGCATTTGGAGAAATCTGCATAAATTCAAGATGGCTGCCACCAAGATATATTGTGCGATATAATTGCATCCCCAGGAGGAAATTAAACCATCTAAGAGAGTATAATGAATGTATTAACGTGTTGACACAAACGGGCAAATTTAAAATTCAATTCCTTAACAGCATATAGAAAAAATCCAAGATGGCCGCCAAATGTGACTATTTTACATACTTTCACTAATTCGTCATATCAAAGAATATACGTTTTTTAATTATGTGTTTAAAACAATGAATGTGTGTTTTTTGTAACTTAGATGTGAAATTATATACTAATCTATGTAACATATGTCCAAGATGGCAGCCATATATGAATATATTACAATGTACTTGCAACCGTATCTTGAAATAAGAAACACTATATACTTGCAATCATATCAGAGCGAATTTGCATACCAATATTGTATTTAGGTATATAATTATTCCAATACATTGGGTATGTATTTAGACACATGTTTCAATCGCATTAGTCCAAGGTGACCACCAAATATCATATTACCTGATAACTAACTTGTGTAGTAAATAGCTTATGTAATTACACCTTGATATACACCATTAGACAGCATCGGCAATAACGTAAGTCTAATATGGCCGCCGGATATGAATATAGTACCTTATAATAGTAATACAATTATATTATAATATAAGATTTAGACTCGTGCATTCAGTTAGATATTTTGATATTGTTTTGTCTTGTCTTGCCATTCCATAGCAGCATTCATACTTCTATTGTTGGCAGGGAGATATATTGTACTTTACAATGTACTTCAAGGACTTTCCAATTTGTAAAAACACCAGATATCGTCGTTTATATCATTAGCTCCAAAAACACAAATGCTCAATGTGATTTACTGTGCAACATCGCATGAAATGGCTCCTCTAGATAGTGTCATTAACAATTTGAGTGTCTGGATATAGCAATTGAATAAGTACAAATGGATGATACGTCTATATATTTCTGTCACAATCGGTGACTACATACACTAACATAGTTTAGCCATCCAGTAGCTTATTCCAGTTTCTGGCTACCATTACGTGCTTTCAACCTACTTAGTACAACCACATAGCTGATAGTATTGGCCACATGTTTTCTTTCTGTGAAAGTAGTCAGCTTCCACAAAGCGGCTGTATGCACATGATGGTTGATGTACACCACTTTAATATCACTTATTACTTTGTAAGCTGCAAGTAATTGATGTGTTTTCAGACCACTATCGCCGATGTAGAGCAACATATTTATATGATGAGGTAAAGTATGTACACATGTACATCAATTTTCTCTGTGTATTGTTTCAAAGATAAGCAATACAAATACTTTATTTTTGTCGAATTATTGTGTAGTTATATGCCATTTAATGAGTTTTACTTATTTAAACATATGACATAATTCAGCACCTGTGAATGCATATGATATGTTAAAACTAAGACATGACGCCGTCAGTATACATAAATGTGGATCAAAGAAAACAACCGTAATCACAAATATAATAATTTCGAGAAGAACATGGAGGTGCTATATATTAAATACCACATGTAGGACACAGCTAATACAAATGTAATCGATATTATATGACAGACAATCTAGTTGTGCCACTACGAAATACTCACGGTAACAAAAACGATTATAGTACATGCAGACAGCAATACACATGGTACACAACCATATATAGAACGTGACAAACTTCAAGGTACCATAATATGGATATGAGGCATACTGTATTCACGCAATTTGATAGACTAATATGAAAATTCTGTTTGTGTCATCATAATTATAGCATTGTTTTCTTATAGTTATATTTACAATATTAGCTTCCAATTACGGAAACCGATACATTTTGTGTAATTAATGTATTTTTGTGTACAGTATACATGCATTAATCATTTTTGATTCATCATTGCCTTGTATAATATTGTCCTTTTCACTTATGATGGAGAGGTTTGCGGGAGAAATTATATGGTGTCTAATCAGGTTCAACCACCCAACTGGATTGTTTTGACAATACCAAAGCGGCATCCTTGTTGTCATGTCTTCGTGTACTGCACTTCAATATGATTGTTTTTGTTTAATGTTGGGACTGTTGGGTAATAGTTGTTGTCCATGTATACTGCATCTCTAGAGCCTCCATTAGCCATATATTTATTTCCTTTGAAATGTAATATTTAATCATTACACGATATGATTGCCATTGAGAGGTAATTTATCTTTATATATACGTCTGTCATGTATATAAGTATCTAAGAGATACATTTACTTATAATCCTAGTAATTATATGCAATTTGTTCAATATAAGGCAACATTATTTTTATATTTGGCGGCCATCTATGATTTCTGCTATTGGTAGTTATCTAATTGTATTCCTAAGTTAGTAAAAACGTTCATAGTATACATAACTTCAGTACGTTTATTCCAATTTACTACGATATGACATCGATGTGCAATTATATAATTAATTATTATTCTCTGTGATGATCGTCATGGGATAATTTCTGTATATATGGCGGCCATCTTGGACTTTCGATCTTCACAAATGTGTCTAGTTACTATCAAATTTACTGTAAGCGTTTATCATGTCAATATATCCAAGATTTGTATACATGTTGTTTGCATATGGAGTGTACGTGGGAGCAGTCATATGCAAAATATCATGTTACATTTGGCGGCCATGTTGGATTTTTACCATTTAACAGTGAATTGAAATTTAATGTTGATCACTTATCTCGATAAGTCAAGTAAATCCACTTTATGCTGTTAATGTATGCTAATACCTCATGTGGAAACAACTATATATCACACACTATAACTGTTTGGCAGCCATTTTGGATTTATGCAAATTTCTCAAAATGATCAAAGATGACATAGTGTCATCAGTCGAATTCTTGATGTTGATGATCTGCGCAATCAAAATCGCCAATATTTTTTTTTATTTTATTCCAAATAAAGTTAAGCTCCTGCATGGAACGTGCCATACACTTGGCTGCCAGACTATCTGACATCTGAGCGGGAAACCCCCACATACGTCAATCGATTTCATTGGTCGGTTACTTTGCAGATTTCCGATATTGTACCTCGGAAAAAAAATGGCGCGGTGATAAACTGAACGTGTTATGCACGCTGTTTTACAAAGAAATGTTGAGAAATAACTAGTAAGGAAAGTAGTTGCATATAAATTATGAATGAAATTTGGTGTATTAATATTACTTAAACGTATTGTCAGATGTTTTCGGTATCGTACAGTTCACGAAGTGTCAAAATCATGCGCGTATTCGTATCGAGTATTCGAGTTTAGATTTCGCTATGTGACCCAATGGGATGGAAGCCAGTCTCTATAGCAAAGAAAATAATAAATGAAAAATGTCAGATAATGAAAAATAGAAGTTAAACATGATATAGAGACATGACATGTTAGTCTAGCCAAATATGTACTGATTGATAACATTTTGTCGGGTAGGGCATTGATCGGATATGAATATCCGGCTTACAACGAATTGAAAACTGACGCTTCACTGATCGAACGGTGCCACATGACGTTACCGAATGGAGTCAGTGAATGACTTTTCAATGTGTTGTATGTGATCATCGGCTAGCATAAACTGTTGTCTAATAAATAGAATATCAGCATAATTCCTGTTGATATCAAGTTTACCAGGCTCGGTTCGGAAACGGTAGAAATTCCTCGGCAAGCCTCGGAATTCGTACGCGTTTCCTAGCATTGCCTGATAATTCCAGCACAAAAATATTTACACAATTCCCTAACATTTGATTGGTCCGTAGCAAGTCTCTGTCCAAAATGTATATCCCAGTAAACTCTCACGCCGAACTACTTTCCGTAACCGTGAGGCGCAGTTAAAATAATTCTTAAGAAAACGAAAAATAAACACATTTTCTTGATGAATTTATTTCAAATGCTGGAATTATAAGGAATGAATGGCTTTTTTGTGGAATTTATCGGGGATATAAACTTGGAAAAGTCGCGGGAATACTGGACGAGGCCTTTTCCAAGTTGAGGCCTTCGGCCTTCGTCCAGTATTCCCGCGACTTTTCCAAGTTTATACCCCGATAATTCCACAAAAAGGCCATTCATTCCGAAGGCCTCGTCCAGTATTCCCGCGACTTTTCCAAGTTTATATCCCCGATAAATTCCACAAAAAGGCCATTCATTCCTATAATATGTACACCTTCTATAAATTCATAATGCAACCGCCCATTCGACGTACTGCGTTTACATCCCAATACAATACATTAGACCCACGTGCCGTCGTGCCAAGCTGTTGATTGCTTAAAGTTCGTTTGACGTCCATAAATTCCACGAGGTTGTCAATAACTCCAAGCTATTGACCGGCAACGTTGCTGTTCCAAGAATTGCGACAAATTGACGTAAAACAATAGTATTCTTAAAATGTAACGCCATATTTGGTTATTTACATTTTTTGAAACTATCAGAAAATGTAATGTAAATATAAGTAATAAAATCATGGGCTGTTACGTATACTGGGATGCACAATATATTTGGTATGTTTAAAGTTTGCGAGGAGTCCAGACCAAATGTATTGTAACCCTAGCAAACGCAACAACCCATGGTTTTATTCCTTAAATATTATAGGAATGAATTCCGGCCTTCGTCCAGTATTCCCGCGACTTTTCCAAGTTTATACCCCGATAAATTCCACAAAAAGGCCATTCATTCCTTATAATTCCAGCATTTGAAATAAATTCATCAAGAAAATGTGTTTATTTTCCGTTTTCTTAAGAATTATTTTAACTGCGCCTGACGGTTACGGAAAGTAGTTCGGCATGGAGTTTACTGGGATATACATTTTGGACGGAGACTTGCAACGGACCAATCAAATGTTAGGGAATTGCGTAAATATTTTTGTGCTGGAATTATATACATGTATCTACTGCTACAACTTGAGAAGACTGTCAAATAACACGTCCCTAGAAACCACATAATTATCCGACCCGTAGACGTGATTTCACTTGCAACAGCTTCACTGACAATTTCCAAAATGTCATTGAACGGCGATCCTGTCCCCGAGTATCATACAGAGCTCCAGATAAGCTGCGTTTTTGCGTAAATATCCAATTAAAATTGCCAAAAACACAATTGAAATCAGAAGTAGTGAGTATCAAAAAGCAATGAGAACAATTGTGGTACCTTTATCAAGCAATAAACAGACCATCAATATAGTATATTTCTCTTATTTTTCCATGAAAACACATCTTGGTATTTCATTAGAATTGTCTCCAAGGAGACAATTCTAATGAAATGCCAAGACATGTTTTCATTTCGAAACAAACTTTTCAATAATTGCTGTCTCATGTGTAAACAGTAGTGTGATATTATTTTACCCAATTAAAGTTTTGAAATACCCAATTACTTCAGAAATGATGGAGTAACAATACTCAATTACTAATTCCTTATCTGGAGCCCTGTCAATGAACGACCATGTCTCGAGTATGAGATATAATTTTTACAGTGAATTAAATATTTTAGACATACATGTATGCGTCGTCAGTATGTAGTATGTATGTAGTTTGTTTCGAATTTAAATGTTGCCCGTAAGTTAGCTGTCTATGTATCTCTTTAGTAGCATCGATATTTATTGTAACTAATGTTTACAGCTATTGACAAACGTACAAATGTCGTTTTGTCATGACGTGTTACAGATATGGCAGTCATTGATTCTCGTATGAAAACATGTTCCACATGAGGCAAGCCATGCGATTGTGTGGCTAAGAAAATGTGCGATATCCCATGAACTACATTTACGAAAATTACGATATTTTCCGTAAGTGACGTCGAAAGGTAACGAAATTTCAAAGCAAATGCAGAATACACTTTAAACGTGTCGCCAAACTCCACAAAGTCTTACTGAGGCGTTACGTTTCACTAAACTTCGTACGACCCAAAAATGTTCGTAAGTGTAAAATTATGATAGAAATTTCACATTAACAATGTTTCTTGTAAACAAGTATTGGATTTACATTTATTGAGCAATTTTGCAGCATATGGTCAAGACATGTAAATCCATCAACTGAAAATTCTAGACCATCCTAAATTTGCACTTACAAACTTTGTAGTCGTACGAAGCTTAATGAAAGCAGTATAGTATTTTTAAAGGAAGTTACTCGTGACTTTCCAAGTTCACTAACCTATTTATAAGACTGGCATGTATATTATACGTTTGTTAACAGCAATTCAAGCAGTGGAAACATTGTAATATGACACTTACCAACGACACTTGTAGTAGAAGCCGACATGACATATTACCGACAGTGGTGCTAGTGAGTTCTCATCGCCCATGCTTAATACGCAGTAACGTTTCCGTTATGTAAATATTTGAAAATGTATTTACTCGAGATCAAACAACATATGCATGCCACAATTGCTTTGCATGCATATCAATTATATAGTTAGTCAACAAACGAACGAATACGTATGCTGTGACTGTAAATATTTACACACATATCTTAATAAACCGTAAGTAAATACATATTTGGAACTATATTACCACCGCTAACATCATGTATCTTATTGAATGTAAACATACAAATATAATTTATTGTATGTGAAATAGACGCCACATTTATTAACTCGCGTTAAAATAGTTCACATTTATTAATAAATATAGATCCGTCAATGTCAAACCATTTTACTTATATACACTTTCCGCAGTTTTGACGAATGATGTACAGCTTTAGACACATGTAAGCTTTTAAAATAATGTATCCGTAAATTTCTTCATAAATTCCCCATCACTTTGCGCTAATAAAGGAATTTCCTCGAACCACAGTAAATAAACAGTATTTATAGTCCAGTGGTGTCAATGTCAATGGAAACTGAACAGCTATTAACGTCAGTTACCCGACTAATGTTCCATCGCGACCTTTTTACGTCTGAAATTGGTGCAATGAATCTGTGATTACGTAGAAATGCTTTTAATAGAATCGCCATTCTACACTGCTAACAATAATTGCAATAGAAATTCGCTCTACCGCGTTTATATGCGGCTCATAATTATAATAGTTTTCTAGATTAATCAAATACGGGCTTGTTCTGTCATGAAAATAGGACGATAGAATAATTATGTGAGCGTTCAGAGAAAAAGACACCAGTAGCCTATTTCACAAACATTGCAAAGTATACTTATCTAGCAAATAGGATACATTTATTATTTTTTATTATACTGAATGTATTACATTATCACAGCCATTTTGGCTGTGATAATGTAATACATTCAGTATAATAATTCTGCATACTGTTAATCATCAAATATATGCAGTCGTTAGTTCTATATGAAATAATGCATTTCGGGAAAAATAAATGATTAATTCCGCAAAGTATACTTTGCTAGATAAGTATGCTTTGCAATTGTTGATGACATCGGCTACAGGTTGAATTTTAGCAAGTGTAGTTTACGCACAGTTTGGATATATATAGAGGATCTTACATGCGTGATGATTTACTATGGCATTTATTACACGAGTTTACTGATTTCATAAGAAACGAGGCTATGCCTCGTTTCTTATGAAATCAGTAAACGAGTTTAATAAATATCATATTAAATCATCACAAACGTTAGATTCTATTTGTTGCATAAGCACATCACGATAATTTGAAGCTGGCTGATTACCTAACATGTTTTCTGTAGCGGGCTCTTTTGAATATTTATTACACTGGTGTATTATTAGTTTTAATACACTGTGTTATTAAACTGTGAAACCACGTGTTATACAATAAACTGAATTATTGGACACTTCGTGATCAGGATCTGTAGACGAGACATGCCATATGATTTTGTACATAAGAAGATGTGCGATATAATTGATGAAAAATATTTGCCAAATTTTACGTAACTTTCGTCAAGTTTCGACAAATAACCGGGCCCTGGTGACTCATTTACTGTTTTCTCACCTGTGTGTCAATTTTAGAACAGCTCCGTTATAACGCGGGCATACGAGAAGGCACTCCAGGACATCTCGAAGTGTTTTGCAATCACGAACAGACATTAAAAACCGACGTGAATGGCAGCGAAACCCATCAAAGTAAACACATGTCAACGAACTCATGAAAATAAACTGTTTTCTAGCCTTGGTGGTCTGTTTATAGACGTTCTACTGTATACATTTACGTAACCAATACACGACCTAGGTTCGTCATAAGTCCCTTTGATGCCAGCAGTCTGACGGCTCAGATATCTCATTATTTCATATTGAATTATAATGATTTTGTCAATGAGAAAATATGGACTATTTCATGATATTGTCTTCGTTATCGCGTATGAGTATTCAACCGTAATCTATTTCTATGATTTGCTATATCTTTTGTAAATGACGTCGAAAGTTGGCGACAATTTCAGAGCACATGCGGAATTTAATTCCGCATGTGCTATGACATTTTTGCCAACTTTCGACGTCATTTGCAAACGATATCGCCGATCTTGTAAATCAGTTTCGGACACGTTATCATATGCGAGTAATGATAATATCTCATGGAATGACCGATGTGTAGTACAGTAATACTAATATAATTGTTCAAATGATAAAGTTTAAATTTCGCCTATTTACGGAGCCCCGTAAGGGACATATTTTTGTTTATTAATCCGTTGCCACGATATAACAATTCGTTCCCTCAATTTAACTATTCGTTCCCTCGAATTAAGAATTCGTTCACACGATATAACAATTCGTTCCCTCGAATTAACAGTTCGTTCCCACGAAATGACATTTCGTTCCCTCAATTTAACAATTCGTTCCCTCGAATTAACAATTCGTTCCCATGATATAGCAATTCGTTCCCACGAATTAACAATTCGTTCATGTGGGAACGAATTGTTATTTCGTGGGAACGAATTGTTAAATTGAGGGAACGAATTATTAATTCGTGGGAACGAATTGTTAATTCGTGGGAACAAATTGTTAAATAAGGGAACGAATTAATAAAAAAAGATTTCTACGTCCCCTGTGGGGCTCCTTACCTATTTGTCACATGAGCGATTATTATGCAGGAAGTGCAATATGCATAATTTGCTGTAAAGAAGAACGAACGTTGGGTGTCTAATTCCCACAGTTGTGTATTATTTTGAATTCTCACCCCCGCATGTTATATGTCCACCATCTCCGGGCGGGATGACGTTAGTACTATTCTCTAGTGACGATACCACGATAGCACGACGACGATACTACGATATAATAATCGTGGTCTCGCCAGCATAGTATCGTACTATCGTGATATCGCTATCGTGGTATCGCGTTATCGCTATCGTGTTATCATCATCGTACTATCGCCATCGTTGTATGGCGGTATCGCGTTATCGTGTTATCGTCATCGTACTGTCGTAATATCATGGTATCGTCATCGTAATTCATACCGTCGTCATCGTACTATCGTAGTATCGTCATCGTGCGATTATCGACATCGTGGTATCGAAATCAGAGTATCGTACTATAATGCTGTCGTAGTATCGACCAGTTATCGGAACACCGCGCCATAGAGACCATTTTCATGTGCAGACGGAAATATTTGATTTATTGCCGACACATACATCGGCATTTATGAATTGATTTGCGGCGCATTCGTTGCAATTTGCAAACCGGCGCAGTGAAATAACATTGTTAAGATATCGAATTTCGCTTACGGTACCTCAACAATAGCTCGGGCCCAACGTGTAATAAAACCGGGTTTATTGTCATCTGTGGTTGTAACTATAGAAATGGGGCTTATGGGTTTTTGCGACCAGTGTAGATCCAGATCAGACTGCATCCGCACAGTCTGATCAGGATCTGCACTGTTCGCCATTCCATCAATGAAACATCTGGCATGCTCATCACTAGCAATATAGATCATTAGCAGGCGACAGGAGTGTGCCAATTGAACAGGAGCGACACTGGTCTCAAATTCCATAAGCCCAGTTCTCCAGTCGCAGCCGCATTTGTTAGCAGTGTAGAGCGTGATAAACTATGAGTTTATTGTCTAGATTAATATTCCAAAATATGTCCGCGAGGATTCGAAGGATGCATAGCTTAGCGATGAATCCATTCTTAAGGATTCATATTTTATCGGTGAATTTTACTGGGATTCAAACCTGGGTCCAAGCACAGGCATTCGGCGTGTTTCGGCTTTCATCGGTATAACTATAAATATATATGAACAAGGCTTGTAACTTTGGTCGGACATGACCTCGTATCATAACAAAATAACATGTTTAAAATTGTAATTTTCTTTTTATTCTATGTATTTCTGCAGGATAACGATACTTCTCAAATGATAATATGAACTTGCCACTACAATATTGACGTTAAAGCCGTAAACACATTATTTCATGTGTTATGATACGAGGTTGTGTCTGACCTAGGAAAAGCAGCTGTAATTCTATATTCGTTGCATAATTATGTTCTAACTATGTTATTTTAGCAAGAGAACCATAATTCTCAAATGAACATGAGCACTTTCCGCCAAAATATTCACATTAGCGTTAATAAAATCGCGGAATTTGTCATAATACGAGGTCGTGTCCGACGAAAGTTGGAAACCTTGTTCATATAAATATAGAGTTATACCGATGAAAGCCGAAACACGCCGAATGCCTGTGGGTCCTAGTTATTCGACCGAACGACTGACCAAAACAACATACCCACCCACCGACTCACCGACTACAAACCGACTGATCAATCGACCTATGTACTAGGTATGAGCACTATATCATATGTTTCATTGATAGAATCGCGAACAGGGGGCCCGCGTTTCACTAAACTTCGTACGACTAAAGGGTTCGCAAGTGCAAAATTATGATAGTCTGTAAATTTCACATTAACATGTAAACAATAATTGGATTTACATGTATTGAGCATAGGCTGCATCTGCAGCCTATGCTAAATAAATGTAAATCCATCAATTGAAATTTCCTGACGATCCTAAATTTGCACTTACGAACATTTTAGTCGTACGAAGTTTAGGGAAACGGGCCCGAGTATCGCCATTGATCAGAATGGACTGTGCTTATACGTGCGTGATCGCAAAGAAAATACGCCCGTTTTGACATTTTGCGACAACGTTTCTCAGTAGTAACCTTCAGGATATTATATGTTCTGTAATTAAAATGTAATTGCATTTAAATTGGGACCCGTGGATTGTCCGTACACATTGAAATCGTGACTAACGTCCCTATACAAGGAACATACACCAGAGAACACCAGTAGCCGATTTCACCAAAATTGCAAAGTATACTTATCTTGCAAAGTACACTTTGAGGGAGAAATTTTCAAATTGAGGATAAATTTATTAATTTTTTATTATACTTAATTTATTAAATTATCACAGCCATTTTGGCTGTGATAATGTAATAAATTCAGTATAATAATTCTGCATACTTTTAATCATCACATATATGCAGTCGTTAGTTCTATATGGAATAATTCATTTCGGGGAAAATTAATGATTACTCCCTCAAAGTATACTTTGCCAGATAAGTATACTTTGCAAGTCTTTAGCCTTGTCACCATCACAACTATTGAGACAGTTTAACAATGTTTCCCTATTTTTATTTACTTTAGCTTATATTTAACGGCGGCACTGGCTCTAGGACCTTGCATGCCGTCGTCTCCCAATAATGGGAGAAAGAACGGAGGTAGAGATTTTTTGAGAGAAACCGGTAATTCGTATTTACAGAGCAACTACGAATTATCGGTACCCATTTACAGCTGGGTGAACTGGAGCAGTGTGGATAAAGTGTCCTGCTCAAGGACACAACGCACGCCGCTAGTCAGGCTCGAACCCACAACCCTTGGATCAGTAGTCCGACACACTAACCATTACGTCACGGCGCTCCTATTTTTCTAAACTCATTTTGCTTATATGGTACATGTATTTGGATATCGCGATATGGTGTCGCTAAGACTGTCTCTAATGTGGGTATATAACTTGTAGCCTTCAAGTAACCTATGTTCTATTTCTTTGTGATTGAAAAACATATTTAGGATAAATTTTGCCGCCTAAGTGTTATGTCATTTCCAATCTATATCTTGTGTACGCACATCCGAGTAACAACAGATTCAAAACCACTTTCGCTAACGTTTATTGGTCGAATTACGTCACATGGCGTTACCGAATGACATCCGTGTAAAGGCGCGATGTAAAGAAGTCCGCGTTCTTTTCAACGAAACCCATTTTATAATGCCCATTGTGTAGCAGAAAAAAACGTCATAATCAATAAAGTACCTGAATATTGTATTGTGACATCAAGCGTGTCATTGACTGTATCAAGCTTTATGTTGTAATATAATGGTAATATTGGTAAAGTACAAATATACAGTGGAACGTCTCTAAACCGGACACCAAGAAAACAACTGAGATCTTATTTTTGATGAGCTTCTTTGTCATATATCTCAGGTGATAATGTCTGTTCGTGATCGCATAGCACACAGCTATGGATAGGAATGATTAAATGCATCATTTACAGTGAAACCTCTCTAAGTCGGACACCCTGGGCGGTGCACAGGGTGTCCGGTTTATAGAGGGTTCACTGTACCTATGTATTGATCGACATTGGTCCGTTACGTCAACCATAGTATTATATGTGTATGCACGGCCGCAGTTTTGACAGTGTAACAAATCGATGGTCTAGTAACATAAGGTCGTAAGTGCTATGCTTTAGCATAGCAGTTACGACCTAGTAACATAAGGTCGTAAGTGCTATGCTTTAGCATAGCAGTTACGACCTTATGTTACTAGACCATCGAAATATGATGGTGTAGTTTTACCTTTGGGAGCAGTCCAATACGCGAGGACGAAGACAACTCTTTCCTCCCAGTAAATCCCGGAGACCAGCTCCACTGTGAGAGTGCTTGTTCTTGACTTGACGACGTCATCTGTGGACTTGGAGTTTACACACCAATACCGCAACGGCCGAGTCCATGACCCGACACCTGTAACACAGAAGGAGCAATACATATGTAAGACCCAGATCTGGGGTAAGTCTCAGAACGGTGGTAAATCCCAGAACGGCGTCTAATCCCAGAACGGGGGCCGAAAACGTGACGTCAAACCCAGAACCGGGGCCAATCCGAATATGGCCGGAAAATACCGTAACATTCCACACATGGGACATTTAGAAGATACGACCGTCGTGGAAAGAGGAAATGCATACTTATAATTCACTTCATTGCTAAAGACTTCACGGTAGGTAATGTACGTTTGGCCTAGATGACAACCCCGACGTCTTCACTAGTTGCCGCCATTTTTTATCTGGACGCCTACGGCCAGTGCGTGACGTCACGTCACTAACTTTGACGTCATTCAGGCTTGAAATTAAAACTGAGCGTGCAGAATTGGCCCCGTTGTGGGAAAAAATTACCACCGTTCTGGGAGTTGGCCCCTGTTCTGGGGCTGACCCCTGATCCGAGTCTTACATTATATACACTGTGCATGGCATATAACGAGGATTTTGCATATGTTATGGTTTAATATTATATTTATTAAACGAGTTTATTTTATGACGTCAGTGAACGTGCTTATTATATATCATATTAAATCCACACATTGTCAGACATTGAATATGTACTCACCATCTCTGGTTAGTATATAGTCCGATGAACAGCTCGAAGCTGAGGGAGCGAACCAATGGAGAAGCTGGAATTGTATGACGTCATTTTCGCTCTCTGTATGAATTACCCAAACACATTTTGTTGTGCTGAAATAAGACGTAGTTTATGTTATGGAAAATAACTCCTTCAGTTTGTCATAAGCAGCTGTAAAGTTATTTGGCCTTATTTTTGAAAGTGATGTAACAGAGTGGGAATTGCTGTTTATTTGAACGTTCAATGTAAATGCTAATTACAACGACAAATTACACAGATTGTCCAGATATACGGAGCCCCGCAGGGGACTTGGATGTTTTTTATTAATTCGTTCGCACGAAATAACAATTCGTTCCCTCAATTTAACAATTCGTTCCCTCGAATTAACAATTCGTTCCCACGAATTAACTATTCGTTCCCGTGGGAACGAATTGTTAATTCGTGGGAACGAATTGTTAAATTGAGAGAACGAATTGTTATTTCGTGGAAACGAGTTGTTAATTCATGGGAACGAATTGTTAAATTGAGGGAACGAATTTTTATTTCGTGGGAACGAATTAATAATAAAAAAGAATTCTACGTCCCATACGGGGCTCCGTAATAAGCAACTGTTTAGTTATCTGGCGTTATTTTTTAAAATGATGTATTAGAGTGGGTATTGCTTGTTATTTGAACGTTCAATGTAAATGTTAATTACAACGACAATTTACATAGATTCTCCCGATATAAGTCAGTAATATACATGTACTACTCTTTAAATTGAATAGTTATTGTCGATATCAGGGGCCCGTTACACTAAACTTCGTACGACTGAAATGTTTGTAAGTTTATATTTAGGATCGTCTGGAAATTTCAATTGATATATTTACTTGAGCATAGGCTATGCAGCCTATGCTCAATAAATGTAAATTGAATAATTGTTTACAAGAAAACAGTGTTAATGTGAAATCTACCGACTATCATAATTTTGCACTTACAAACATTTTAGTCGTACGAAGTTTAGTGAAACGGGCCCCCGATTCATACTTTTAACATCGCCAGAAGTCAAATAATAAATGAGGACATGACATGCTGAGCATTGACATTTATGTTTCCATTTTATGTCGGTCTCAGAACTTTTAGAACTCCCCTCATACGTACTCGGCTTGCATATCGTCGTACTCCGAAGACACCAGGACCTGCGATTGGTCAGTCGCCGTCAAATATACCCGCTGTTGTCCACACGTTATATCTGAAACAATAGGCGGTATGTTAATGTATTGGTTTAAGTAGTATTGTATTTCATTTTAATAAGCATATGTCATATATACACATTAGTATTGGAGGGTAGAGGCGATAGCAAGAATGCCTGTATAATACCTCTGTTAAAGGTACATGCACACTATGTAGGCACAAGATGTTATTTATATCAGACAACACATCTTATACATTTTCTGGCAACATAAACATTCATTCACAATTATCCCACGTATTGATTGGCATTATTATGCATTTTATATCAGACAAAAATTTCCACACTGATATCAGGGGCGATAACCGTATTTCCTTAAAATTGTAACGGACTTTACTATTTATTTTCAGTATTTATTGTTTGATGTGCAATGATCATATTTTATAATCTGTCGAAAATATTACTTTTTCAAGTGACGCATTTAATTAATATAAATAATTAAAACATATCATGCCTCATTTGCATATGAAAATAGCCTGATACCACAGCGCGTCACTATTAGTAAAATAAATATTACTAAATGATTATATCTGTATAGCGGGCACTCGTAAGTTTTAGAACTGGTGGAATAGTGACACAATTATACACTTATTTAAATCCTATAATTAACAGTTTGTGCATTCTGAGTGGGCATGTACCTTTAATGTGATTCATCGGGAATGGTCAAATAAATGGTCACTCAATATGCATCGAAGGACAAGCACAAATACACATTAATGGTTAAGTTGGAAAGTATTCTATCTGCCATCGTATTGATCTCTGATCCATTCTCTAACACTTTCAACACCACAGGCCTGTATAGTGGTATTGGCAAAAAGTGTAGATCCCGATGAGCCGGCTCATGACGAGCCGTCTCATCAGGATCTGCACTTTTTGCAAGTAATTTTCATATTTTTTTTAAAAACAAAAACACCCCCTTTTCCTAAATGGACTAGTCTGAAAATCATTTGCGACGATTGGATTGGTTGAACAATTAACCTATCAAAATCCATTCCAGTTACTTAGGGGTGAAATGGCTAACTAGTATACACGTATTATAGTACATGTCACTGAGATGCCGAATTCATTCTCATTCATTCCAAATTAGTCACTTGACCATCCCAGTGGCATTGCGCACGTTTTTTAACAAGACACAAGTACGTCTGTGCGTATCCGAATACAATATTTACATATTTGTGGCTGTGACTGAGAAATGGAGCGTATTTGATTTGTGACCAGTGTTGTTTCTGGCCAAATATCACACGCCTGTAGCCTAACACCAATCTACATGTACAGTGGGGTCAGCGTGTAAGTGCACACACGAACGAACACGACAGGTTGGTTCCAACCTGTCGTGTTCGTTCGTGTGTGCACTTACACGCTGACCCCACTGTATCGGTTATTGTTCACATATTGGATGTTTAAGTAATTAAATGTGAGGGAGAAATTGTCCCTCATGTACATTTTTGGCTTCCTTTTTGAGAGTTGAATCCGGTTATGCCCATTATGCAAGTTGTAAGATTAGTACTAATCATATTACTTTCAGGAAGTGGGGTTAAGTGACTCTGGTGTGATGAGAACATGCCACCTGGTCAGTTTATTATTATTTCAGCTGAATATATATTTCTTCTGTAAACATTCAGTTCTAATTTTGGGATCCTCCCTGCCCCCATCACACCAGGTGAACTATGGGAATTGGCCCCGTTAACCACCCGGCCGAAAAGGACCTTAACTGGTCGTCAAACACAATTCAATCAAACCAAATAAAATATTTCTGATCGTGAACGTTTCGAATACTACTTGTTTCAGCCAGACCTGGGACGAACAGTCGTGGAACGAACAGCCTTGTGACGAATTGACTGGAACGAACAGTAGCTGTTCATTGTAAGTAAAACATAATTTTAAATAATTTGGTATCTTTACTGTATTTCGGGGGGAATTATGGACATTAACCCTTAGACCGCTGTCTTATTTTTTTGGTCGTCTGCTGTTTATTGTCTATTTTCCATTTTTATCATAAAAAAACATGCTTTGGCAGCACTTTAGAATAATTTACAACATGCTTTGACAGCACTTCAGAATCATTTCCATTGGAAATGATTCTGAAGTGCTGTCAAACCATCTTTTTATTGAGAAATAAGGCAAAATATAAAAGCAACAGCAGACGACAATTTTTGAGAGTAGCGGCGTAAGAGTTAAGTATACGAGTACTACAATATACATACCTGTATATACGTGGCCAAGAAGCGTCAAGACAATTAGTGTGAAGCAGTAGCGTTGTTTACTATATACCATCTCACTACCCCGGGTATCTGGCATACACGTGCACATGTACCATGGCGTTGACACTCATGAAGCATTCCGGCTATAAAATCCCATGGTATCCAAGTTACTCAAAACGAGCAAACGTATCACTAAGTGTTACTGTCGGCTTCTTGTTAAAGGTACATGCCCACTCAGTAGGCACAACATATTCTGTATAGGTAATACATAAGTGTCAATATTCCACCAGTTATAAACATTACAAGTGCCCGTTATACATATATAATCATTTAGTAATAACTAGTTTAATGATAGAGACGCGCGGTGATATCAGGATATTTGCATATGCAAATGAGGCATGGTATTTTTTAATTATTTATACTAATTAAATGCGTCACCTGAAAAAATAATATTTTCGACAGATTATAAAGTATCATTGCACATTAAAACATAAATACAGATAATAAATAGTAATGTCCGTTAACTTTTTAATGAAACACGGTTATCGCCCCTGATATCAGTGTGAAAATTTACGTCTGATATAAAATGTATAATAATGCCAATGGTGAATGAATGTTTATTTTGCCACAAAATGTCTCAGATGATGTCCCGGATATAAGGAACAGTTTGTGCCTACTGAGTGGGTACGTACCTTTAATGTTGACTTCGGACGAATGATCAAAAGTAGCATCTTTCCAGCACGGTGTGTCTTGAAGTACTAAGCGAAGAGTACACGTGTAAGCATACATTGCTACGGAGCCCCGCAGGGGACGTATAATTCTTTTTTTATTAATTCGTTCCCACGAAATAACAATTCGTTCCCACGAAATAATAATTCGTTCCATCAATTTAACAATTCGTTCCCACGAATTAACAATTCGTTCCCACGAAATTACAATTTGTTCCCTCAATTTAGCAATTCGTTCCCACGATATAATAATTCGTTCCTACGAATTAACAATTCGTTCCCTCCACGAATTAACGATTCGTTCCTACGAATTAACAATTATTTCTCTCAATTTAACAATTCGTTCGTGGGAACGAATTGTTAAATTGTGAAGCAAACGAATTGTTATTTCGTGGGAACGAATTGTTAAATTGAGCAAACGAATTGTTATTTCGTGGGAACGAATTAATAACAAAAATAGAATTCTACGTCCCCTGCGGAGCTGTCTACATTGTTATGTACTGATGGTATATAGTTAATGTCTCTATTCAGGAATAATGGAGCGATGTTGCACGTACGAATTGTTTTTGTTCAGTTGAAATGAAATTGTGCTTGAATACAAATTTACTCCGCTAATGCGTATGTATTGTTTAAACTTGACATCATTTTAATTACTGATTTAGAATCCAATCAATACTTCCATTGCGAATTCGTTTAAACGTTTCTTCAACAGCTACAAAATGCCTCGCCAAAACAACATTTTTGGGCGACATAAATATATCAAGAAATAAAATATGCACATGTTTAGTTTAAAGCAAACTATTCACATGTTTGTATTTTCCACATTTCTCCAAGAAATTATATTTGGTGACACTTAATACATTGTTCATTAGCTCGATGAACCGTCACACTAACGTGACTATTGCGGAAACATTTGTGAATATACTTGCATTAGCTAAAACTCTCAAAACGATGCAAGAAAATAACATAATATTTCGGAGACATTGTCATATGAATTACTATGTAATACCATCGAGTGACAATTTTAGAGAGAACCAAATGTTCCGCACTGATATTAGATAACACACAATTCTGTAATTCCGTTTAAATTACACTATATTAGGCCACATAGTTCCATTTGAATGTATATTGGAAATAAAAATTCCACGGAAATGCACAATATGAATCACACATACCAAACCATCAGCGCATTAAGTTCACATGTAAGCACCATACACGTGTACCCAATTGTATCCTGTTACTACAACAACACGTGGACAGTTTATTTAACAGTATTGCTCAACACATATTAAACATTTCAATATAAATAACACAATGATGACGTTAAGTGCGCATAATCAACCTGTATTGTTCAAAACAACGGATGGTGCCCTTAATAATTTTATTAGCGTATAGTATTAAGAGACATGCGACTTGGCACCTGGCACCAGCATTAAGTGAAATATATGACGGGAATGCGAACTATGTGGAAATGGTTGTTGTATTAGCGACCAGTGTAAACCCAAATCTGACAAACAGAAGTTTTGATCAGTGGGACATTAACAATGAAATGTGACAGGGGGTAACGTCCCAGCAACAGCTATGATCATATGGAGACGGCGTCTTGGTTTCAAGTTTCATCCGAAAGACCACACACGCAGAGGAACAGTATACGTGTATATGGTTCTATTGAATAATTATATTTGATCGTTATTAGGTAGTTCGTAGTTAATATACAAGACGCTATCCTGGTGAAATACTGGATACCCCACCCATTTCATATCGTGATGGTGTGCATCGATTCACTATGATTGGATTGGACTGAGAAAAGAAGCTTCTTTAATGCTTCCTTTAAACATCTATACACATGTATATAGATACATGTAGCTAGTAGCGTAACTCCTCCTCGTCATCACCATATAAATGTAAATAAAACGCCAATATCGGAACTTGTAATGAAAAAATGTAACAAAATGTCTGTTTCCAATAAATTGGAAACAGACATTTTGTTACATTTTTTCATTATATTTGTCGATATAGGTGGAATATTAAACGTTTTTCTTTTATACAAACAACACATTAAATGTGTAGATAATTGGCACCATACACGAGCTATTATACTGGTTGATATCCCCAAGCTACATGTTTCCATATGATCCGTTTCCATCGGTCGTTAAGATGCAATTTCCGCTTTAAGTGCCATCGTGGAAGTTGACATCGATTATCGGCCAACCGATCGCAATTTACGTAGAAACGGCATCCGGTTTCTTAACAACGGTTTATTTCCGGGTAAGCATGGCCCGGGTAGCGAATCGATGCGGTTTGACTTTTCGTACGTGTTTACAATGTGATCAAACATTACTCTGTTTGCTTATTATAACATAACATGACGTTTTGACTTTTCGCGCGTGTTTACAATACGATTAAACACCACAATCTGTTTATGTTTATTAGTATTTCTTACATCTCAGTCAGTAGTTTACAGAAATCTAACAGTGAATTACACCACTCGGCAGCAGTAGTTTACACCACTCTCGTGTTTACCACATATGGAGATATGACGTCAGTAACGTCGAAATGTTCCTTCGACCAATCAAATCGATTTCTCGAACACACCCTCTGAATCGCGAGACTACGACCCGCCTCTAGAAATTGATTCACAAAACTCTTGGCAATATTTTACTCTTGATTCGCTTTGTTTTTATGAAGAATCACGTGTGAAATATACGAAAATGTTTATTTAACCAGAAGAGCCGATTATCTTGAAACAATGACTATCATAATTTTGCACTCAGGGGCAACGTGAATATCTTAACAGTGAATCTTAATGGGATCCCGCCTGAGGTCAAGTGATTCGGTGTCGCAGGGGTACCTGCCACTGGTTTAGGACACTGTCTTGTAGTGCTGAAGGTACTTAATGAACTGAAACTGTATCGCCAGAAACAAAGGTAGGAAAGTGTGCCTGCCCCATACTGATGATGCCCCCCCCCCCCCATTGGCAGTCTTTGTACCAATATTGATCTGGTGTGGGGTGCATTAACTACACCCGTCGTAGACCAAATTGGAGCATAGAGAAATATCTTTAATTTGATACATTTACCATAAAAATAGGTATTATGAAATATGAATTATAACCGTTTATGAAAGTTCCGTTTTTTTACCACACAATAAGTACACGAGTTCCGGCTAATAAACCTGTCCGCAAAAATGGCGACCGACAGCCATAGTTATTGCTGTCAAAAATATATAAATAAGATGGTGATACCTAACAACAGTAACATACATCGGACGCTGACTTAACTGTATCTGACTATACAGTAAAAACATAGTGCTGAATGTAAAGTTTCTTCCCCATATATTTCCGTTTATATATGACATAGCTGCTGAATAAACTTAAAACGTCCACCACAGATTATCGTTGGTTCTTGATTCGTGTACGTAAGTGTTTATACGTTGCATCATGAGTTCGTGAAGTGCGCCTTGGTGAACAACACTATCAGTGGGCATTTCCGTACCAAGCCCAATGAAACAGTCGGTGTCTTGCAATCAAATACACACCTTAGCATTACACGTGCGTCACATTATTTTTATGCATGCAATTGAATTGAGAAATAGGGCTTATGGGTTTCGCGACCAATGCTGATCCAGATCAGCCTGTGCATCCGCACAGTGTGATCAGGGTCTGCACAGTTCACAATTCCACCAATGAAACACCCGTTATGCTTTTAACAAGCACTACATGTATTGTTTTTTATGAGGTGTATACGAGATTTACAACCGAAGGTGAATATGACTTCCCTCGGATCCGTAAATCTCGTGTACACCGATTCAAAACGACAATAATTATTTTATTATATGACTCATGCTACAGCTATGAGAACGATGTCAATGGCAGGTGATGTCGGGCTAGGTCTGGAGGTGCTCATGTGCCTGATTTACGGTGGAGCCTCTCTAAACCGGACACCCTGGGGACCTCCCAGGGTGTCCGGTTTAGAGAGGTTTCACTGTATGGACTCGCAGAACCTGATCAGACTGCATGATGGGCAATCAACGCGTTTGGGCAGATGACAGCCAGATAAAAAAGTCACTTCATGGTTCGCCATTCAATCACCGAAGTAGTCGATATCACCAGGCAGAAATGAGACACGCTATGTGCTTTGTACCTTCAGACATCTGCGTAATCTCATGAAATACGTTTACAAAATTTACAATATTTTCCGTAAATGGCGTCAAAAGTTGACAAAACTTCCGAGTACATGCGTACTTGTATTCCGCATGTACTTTGAATATTTGGTCAACTTTTGACTTCATTCATGCAAAATATTGTAAATTTTGTAAACGTATTTAATGAAATTACGCAGTTATCCGAAGGTATCACATGACGTGTCTCATTAATGATAACATTGGAGTACACAATATCGGATATGACGATGTTCGTGAGTAGCATAACCTCAGAACAGCCTGCGAACAGGTCTGATGGTCGATATTTCGTCCATAGACATTAACAAATTGTTGATAATTCCAGCACAAAAATATTTACACAATTCCCTAACATTTGATTGGCCAGTAGCAAGTCTCTGTCCAAAATATTTATATCCCAGTAAACTCCATGCCGAACTACTTTCCGTAACCGTCAGGCGCAGTTAAAATAATTCTTAAGAAAACGGAAAATAAACACATTTCTAAAGGAAAATTTAAGAATGAGCCTTCTTTTTATTTCGTGAAATTCGGTCAAATATTGATTTTATTACGAAAAATTGATTTGTCTATGGGAATTTAACATCGGGGAAAAAGTGGTAAGGAAGTGTGGGAGGAGTCAAAAAACGAAAAAATTTGTAAATTGACTCCGAAACCTGACTAGATAGCTTGGATATGATATAACTAAGAAAACAAAAGTTAAATTTTAAAAATCGTTCCAGTATTTCTAAAATTCTAAAAAATTACCCCATGTTAAATCCCCATAGACATCTTCACTCCGTGAAGATGTCTATGGGGATTTAACAAGGGGAAATTTTGTTTTCGCAATAAAATCAATATTTGACCGAATTTCACGAAATAAAAAGAAGGCTCATTCTTAAATTTTCCTTTAATTTAATATTATCGAAAATAATATTGTTGTTGAATTGTTTATATAGCCGTAAAATTTGGGCAGCTTTCGTGAAACAGACTATAGTTTTAATGATTTAAATCATGTATGTGTGTCAACTTAAACACGTTTGCTGTCGATATCTTATAAAGTATAGTTATTGCATTGGACAAATAAATATCGACTTCCTTTGAATAAATATCGAATTTTGTTAATATTTTGTGAAAACGCGGTTATCTCCCCTGACCTTAAGATCATTGATTTCCGTCATACAAATAGCACAATATGTGTACCCGGTAATACAAATTAAACGCTCTTTGTGTATATTAATGACATCTCTAAATGCTGTACCAAACAAAGATAACTACAATACATCTTTAACACATTTGTACACAGTTTGTAACGAAGTATATGCTTTACAGAGATAGTACAGCGTGGCACCTCTATAACCAGGACACCCGGGGAGGTCATCCGGTGTCCGGGTTAGATGGGTTTCATTACAGTTAATGTTGATCTAGATGAACACTCCGTTGCATATATTAGACACACCATGTGATTTTGTACATTAGGACATCTGCGTAATTTCATGAAATACGTTTACAAAATTTACAATATTTTCCGTACAGGGCGTCAAATGTTGACACAATTTTCAGAGTACATGCGGAATTATATTCCGCATGTACTCTGAACATTTTGTCAACTTTTGACTTTATTTATGAAAAATATTGTAAATTATGTGAACGTAATTAATGAAATCACGCAGATTTTTGAAGGTATAAAATCTCATATGTGTGTGGTATACAGTCATAAAATGACGATATCGTCAGAGATATATTACAATGTCAACTCACCAACATTAAATACACTGATGTTTACTTTTCTAGGTATCTTGAGAACGTTCCATAGAGCATCTCACATGTGTGATGATTTATTATTGATATTTAATAAACGAGTTTAGTGAGTTCACAAGAAACTAGGCTATGCTAATTGTTTGTATCAGGTCAATGCCTGGTACAACAATATGTTATCAGTCAGTACGTATTCGGTCAATACAGGGCAGATTACCTGATAATTAACAATACTAAGTTAAACACAGTCATTGACACAAATGAACAATTGCCGTAAAATCGCCCTCGTATCCAGTTATTACTTAACTATGTCTTGTAGTTTCTGTATCACCATCACATCCCGACAAGAGAGATAGAGAATAGTAGGTTAGTGCCGTGAATGGGACAAACTATCTAACAAGGCTTAGGAAACGTGATGGGCGAGGCTCTGCCGAGCACATCCCGTTTCCGTGCCTTGCCAGATATGTTTTCCCATTCACGGCACTAACCTACTATTCTATTTATCCCGTCAACACCTACAAATAGCTTTACAATGCAATAAAAATAACGCCAGCCACCGCACATATTCATACGCAGTGATTAGGTCGTATTGGCAGGATATCAAAAACGTTTCACGGCACCGTGTTTCACGGCACATACGCACTGTGTTGACGGGATAAAACTGCATATTTGCTATACATGTACTGATGAATTGAACACAGTCATGATTGGGGTAGAACAAGCGAACAGATATGCCGTCTGTGGCTGGTTGTCTGGGGTGGTCGGGGTGGGCTCCCCATTGACAGCAATGGGGTGGGGCCGGCGCTAGTGAGGTGCACCAGAAAACCCATTGGTCATATCCCCGATTACCTTCCTCCATGGAACAGGACATTACCCATGTTCATGGGCAGGACTTACCTGTGTTCATGGGGCAGGACTTTACCTGTGTCCCTAGGGTGAGGTGCGCCAGAAACCCCCCTTGGTCATACTACGCATGTAATAACATATTGTGACAGTCATTGTTTTTAAATCAGCCACCCTGTATATCTCAAAATGGTGTCGAGTTTAGAGCCGTTTAATTGACGTTGGAATTAAAAATTCCGATATTCTGCATACATGGAGTATTGTGTACATATGTCACTAGTTGATCAAATTTGAATACAGTAGACAGTTGTAGAATACAATTATCTTTATTTTAATTAAAAGTCAGCGATTTGCCAACAGCTGTTTAAGCGCATTGTGTATCACACTAAGTTTAAGTGTCATACATCGGACATGTTGAGATGTCCGGAGCCCCGCAGGGGACGTAAATTTTTTTTTATATTAATTCGTTCTCACAAAATAACAATTCGTTCCCTCAATTTAACAATTCGTCCCCACGAAATAGAGGGAACAAATTCTTAATTCGTGGGAACGAATTGTTAAATTGAGAGAACGATTTGTGTTTTGGTGGGAATGAATTAATAAAAAAAAGAATTCTACGTCTCCTGCGCAAATGAGGGAATATTTATAATGAAATTATAAAGTCAACATATCCATGATAATCCCTGGTGAATTCAGAATGCTCTTGGGTTTTCTTGCAATCTCAACAGTCTACAGCTAGGAAATAAATTACTTCATACAATCAGGGTAATTTCATCTGCAATGGAATCAAATAGTTTCATTGTTGACGATTGGCAATCAAGTAATGTTTAAATATCATTCAATCAGATTGTCATATGTAAGAGATATAACATGTAGAAATACCATATGAATGATGATTACAACACGATGGAAGCGTCCTGGTTCCAATGACTATCTCCTAATTAGGACTTCATATCTCCTAATTAGGACTTATTATCTGTGGCAATGCTAAACACTATGTTATCTCCTAATTAGGAGATACATACATAGTAAGTCCTAATTATGAGATAAAATCAAGTCCGAAGTAGGAGACAGAAAGTCCTAATTAGGAGATAATATCTCCTAATTAGGAGTTAGTATCTCCTAAGTAGGAGTTAATACCTCCCAATTAGGAGTTATAGGAGATACAAAAGAGTTTAGCATTGTCACCAGGACGCTTCCATACAACACTGATCACAAAGTATTTAATATGACAGATGTTATATGCATATGCTCAATCCGATCATATAATTACTACACATTGATAGTGTACCATGTATTCGGAACATGTCAATAAACAACACAACTCTAGATACGGTACCTTGTCAAAGTGCATGATCACGTGGTTACAACAACAACAACAATGTCGCCCACACAAAGTAAGTATTTTTTTATATTTCCTTAATATGCAACGGATTTTGATGAAATATGGCGCAGCAAACGCGTCTTCATCAGCTGCATTTGGTGGTCTATGGAGTTTGGCATAGACTTATGTCGTTTTTGCGAAGAATCGATTTCCGTGTCGGAGACACGGACATCGATTCTTCGCAAAAACGACAGAAGTTTGGGCGAAAATACAGAGACCACCAAATGCAGCTTAACAAGACGCGTTTGATGCGCCATATTTCATCAAAATACGTTACGTAATAAGGACACTATAAATGAATATGTACTTTGAATCGGTACGTGTTGTTGTTGTTAGTACCACGTGATCATACACCTTGCTTGTGTTTGCAAGTGAATGTCGTACTATACAAATTACCACCACCTTGTATTGTAACCAATTTCGTATATGACTTCAAAGTCTGCAAACAACTACATATTAATTTGTTTTATCATAAAGTTTAAGAAAATTCGCACAGCTATATGTATCTGATATACGAAAAGAAATTTACTCTGACATACGAATCCAATATGTGAAACAGAGTCCTTGCGAGGTCGTGTGTAAAATCCTCCAACTTGTCACATTCAGTTAGAAAGTACTATAAAGTAATTAATGCATTCAATCAATTATTTAAAAAAAATTACTGTCTGTTCCACGTTTTGCTGTCGACGAACTTTTCACTATTAAGCACATTAAATAAAAACAAAAATATTTAAATATAAGTACTTTTTCATCAATAACAAAAAAAGTCACCCTCCCCAATTTGTTTTGATTTGACAACATCAAATACTGATTTTATTGCGAAAACAAAAAATTCCCGTGGGAATTTAACATAGGGGGAAAATAAAAAAATAAAAAAGAGAAAAATGTTGATCATTGACGCCGAGACCTGGATAGATGGCTTGCAAATGATTTAACTAAGAAAACAAAAGTTAGATTTTGAAAATCGGTCCACAAGTAATACAAAATCTAGTTTCAGCGCCCACGTTTTTTTCGCTTTAAAATCAATATTTGATGGAATTTCATCAAATGAAAGCATTTCGGGAGGGTGACTTTTTTTTTTGTTATTGATAAAATAATACTTACATTTAAATATTTTTCAGGTTTAATGTGTTTAATAGCCAAAAGTTCGTTGGCAGCCAAACGTGGAACAGACAGCAATAATTCTGGCAAATGTAGCTAATTTCATTTACGTCCCTGTCGCTTTGGGGTAGTAGATAGCTATGTCAGATGGCTTGGAAATTGGATCGATGAACAGCTTGCCACTAAAGTCCGTGTAGTTCTGGCACGTCTTGATGGCTTCGTTTGGAACCTGTACGAAAATATATTGCATCTGTCTGTATTTAGTGGATTTAATGAGTTACACGTCTGACTCAGCGGATAACAGTTGTAGTCGTATATACGCGTATATTATTTCAGTGTGCATATTTAACATTTTAGATTTTTGCACTTTGCGAATGCTAGTTTTTACAAGTAGAATATATACGTATTGAAATACTTGAACTGAATACATTGCCAGTAATTTGAATTGTATTGGGTAACCTGCCATATATTGACTGAATAGGTATTGACTGATAACATATTGTTGTATCAGGCATTGACCTGATACAAACATCCGGGTTACATCGAAGTGAAAACTGACGTTCCATTGGTCGGATGACGTCACGTGACGTTACCGAATGACGTCAGTGTAATGGCGCAACAGAAACAAGTCCACGTTCTGTCCACCATAGAGAACGACTTCACTTGTGGTCATTTTCGAGTATAAAACGTTACCTGATACAAGCCTCGGAATTCCTACGCGTTTCCTAGCCTTGCCTGATAAACTTGATATCAAAAGACAATAGCCTGGCATTTTCTATATCCCACTCATACCCATATTCTGGAGTCTGTTCCCACGTTATTAGAACTAAACATAGTATGACATGGGCCTGGGACATGGGCGTAGAGCACGGTTGTCCACATGGACGATCGATACTCTCATACATACGGACACAACGTGCCCTACCTAGGAAGTTTAGTGAAACGGGCCCCTGTTTTGGCAGCGCATGCGAATCATCTCCACTGGAGACGATTCCCATGTGCTGTCAAAACAGGTTTTTTTGTGAAGAATGAAGTTAAAAATGAAAAGAATCAGACTACAATTTTCGTCTCCCGCGTAGTGAGAGTTAACGCTTGTTGGGGTTGGACGGCAGTAATACGGGGTTACACTCTCACAACAACGTGTGGATTCACATTCTACGCATTGGATACGCACACAACAATATTTTCTATTTTGAGAAAGAGCCGCCTGTGGATGGTTCTCCAATCAATATGCATTCGTAATGGTCAAGTGTTAGCCAACGAACCACTGAGCACTATCACATAATATACTGTCATTTCGGATACTTCTGCGCATCGGCTAATGCGCAATTCACGTCAACTTTAGCCCTTCGTACGTCATAATAAAATATGTGGATTTCGGAATAAACAAGCTGATTAATTGCTACACTGTGGCACAATTTTATCACATTCCAATAGTTTAGTAAAAAGTTATTCCGAATATAGTCAAAATGTGTAAAATCCTCAGACGCTGCTGATGGAATGGATCTCTTATTTACTACATGTAAATTAACTGTTCAACTAAGAAACTAGCCTTTCATGATGCCACTGGATAGTTCTGCTTCAAGTTTAATACCAATTTTGATATGCTAATCCAGTATGCTGTTCGCCATTTTGTTTACACTATCAGATGCGCAGCATTAGCAGAAACAAATGTGACGTTGCAAACACGCATGTGATGTCATACATCACACAATACGTCACATGTGATAGAGAAGTTCATACGACATGTTTGGGTGATTCTCTATATGCACATACAGAGTTATATGGGTCCGTTGGGCTAGATATTTCTCAAATTACAACATACCTTGTGTAAGGGTGTGTAGCAGGCATGGTGGTGTTCTCTAAAGGAGTTATTGCTCGCCTTATTGTACGTGGGAATGAAGGCCCAACGCCGCATCTCACTGTTGTTGGGGTCAGTCATGTGGATAGTGTTGCAGTGCAGAAACAGCACATCACCTGGTGTAGGTCATTTGAACATGTTGAAGGGGACAGTGAGCGAAGGAGACTCAGTAACCACAAGTCCCCCCGTTTCCACTGACCCTTTCAATTACTTTTGCCGGGCATATATATCAAGGTGCGTGACGTCGTGGTTACAACAACAATAACAATGGCTGAAAGTGTTGAAAGTGTTGAAAGCTCGCCCACTCCAAAGTAAGTATTATTTGATATTGTCAATAATTGGCAACCTTATTTTGATGAAATATGGCGCAGCAAACGTGTGTTCATGAGCTGCATTTTGGTGGTCCCGGGAGGTCGGCACATACTTATGTCGTTTTTGGGTTTTTTGGTTTTTGCGAAGGATCGATTTCCGTGTCAGTAGACACGGACATCGATTCTTCGCAAAAACGACAGACGTTTGGGCAAAAGTACCGAGACCACCAAATGCAGGTTAACAAGACGCGTTTGATGCTCCATATTTCATCAAAACCATTACATAATAAGGAAACAATACAATAATACGTACTTTGAATCGGAGGGCTTCTGGAAGTTTCAGTACTTGTTGTTGTTGTTGTAATTACGTGATCATACACCTTGTATATATACGAGGGGTGATACAAATACGTGGACATTTGCTATTGTTTATTTATCACAAGGTGCAAAATCATGAAACGTACATCTAGCAAGTGTGCGCAGGTTCGCATATTTATATTTAAAAAGGCTCGAACGGTGCACATTATATGTGTAGTTCTGTATCCATAGTAACGAGGTATCGGCGCAACCTAAATATTCAAATCAATAATCCATTTGTAAAAGTAAAATACGCAATGATTTTGAAATCAGGGGGTATAGTACGCTTTAGACACAAAGCTTATCTGGAGCACTGAATTGATGTCGCTTTTGAATAATAAATCATCACTGTACCGATCACTGATATTTAAGTGGCATAAACTATTTTAAACGTGCCGAAGGTGCTTGCAAACATCGGAAGCAAACGGCGTAAACCAATTGTCAACGTACAATGCGTAGCGTCAATATGGGAATGTAATGAAAACAACCGACTGTTCACAATAAGAGCCGTCTATCTAAGTAGATCGACGTCCATTACAAACGGTTCAGACGACATTGACAGAACATTTGCAGTTGAGTAAGGTATATGATTTCCCAGGTTACTGACTGATACAAAAACAGCATGATAAAAGTAGCCTGAACATTGCCGAACGTCAGTCACGACAACGTGACGCTCCAACGTCAGTAACTTCGCGGTGTTGCGCCGACATGCACGAGATGTATGTTTTCAATGCGTCAGTGTAAGATAACATTGATTGGCAAGTGTGTACTTTTGTATATAAATATAGAATATGACAAGTTTTCTGTTCGTACACTAACTGTGCGTCAAACGAATTAACGTATTATGACCTTGACTAAATGGTCATGCCCACTAGTATAACTCTAGAAAACCCTGCGATTTTAATTGAAACCGATACTGTTTTCCATATGAAAACTATTGTTAAGCAATATCGATATGATACAGCTGACACGTTAACAATTAAGTTGACACACTATTCTCAAACACGTGGTAAAGTATATAACTTTAAATCGCGAAACATTCTAGAAACTTGCAACATACTACTGTCTGAAATATCAGACAATGGCTAGGTGGCGATGGTATCTGTAAACGTTTCTTAGGTATATGCAACGTTTAATAATAAAGATAATAGTGACTAAATAATACATGCAATAAGGTCGTACCCGGTTCCATCTCACAGTACAGATGTGGACATCTTGTTTTCAGAGCTTCAACTCGATCCAAGTCACACTGCGTTTGCAAGTTGGCTGCCGGCTTGTGTTCGATCCTACCACACTTGTGCGAACCTTTCAAAACCTTTATGGAAATAGCAAAACGAATATATACATGTACGCATACTTTTATAATATGTGTTTCTTTAAACACAACATCAATAGTGTATGCGTTATTTGTTTTAAGCTGGAACACCACTGTAATTATGAATACCTGATTTTATTATATACCTACCCATGAAATACATAGTTATACGATGTAAATAAAAGTCATTTGTTCTCATCGATGAAATAAACAACTTCCGGTGAAAATACGACTACTTCCGCTATCTATATTCATAACGCGCATCTGCAGTGCCGGCTGCAAATACACATTCATTACCGTGTACAGTAAAAAACTGCTAATTTCCATGGAGCGGTATATAATAAATAGAATATTCATATTTTGTTTTGCAGCGAATATGACATATATGTTCATCTCGTAGTGTGAAATGTCCATATTTCACTCGTGAAATATGGACATGTCACACCACGAGATGAACATATATGTCATATTCGTTGCAAAAAATATGAATATCCTCTATATATACCCGGTGATGACAGTGAATGGCAGATTTAAGTATGCGGGTTGTTTCCAAATTAACTATCCAATTACTTTACGTGAATCTGCCTTTTCTATGTTGACTTTCAGAAGCACACTTTCATCCGGTATTTTGGGTCAACGAATATTTGCCGATATGCATGTCTCAGGTCAATACTGTAGTGAAATATAACCGGTAATATGCAATCAACTAATCGAACGTGTGTTTTATAATACTTATTTAACACTGTCACTGTCCGAAACAAAGACAGTATTAATACATATGCTTAGTTGCGTCCTCATCAATGTCACCAGGATGAAATATTCACTAGCAACAGTTACTACTCACCACATTAATTGAATGGCGAACAGGGTAACCGTTTAAGTTGATGGATTACACTGTAAGAAAGATCACATTTTGCCAGACAGGTCTTATTATCTATACCTGCATGCAACTATTTCGCTTCGTCGCCTTGTCCAGCGGCATCCAGACGGTAATCATGTCTGGCAGCAGATTGTGCGCGTACCAATATCTGGACAATCAAAAGCAATATACCCTAGAAAGACCACATCAATAAACATACAGTAGTCTGACAAACAGTGAAACCATATCATATAGAGACGTGTCTAACCGTACACATAGTTCGCTATCACACATTTATTATAAACTAATCAATATACTGTGAGGCAGCACAACTCCGTTAGATTCGTCGGATTCGTCGGATTCGTCAAAATATGCATTTCACGTGTAACTGTGTACGGTGCCACAAAATTGTATTAATACAACTATCTATAATGTCTATAAAGTAACTTAAACAAATGCTTAATAGCATACAATACTGAGGTAAATTAAAAGAAAGCAACAACAAGAAGAACACTATAGGAATGAATGGCCTTTTTTGTGGAATTTATCGGGGTATAAACTTGGAAAAGTCGCGGGAATACTGGACGAAGGCCGGAAGGCCTCGTCCAGTATTCCCGCGACTTTTCCAAGTTTATATCCCCGATAAATTCCACAAAAAGGCCATTCATTCCTTATAATTCCAGTATTGGAAATAAATTCATCAAGAAAATGTGTTTATTTTCCGTTTTCTTAAGAATTATTTTAACTGCGCCTCACGGTTACGGAAAGTAATTCGGCATGGCAGTTTACTGGGATATAAATTTTGGACAGAGACTTGCTACGGGCCAATCAAATCTTAGGGAATTGTGTAAATATTTTTGTGCTGGAATTATTACTATATACGTATCATATACATAGACATAGGGCACACAATAAACATGGCGATGCGGTTGTACACTCTAAACTTTCACTTGGCAAAGATGATCCTCTATAGCTAGCTACTACATGTATAACATGGTAGAAACCCATCAAAAGTCTCGCCTGATACACTTGATATCATAAGATACAAACATGGCAGATGTATCATATTTCCAATTGTACGCACCCGTAGTCTTGATGCCAAACGTGCTGTCCTCCTTCGTACGGGTTCTTCAGAATAAACTTGGAATGATAGTGATATACTTCACCGTCCAGCAACTGAACACAAATTAATAAATGGATAGTCATGAATATTCAATAATGCACGTTTGGTTTGTTCCTCCTCGTCAAGCCGTCAGCTTTGACAAGATACCACAAACAGTTGTCAACGGACATTAGTATGTGATATCTTATCAAAACTTATGTGATCCTGATGATAAATGTCTGATAATTCAGAATTTTCGATGAGATGTTTACTAAATATTATATACGTATGAAGTTATAGCAATTGCTAATTGTACAATGCGACAATTGAACCCATGGAGAATGCATCGGCGATTACAACGTATGTAAAATGTTGCACATATGAAGAGTATACATCAGATTGTAGTCGCTATGCATGATATACTATCATAGATACTTAGTTTTGTTACTAACTTACTTCACAATTTAATTCACATACAATGGAAACATCTAATAGTCACTGATACCTTTTCACACGTGTCCACAATTTTCGCTGAGCGCGCGACAATTCCTGTGACATCATCACCGGGGTGCTGATAAGTTACACGACGGATTTTCTTGCCGTCGGGCTCTGTCGTCTATAAACGTAAATATTGTACATTTAAAGCTATTCAAGCCTCTCGCAAACCTGAGACTTAGTGTTACTTATGTACGTCTAACTTCATATGTTTTGGAAGAATGTTGCCGCCATCAAACATTTCAACAAAAAACATCAAGAACATGCTAATAACATGCCAACATGCTTAGGTGTTGTGCTGTGCTGGCACTTTCGCTTATATAATTCACTATTAATACATCTCTCTTTACTGACCGTGTACGAATGTTGCAGAATTCCATTCGTTTCGTCCAACGTCTTCCAGATTTGGTTTAATTCTTCTTTGTCCAAGAACTTTCTGGTGAAAAAGATATATAGTGTACACCAACATATATATTAATACATTTAAATACATTGAGCCATTTAATATACATGTCTCTTTGCACGATATTGCAAACAGTTTGCCATACATTTTATATTAGGCCATATCAAGTTCTTCCTCTGTTAAGCGTCCGCGTGCGATCAGGTTTTGAGAGTGGACCAGTCTATGAAAAAACAAACACACTGTGTATGCTATTTTACACTAGTCTATTTATTGGTAAAGTAATAGAGAATAGTAGGTTAGTGCCGTGAATGGGAAAACATATCTGGCAAGGCTCAGGAAATGGGATGGGCGAGGCTCTGCCGAGCACATCCCATTTCTGTGCCTCGCCAGATATTTTTTCCCATTCACGGCACTAACCTACTATTCTATTTATCCCGTCAACACCTACAAATGGCTGTAAAATGCAAAACTTGTATTGACTGGATATCAAAAATGTTTCACGGCACCGTGTTTCACAGCACATACGCACTGTGTTGACGGGATAAATATGAAAATTGATTTGGGACTTGTCTAAGTTTTAAATCCGTTAATGAATTTAAACTTAATAAGTTTAATAAGAGTGATTTCTTATTATTAAGCGGCAATTTAAATGTATGTTAAAGACTTCATCAGCTGAGGAAGTTTTTTTTAACATACATTTACATTTTTGTCAAAGCCTTGTTTGTTTTTACCGGATAGGTAAGTAGGTTTTGGCTAACCAGGTGGACGCTTAACATAGAAAAACAATGGCATGGCCTTACATGTATACATGTAGGTTTTGGTTTTTAACTGAAATCATCAGTGGCTTATAGTTTTCTTATGCATTTGTTATTTCTAAGAAGATATCACATTTGGGATATTGGGTCTCATATCAAACGGATGATGTTGAATAAATCATTGAAAATAGGGCATAGTACATCAAATGAGTTATATAAACTATAAATAGTATGTATTATTTACATAAATGTATGACACGTGATAACAAATGAGTCTTCGTTTTTATAAGTATAGCTACTGACCGCCTAAAATTCTGTTTCTTTGGTCACAAATCTACATCATATACATGTATAATGTGTTTGCTGTAAAAATACATATAGAAAATAATTCTCTGACGTCATGGCAGTTAGTATAGCATCTGCTCTGACTGCGTGCGGTCCCACATTATTTCATATAGAACTAACGACTGCATATATTTCATGATTAAAAGTATGCAGAATAATTATACTGAATTTATTACATTATCACAGCCATTTTGGCTGTGGTAATGTAATAAATTCCGTATAATAAAAATTAATAAATTTATCCTTAAATTCATTATTTCTCCCTCAAAGTGTACTTAACAAGATAATTATACTTTGCAATTTTGGTGAAATCGGCTACAGGTTGAAACATGCTTGAAGTCAGCTCTTACTTGACGACAAAAAATCCAAACTCGTCATATGCGGCCTTCATTGCGTCAGTGACCTTGAAGTCGCCGGTGTAATTAAACTCAGCTGAAATAATATATACATGTGCATATGTACAGTTGACCCTCTTTAAACATGACACATATAACACATGTGTGCTTAACTATCATGAGTTTCATTGTCACTTATCTTTGGTGACACTGTGTTTAACTCTTCACAATCGTGTATTGTACGTGTCATATGGCTTATTTGCACTGAGACATACGGAAAACATACGTGTGTATGGCAAGCCAACTGCACAAGAATTCCTTAAACCATGGTTTGGAGCTTAATCCCTACCATGGTGGTAATATGTGTACCGTACACAAAGCCCACACTCAAGTCTTATACGAGCTCACATGCCTTATAGTAGACCGTCACTAAACCGGACACGGTTCGACTGGCTTTCTATGATATTGCTGAATTACACTAGTTATTCCCCTTTGAAATTTGATAACGCCATTTGCTTTATAGTTCATGCAGCAATTTACCGCGGAAAGTTAAACATGGCTAAGTTAAAAGGGTTGCCCCACTTTAGACTTTGATAACGCCATTTTCATGATAGTTCATGCAGCAACTTAAAGAAGTCAAAGCAATCTGTGATTGTATGTACATGTAGCTGTGGCCAGAGAAATGGGGCTTATGTTTCTAACAATCAATACAGATCCTTATCAGTTTACAGCAGTGTGCTATTTGATCAGGAGCTACACGGGTAACTAATTCCATAAGCCCTGTTACTCCAGTCACAGCCATATTATGTGCATAAACAACTTACCGTCTTCCATGGTGCCGATCGAGTATACCGTTGGTCACTGGCAATTCCCTGTTGCATAACAATTACGTGAATGTAACTGGTGGTGCACTTTGCGCCGGCGGAAAATGTTTCAAGTCAAATGAAGCGCCGGATTCCTGGCGACTTTCCGTTCAGCTACATACATGTACATGAGATACTTCATAAACACAGTTTCGTCTAGTGACCGGTGAAATTAATTTGCACCGGTTACTATACGTAAAATGCGTTTATGGTATAAACGAGTGGAATCTCGTCAGGAAACGGGTGCATTTTTCGAAGTGAAACAGTTTACATCGGCGCGGAGTGCATCACTCGTGAATGTATTCATACTTCGTATAGCTTACATGTACAGGGTGTCACGAAAATCGTTCCCAGTGTTACATAGGGTCGTTGTTATTGTTTAAATACGCACAACTCGTGTCTTGTCTTATTTGCACGTACTCGTAAATATGTAATTTCACTGAACTGTTCATGTGTACGCATTAAAATGCACATAGCGTGACAAGTAAGTTAATAACTTACCTGAAATGTTCCGTACGTAACTTTCTTACTTACTACACATGTAGCTAGTTATCGATCGTATGTCAAGTAAAGAGAACTGTGACTGGCACATATTGTGTGACACATACGGCGTATGGCATACTTCCGTTGAATGACTTCAGTTTTAAATAGTATGTGCTTATACAAACCTGTTGCACAGTATTACATTCTTAGATATTCCACTATTTCTACTTTACTGAAACGCAAATGATGAAGGACACATGCCCTTGACCTAAGACAATAGATTAAATGTTAAACTAGCCTGTGGCTGACAAAATGACCTTATGGCTTTTGTGACGACAAGTGCTACCTCGAATCTACGGAGCCCCGCGGTTTGAGGGAACGAATTAATAAAACAAAGAATTATACGTCCCCTGCGGCGCTCCGTACGAATCAGACGGCCAATATGAGACAAGCCATGCGATTTGCAGGAAAACATATTTACAAATACTCTGCTATCTTCTGTAAATGTCGTCTAAAGTTGACAACATTTTCATAGCAAATACGGAATAGAACTTACAATTCGTTCCCATGATATCACAATTCGTTCCCTTGAATTAACATTCGTTCCCACGAAATGACAATTCTTTCCCTCAATTTAACAATTCGTTCCCTCGAATAAACAATTCGTTCCCACGATATAACAATTCGTTCCCACGAATTAACAATTCGTTCCCGGGGGAATTGTTAATTCGTAGGAACGAATTGTCAATTCGTGGGAAAGAATTGTTAAATTGAGGGAACGAATTGTTATTTCGTGGTAACGAATTACTAAATCGAGGGAACTTATTGTTATTTCGTGGGAACGAATTAATAAAAATAATAATTCTACGTCCCCTGTGGGGCTCCGTAGAAATGAACCACGTTGCCTCGTGTATAGACGCGCTGCTTTTTGCATGATATTGCATGAAAGACTTGGGTCATACAGAGCTCCAGATAAGGTGCGTATTTGCGTAAATACCCAATTAAAATTGCCAAAAACCCAATTGAAATCAGAATTAGTGAGTATCAAAAAGCAATGAAACATTTGTGGCATCTTTATCATGCGACAGAAAACAATGAACATACCACAAATATAGCATATTTTCTTATTTTTCCATGAAAACACATCTTGGTATTTCATTAGAAACAATTCTAATGAAATACCAAGATGTGTTTTCATTTAGAAGCAAACTATTCAATCAGTGCGGTATGCTGATGTGTAAACAGTAGTGTGATTCTATTTTACACAATTAAAATTTTGAAATACCCAATTGCTTCCGAAATGATGGAGAGACAATACTCAATTACTAATTCCTTATCTGGAGCGCTGGTCATAGAAAGATGTTTGTGGTTCAATGATAATTGCTTCGTAAGAGTGAACGAAATAAACAACTTTAAAAGTCGGGGCTAAACATTTGGGTCGGGCGTTGAAGGGCAAACAAATTGAATTGAGCAGGATCTGCATTGTTCACAATTCCACCAATGAAACACCCGTTATGCTTTTAACAAGCACTACATGTATTGTTGTATGAGGTGTATACGAGGTTTACAACCGAAGGTGAATATGATTTCCCTCAGATCCGTAAATCTCGTATACACCGATTCAAAACGACAGTTATAGTCATTGTATTATATGAATTATGCTACAGCTATGAGAACTGTGTCAATGGCAGATGATGTTGAGCAAGGTTGTGTCAATGACAGGTGATGTCGAGCAAGGTTCCGGTGTTATCTCCACTTATCACATCACAATTACTCCATTAATTGCTGGGATATTTCGGAAAATATAAGGACTACTGCTAATAGGACGGCGTCAGTGACATATGATGTCGAGCAATGATCCGGGTTACTGTAGAACCTCTATAAACCGGACACCCATATAATCTCTTTCTGCGTGAACCTGGTGTGTTTAGTGTCATTTATATCCGTTGATAATGTCTGTTCATGATCACAAAGCACACGCACATGCCTGGAGGTGCTCATGTGCCAGATTTACAGTGGAGCCTCTCTAAACCGGGCAACCTGGGGACCTCCCAGGGTGTCCGGTTTAGAGAGGTTTCACTGTATGGACTCGTATAACCTGATCAGAATACATGATGGGCAGGCATACTTATGTCTTATTTGTCAATCAACGCGATAGGGGAAGTGATAACAGCCGGATAAAAAGGGACTTAACGACGTAAGCGACCAGTGTAGCACCAGTTCGCGACCTACATAGTTCGCCATTCCATCACCGAAATAGTCGAACTACTAATGGGCAGAAATGATAACCTTAGAGTACACATTATGGGATATTACGATGTTTGTGAGCAGCATAACCTCGGAACGGCCTGTGAACAAGTCCGATCACGGCACATGGTGGTCGCTATTTCGTCAATCGACATTACCAATGTTAATCAACTGACGTCGTAAAAGCCCGTATGATGCTCACGAGCTAAACTAGACATAACATGTCTGAAGGTTCATTTTCAGAGTGGGGAGGGGTCTGACGAATGGAGATGTCAGAATGCTAGATGTTAGAAAAAGTCTTAGGTTCTTACGAATACTCACTCATTAAATCCAGTCGTTTTGCGAATGGCATAGTAAGGCTACTTCTGTGACTTAATGGCGATAGCCAAAATCCCTCAGCCCCCCCCCCCACTCCGCACCGCCCCATCTCATCCCGCACCGCCGTGTCCTGCCCTATCCGATGGTATGTACATACAAACATAGGTGCGGAAACGTATCTTGAAATGTACTCCCATACTGTCCGTTCGTGGTCGAGCGGTCTGAGGCGTCGGACTGCTGATCTTACGGTCGTGGGTTCGAGCCTCACCGGAGGCGTGCGTTGTGTCCTTGAGCAAGACACTTTATCCACACTGCTTCAGTCCACCCAGCTGTAAATGGTTACCGGCTAAATACCGGGAACATCGATTGTATTTGATTGTATTTGATTGTATATGTACATGTACTTATGAATACAAATATGATCCACTGTTGATAAGTCTCAGTATTGACAGTATACCAGTATACTGGCCAGAGCTCTAGATAAGCTGCGTATTTGCGTAAATACACAAATACAATTGCCAAAAACCCAATTGAAATCAGAAGGAGCGAGTATCAAAAAGCAATAACAAATTTGTGGTACCTTTATCATGCTACAGAAAACAATAAACAGACAACAAATATAGCATATTTTCCTTATTTTCCATGAAAACACTTCTTGGCATTTCATTAGATTTGTCTCCAAGGAGACAATTCTAATGAAATGCCAAGACATGTTTTCATTTCGAAGCAAACTATTCAATACTTGCTGTATGTTGATGTGTAAACAGTAGTGTGATTTTATTTTACCCAATTAAACTATTGAAATATCCAATTGTTTCAGAAATGATGGAGTGAAAATACTCAATTACTAATTCCTTATCTGGAGCCCTGCTGGCGAAAGCAAAAAGCAAAAAAAGAACGAACGGTATAAATTGCAAGAGTTAACGTTTCCACAACTAATGTCTCGGCTGGCACCTCTAAGAGTAGTATAGCCAAAGAACCCACAAGAACATGTTCCCGTAAGTATATATTTTATACATGTATCCCATCACACATCAAAGCAAAACATTTGAAATCAAAGGTAATATACACTACATACAATCATGTAATATACATGTAACGTACATTACAATGGAATGTTCTCGAAGCTCCATGGACTAAGGTAGAAAACCACACAGTTGTCCATATACAAGTACATTTTAGACCAGTTTACGCAGCTTGTAACAAATATATGCTTTACAGAGATAAAACAGTACAGTGCGGCACCTCTATAATCAGGAAACCCGGGGGAGGTCAACCGGTGTCCGGGTTAGATGGGTTTCATTATAATTAATGTGGATCTAGATGAACACTCCATTGTATATATGAGACACACCATGTGATTTTGTACATTCGGACATCTGCGTAATTTCATGAAATACGTTTACAAAATTTACAACATTTTCCGTAATGGGCGTCTAATGTTAACACAATTTTCAGAGTACATGCGGAATTATATTCCGCATGTACTCTGAAAATTTAGTCAACTTTTGACATTATTTATGATAAATATTGTAAATTATGTGAACGTAATTAATGAAATTACGCAGATGTCCGAAGGTACAAAATCGCATGGCGTGTCTCATATGTGTGTGGTATACAGTCATAAAATGACGATATCGTCAGAGATATATTACAATGTCAACTCAACAACATTAAATACACTGATGTTTACTTTTCTAGGTATCTTGATAAAGTTATATAGAGCATCTCACATGAGTGATGATTTATTTTTGATATTTAGTACTGAAATCAGTACACTCATTTCATATAGTTGTATCCTTCTTGTGGCCCCATGTAAAGTCTATGGAAATGCAATAAAAACCCTACTCATAAAACAATCTACTTACATAAAAAAACATATGGATGCGATCAGTAAGTCTTTATGCAAATACTGGTACCAATACAAATGCACACACACCTGCAATATTCAGATAACAGACCAATTTTGATGTAGCACATGTACATGTACATGTAAAACACAAACATGTGTTTATTATTTTTTAACTACAGCATATGGTGTGATTTCCTTGCTGGCAGTATCTGCACAAAGACTTATTGAACACATATATATGGTTCATTTGTGTAAGTAGCTATCGGTTTAGGGACAATGGGTAAACGTTTCCGTGGCACGAGGGAACTGTTTGAACCCCAAGGCCGCATACCGCGGGTTCAAACAGTTCCCGAGTGCCATGGCAAACGTTTACCCGCGGCTGGACATTGTCGAACGTTATTGTTACATTTCCGTCGGAAATATCGTGTAATTTGAGCATAAATGCAGTACTTTCGGTACTTTGAAAATCTGCTGCATTCAAACAGCTGATTTACATATACATGTTCCGGGGCCGTACACGTCGCGTGAGGTATCAATTTCAATATTTCAGTGCGACCGTGTTATACAATGTTATACAATGTTATACAATGAATTGTATTTATATACCAGTAAGTTCAGCAGCAGATTGTATATTATTGCTCATGACATGGGACAAAGATAATGTCCTCTTCCTTGAAAGTCTTAGGCCTGCGGTTGGTTTACAACAAACGCACAATAATCGCTTTACTTGCTCTCTAAACTTAGATCCACAAATACAGTACAACAAAAAGTTCACACAGTAATTCAAATACACGAGTAAATTCACCACCACCCATATTAAATGCTTCACTTCCAATGACTTTCTATCCCGAATTTGATCCGCACGGGTAAGGTGTTGCTCGATAATAAATATGCAAATTGGCGCGACGCAGACGACAAAAACACTGTTTAGAGTTACCAACATGGCGGTGAGAAAAAACAAACTTTCCTTATTTATCCTCCGTTCTCCTACATACGGACAATTAAGCCTGCGTTTATTTCTGCTTCTCCTCACCTTGATGTGTATAAGCACGTTACACGTCGTGATCACAGTGAATGGAACTATAAATAGAATCGACATGTCTATCCAGGGCCAGCTATTTGTCATAAACTTACTATACTCCCCTTTCGTTGGCCAGCACGTTGGCGTATTGTCGACACGTGTCATCAATTCAAATCCGAACAGTAAATGCGAATCGACGACTGCATAGAATAGTATAATGCTGGCCACACAAATTGTTGCTGACTTTGCACGGCAGCTCGTGCGAATACGAATCGGACACCAGACACAAAACACTCGCTCCAGTGTAACCGCAACGATAAGCCACGAGGAACAATGCGTAGAAAAGTACACCAGAAAGGTATGCACCTTGCATAATGCCAAGCTAGTATTTCTAATGTCAATAGCATACCATCCTGAGAATATTAGTCTTAGTAGTCCGGCATACATAGCAACACAGTCGACAACTGACAGAGCAATCAGGTAGATTGATGTTGTGTATTTCCGTACCTGCTTGCGTGTCAAAACAGCGAGGGACAAAATATTTCCCAATGTACCAAAAGCTAATAATATCGGTGGAACTATTTCCTCCAAATGTTTCCGTATTTCGGAAATTTCGTCAGCCATGTTCTGTGAATAATTCCAGCACAAAACTATTTACACAATTCCCTAACATTTGATTGGCTCGTAGCAAGTCTCTGTCGAAAATTCCCAGTAAACTCCCACGCCGAACTACTTTCCGTAACCGTGAGGCGCAGTTAAAATAATTCTTAAGAAAACGGAAAATAAACACATTTTCTTGATGAATTTATTTTAAATGCTGGGATTATAAGGAATGAATGGCATTTTTGTTGAATTTATCGGGGATATAAACTTGGAAAAGTCGCGGGAATACTGGACGAGGCCTTCCGGCCTTCGTCCAGTATTCCCGCGACTTTTCCATGTTTATACCCCGATAAATTCCACAAAAAGGCCATTCATTCCTATATTAAACTGTACACCTATCAATGATATGTTCGTTCCTAAAATGCTACTAGTACATTCTGGACATGTGTACTGTTTTCTTGTCAGTTCAAATACCTACTTTCATAACTCATGATTGACGTAGGTGTCGAAAAACAGCAAATCTTGTCGATTTAACATTATATATCTTGAAATGAAACACCCTGTGTCATGTTCGAGGATTAACAACGATGTAATATGTATACACATAATTATAATCCAATTTACTAACAATGTATTCCATTTAATTATTAAAAACATTCTAATATACTTCTAAAAACTTAGCATTTGCAAATTGCAAAACCTGAATGTTGTCCATACACATCGAAGTCATAATCGTGTATATAACAAAGCTGTATAACTACAATAATTTCCAATATCCTTTAAGGGAATCACATTTAATACACATTATTGTAAAGTCACTCTTTTTTTTTAAATTACTAAAAAGAGTGACTTTAAAAGAATGTGTATAACTACATGTTGATGTTTTCATAAACGTTCAATGTATGCCCCAATGAAACATGTAATCAATTGGCATTATATACGATATACGATCAACAAGTGAAATACTGATATTACTAAAATTAATTTTTCATATCGCTATCAATATCTAGACCATGGTTTCATGTGAGCACTGAACAATAAAGGTCATTAGTTTAGTATGTTTCCAATTGTGTGTATCCAGCTCTAAGCGTATGTCGTAGTGTTATAGTAAGCTTAACCCTTTCACCCCTAACTATCTGGAATGGATTTTGATATGTTGATTTTGCAACCAATCCAGCCGTCACAAAATGGTTTTCAGACTAGTCCAATTATGAAAAGGGGATAGTTTTTGTTTTCAAAAATACGAAAATTACTTCCAAAAAGTTCAGATCCTGATGAGACGGCTCGTTACGAGTTGGCCCATCTGGTTCTTCACTGTTTGCAAACCCGCTACAGCGGTCTTTCGGGTTCAAAGGGTTAATAAAGTAATTATCAATATTTGTAATAGCAGTCAACACATTATACATACATGTACATACGTATACCAATGCCTTATGTTGATGGTATGCTAAATCTAGTTCCAACTACATTAGCTGACGAGATACCCCCGCATCTGATTATGGCATGCACTTCTCAACCTCTGCACAACTTCATAGCAAATATGGAATAGAATTCTGCATTTGCTATGGATATTTTGTCAACTTTTGATGTGGTTTAAGTAAAATATTGTAAAGTTTGTAAATATTTTTCATAATATATTGCACTTGTTCTTAGACACAAGATTATATGGTGTGTCTCAAATAGTGTTGTAATCGGAACACTGTTCTCCGGGCTTAATGGTGACCAATTAACTAAAGATGTACTAACTGCCGTGTTTGTATCAAATATTGTGACGATACTGGCACAGACTTTGGCACAAATGAACAAGTGCGATATAAACTCAAACTATCTTCTTGTCTGGTGGTCGTGTCCGGCCGTTACTTGTTAACTGTGTTTTGTGAGTTCTTTATCATCATCTCATCTCGACAGCACGATGTTGTCGATGATGATAAAGAACTCAAACAGAGGACTACCAAATGTTATAATAATATATAAAACAGTATATGCATGGAAGAAAATAATGTGATTGACTTGTAAATCAAACATCCTTGACATCTCGCACAATGCCCGGTTTGGAGCCATTCAAATGTCGTTGGAATTACAAGATTATGATGAGTTGCATACATAGAATATTGTGTACACATATACAGTTATAGAATGGTGCTATCGGTATTTTAATTAAAGTTTCAGCTATTTGCCAGCAGCGGTTCAAGCGTAAGTTTAAATGTCATATATCGGACAACAGCTTGATATCAGATTAATCATCAAACGCGACTACCAGAAAAAGTGCATTTCAAGTGTGCTTTTATTGTTCCTGTCATATTTGTTAATGATTCAAGTACTGTGCCAGCATATTCCATGACAAAATGCCTCATAGCTCGGACATAAGCGAAACGCAATGTAAACGAGGGCACAGTTTTAATGCAATTACAAAGCTATCCATGTTATTCCCCAGACATGTCTTCCAGAAAAATATGAGCGTTTGTTTAGCCATGAACTGTTGCAGTATTGTCACAGTGGATGTTTCCCCATAGCAATGACTTAAGTGAAACTCAATTTTATTCGGACGCGTTAAATACAAAGAAATAGGTAAAATGAACACAAATATGGAAATGGTAGGCGTGGTCAACTACCAGCAAGGATCGAGCAACTAGTACAGTAGAGCATCTCTGGTGACCCCATTGTGTTTAATTTTGATGGTTTTCACTGCAATTTGTTTCATTGCCGTGTCTGTTCATGGTTTATGAAGTGGTTCATTACAGTGAAATCTCTCCAAACCGGACACCCTGGAAGGTCCAGGGTGTCCGGTTTTGAGAGGTTCCACTGTAGCATCAATGGAAGAGTCCCATTGCATAATATGCGATGTAATGTAGTGAATTCACCAGTATGCAGCGAGGAAATGCATTACGGCATAGAAACATGATTTAGCTGCAGTGTAATTTGATATTTCCTTGTGGATATTAACCCTTAGACCGCTACTCACAACAATTTTCGTCTGCTGTTGCTTTTATATCTTGCCTTATTTCTCAATAAAAATATGGTTTGACAGCACTTCAGAATGGAAATGATTCTGAATTGCTGTCAAAGCATATTGTAAATTATTCTAAAGTGCTGTTAAAGCATGTTTTTGATGATAAAAATGGAAAATAGAAAATAAACAGCAGAGGACAAAACAAAATGATAGCAGTCTGAGTGTTAAATGCTTAGTTGATTGGCAGTCAAGTAATGGTTAAATATCAATCACTTTGATAGCAATGTATATGAGACGTAAACTATAGAAGTGATTCGATGCACGAGCAAGTAACTACTGTCTGTTCCACGTTTTGCTGCCGACGAACTTTTGGCTATTAAACGCATTAAATGTAAACAATAGTTAAATGTAAGTACTTTTTCACCAATAACAAAAAGTCACCCTCCCCATTTTGTTTGTTTGACGAAATTCTATCAAATATTGATTTTGTTGCGAAAAAACGATTTTCCTATGGGAATTTAACATGGGGAGTCAATTTCCAAATTTTTTCGTTTTTTGATCCTGAAATTGACTCCGAAACCTGGTGAGATAACTTGAAAATGATGTAACTAAGAAAACAAAAGTTAGATTTTGAAAATCGGTCCACAAATAAAAAAAATATTTAAAACAAATCTATGTTTAGCCCCCATGTTAAATTCCCATAGGAAAATATTTTTTTCGCAATAAAATCAATATAAATATATTATTTTTGGGGAGGGTGACTTTTTTGTTATTGATAAAAGGTACTTACTTTTAAATATTTTTTACATTTAATGTGTTTAATGACCAAAAGTTCGTTTGCAGCAAAACGTGAAACAGACAGTACCTTATGAATATGAGTGGTGATTACTGTACTGTTTAAGGAGGAATTTATATGACAGGAATTGTTTGTAAATGTACATGTTCAAGCCGATCGCATACATTAAAGGTACATGCCCACTCAGTAGACACACAGTGTTCTTTATAGGAATTAAATAAGTGTATATGTGTGTCACTATTCCACCAGTTCTAAACATTACGAGTGCCCGCTATACAGATATAATCATTTAGTAATAGTTATTTTAATGATAGTGACTCGCGGTGATATTAGGCTATTTTCATATGCAAATCATGATTGATATTTTTTAATTATTTATACTAATTAAATACGTCACCTGAAAAAATATGTGGGATAATGGTGAATGAATGCTTATTTTGCCAGAAAATGTCTCAGATGATGTCTCTGATATAAAGAACAGTTTGTGCCTACTGAGTGGGCATGCATCTTTAAGGAGAGATTTATATGACAGGAATTGCAAACAACATGTTCAAGCCGATCGCATAATTACCACAAGTTGAAGTTATACCACGTCTTGGGAGCATGTGTGTAAACAATACAAATCTAGCTACACTATCATTGCAAGTCAACGTCATAGTATGCAATACAAATATAGCTACACTATCATTGCAAGTCAACGTCATAGTATGTAATCATACACATTACCACCACCCTGCATTGAAATAACATGTGACCGATTTAAAACACAAAATTACTATATGCATTTGAAATATTTTATACATTCTTGAGATAGTATAGTAGTACATGTATGCAAGCTGGTAATATTACATTAAGCTTTTCCAAATTTCCGAATTCTCGAAACGAACAAGTATGTCTCAAGTTGATACGAAATGGTTTACGAAAATTCGCGCTAATATACTGAAACAATTTAAAGTGCAACAATGAGGTAACGTGTTATATGTTCACCCATTACATAGTTTGGAAAACTATTTTATAAGGCTTTATAGCAATTCATTATCTATCCAAGTAACCCAGGATCGATACATCAAAGTCACGTGATACACTAAGATCACATGGATACTCACAAAGTAGTCCAATAACATGTCTACCTCCTTGTTGCGTTTGTAAATCGTTTCAGTATATATTATAGGAATGAATGAAGTGGAGGATGAGTTTCACTATAGGAATGAATGGCCTTTTTGTGGAATTTATCGGGGTATAAACTTGGAAAAGTCGCGGGAATACTGGACGAAGGCCGGAAGGCCTCGTCCAGTATTCCCGCGACTTTTCCAAGTTTATATCCCCGATAAATTCCAAAAAAAGCCCATTCATTCCTTATAATTCCAGCATTTGAAATAAATTCATCAAGAAAATGTGTTTATTTTCCGTTTTCTTAAGAATTATTTTAACTGCGCCTCACGGTTACGGAAAGTAGTTCGGCATGTAGTTTACTGGGATATAAATTTTGGACGGAGACTTGCAACGGACCAATCAAATGTTAGGGCATTGTGTAAATATTTTTGTGCTGGAATTATTAATCCAATATATGAGATGTGTTCCCTCACATTTGGTCGTAATGCCCCAAAGTGTCACACCGCAGATATAAAGTACTAAGTATACAGTAATTAAAGCATTCAATCAATTATTTTCAAATGAACTTATTCTTCAAAAGTATTAATTATGGCAACTATTGTATTGTTATTTCATTCACGCCTCTACCACCTTGGGGAAGGTGGCTCTGTCAGATGACTTGGAAATTGGATTGGTGAACAGCTTGCCACTAAAGTCCGTGTAATTCTGGCACGTTTTGATGGCTTCGTTTGGAACCTGTAAGAACATATATTGCATCTGCCTTCGTTTAGTGGATTTGATGAGATACACGTCAGCTGATAACAGAGGTAGTTGTAGTTTTGCGTTAGTTTATATCACACTTTTATCTATATTCCGGAGTATGTACGATCGATATTCTCCTCATTCATACAGACAAACCGTGCCCTAAATAATTAATGGACACTGTGACATTATGTCAAGACCCGCCTATGGATGGTTGTCAACCAAAGAACCACTGAATTCTATAACAATACATACACTAAGAGATATGATCCATTCTGCGTAGCATTGCAGGAAATCCCCGCACCACATGTGATAGAGAAGGTCATATGACATAATTGTATGAATCTCGATATGTACACAAGAACTTATGTAAGTCGGTTTTGCTATATATTTCTCAAATCACAGCATACCTTGTTTAATGGTATGTAGCAGGGATGGTGGTGTTGTTTGAATGAGTTGTTGCTCCCCTTATTGTACGTGGAAATGAAGGCCCAGCGCCGCATCTCACTCTTGTTGGGGTCACTCGTGTGGATGGTGTTGCAGTGCAGAAACAGCACATCACCTAGGGTAGAACATTTGAGGGGTTAGAGTGCAAACGGGGCTCAGTACTCCCAAGACCCCAGTTTCCACTGACTCATTTAATTACTTTTACCTGGCATATATAGACGCTCGTATGAATGAATGTGTAGTTGAATAAATCATTTGATAGTAGCCCACATAGCTGAATAGAATAATGTTATTTGCATATTAAGTTTCACCTCTACTACTTGTGATAGGTACTAGTAACTGTTCGTACACTAACTGTGCGTCAAACGAAGTTAACGTAGTATGACCTTGGCTAAATGGGCATACCTACTTGTCTAACACTAGCAAGCCCTGTGATTTTAATTGAAACCAATAGTGTTTCCATATGAAGACTAGTGTTAAGCAATAGCGATATGATACATCTGACACGTTAAAAATGGCGTTGACATACTATTCACAAACACATGGTAAAGTGTACGGCTTTAAATCGCGAAACATTCTAGAGACTTTTAACAGACTACTGTCTGGAAATATCAGACAATGGCTAGGTGGCGAGATGGTATCTGTAAACGTTTCTTAAGTTTATGTAACTTTTAATAACAATTATAATAGTGATTAAATAATACATGCAATAAGGTCGTACCCGGTTCCATCTCACAGTACAGATGTGGACATCTTGTTTTCAGAGCTTCAACTCGATCTAAGTCACACTGTGTTTGCAGGTTGGCTGCCGGCTTGTGTTCGATCCTACCACACTTGTGCGAACCTTTCAACACCTTTATGGAAACAACACAATAAATATATACATGTATGAATAATGTTATAAAATGCGTTGTTTTAAAACAACGTCATAACTATTGTAAAAGTTATTGTTTAATGATTATTAATTTGTTTTAAGCTAGAACATCACTGTAATTACGAATATCTGACTATGTACCCGGTGATGACAGTGAATGGTTGATTTAAGTATTTAGGTTGTTTCCGATTTAACTATCCAATTATATTACTGACATGTGCTTTTTCCATGTTGACTACAAGAAGCACATTTTGATTCGATATTTTGGGTCAGCGCTTATTTGCCGACATGCATGTCTTAGGTCAATACTGTAGTGAAATATAACCGCAAATAAGCAATCAACTAATCGAACGTACGTGTTTTAATTTATTTATTTAACATTGTCACTGTCCGAAAATAGACAGTATTAATACATAATGGACGAGTGTAGATACTGCTTAATTACGTCCTCATAAATGTCACCAAGATGAAATATTCACTGCTAACAGTTAATACACCATATTAATTGAATGACGAACAAGGTAACCGTTTCAGTTTATGGATTGCACTGTAAGAAACATCACATTTTGCAAGACAGATATACTTATATATACCTGCATGCAACTATTTCGTTTCGTCGCCTTGTCCAGCGGCATCCAGACGGTAATCATTTCTGGCAGCAGATTGTGCTCGTACCAATATCTTCACAATTAAAAGCAATGTACACTATAAAGATCGCACCAACAAACATACAATAGTCTGACAAGCAGTGAAAGCATATCATTTAGAGGGTACACATATTTAGCTATCACATATGTATATGTGTTATAAACTAATATGCTATGAGGCAGCACAACCCGTGTAACGGTGTACGATGCAACAAAATGGTATTAATACAGATCTATAATAGCTATAGCGTAACTGAAACACATGCTTAATAGCATACAACTCTGGAGTAAATTGAAATTGAACACAATACTATATACGTATCATACATAGACATAGGGCACACTATAAAAATGGTGATACGGTTGTACACTCTGAACTTTCACTTGACGAAGCTGATGCTCTATAGTTAGCTACTGTAACGTAGTAGAAACCCATCAAAATATTATGGGAATGAATGGCCTTTTTGTGGAATTTATCGGGGTATAAACTTGGAAAAGTCGCGGGAATACTGCTGGACGAAGCGATACAAAATTACAATTTTCGAAAAAAAAAAAAATGTGTTTATTTTCCGTTTTCTTAATAATTATTTTAACTGCGACTCACGGTTACGGAACGTAGTTCGGCATGGGAGTTTATTGGGATATAAATTCTGGTCAGAGACTTGCTACGGACCAATCAAATGTTAGGGAATTGTGTAAATATTTTTGTGCTGGAATTATCACCGATACACTTGATATCATAAGATTCAAATAAGGTAGATGTAGATCATATTTCCAATTATACGCACCCGTAGTCTTGATGCCAAACGTGCTGTCCTCCTTCGTACGGGTTCTTCAGAATAAACTTGGAATGATAGTGATATACTTCACCGTCCAGCAACTGAACACAAATTAATAAATGGATAAATATGAAGAATCAATAACACACAATTGGCTTGTTCCTACTCTGACAACAGTCTATGGTATCTTATCAAAACTGATGTGATCCTGATGATAAATGCCTGATAATTCAGAATTGTCGAGAAGAGGTTTACTAAATAGTATATACGTATGAAGCTATAGCAATTGCTAATTGTGCAATGTGACAAGTGAACCAATATTGACATGAGTGATTTCAAGGTGTCTAAAAATGTTGCACATATGAAGTATTTATTGCATATCACATATAATGTATCAGAGTGTCGTCGCTATGCATGATAGACTATCATAGATACTTAGTTTTGTTCTGAAACAGAACCAAATAGTGCAATGTTACTATTTGCAGAAACTAAAATGTTGGCAAAACTTGAATACATGGAACAGACACACATTAATAACTTGCTTAACAATTTAATTTACATGCAATTGAAACATCAAATAAGTCTCTGATACCTTTTCACACGTGTCCACAATTTTCTCTGAACGCGCTACAATTCCTGTGACATCATCACCGGGGTGTTGATACATTACACGACGGATTTTCTTTCCGTCGGGCTCTGTCGTCTATAAACGTAAATATTGCTATGCAAGCTTCTCGCAAACTGGAGAATTCATGTTACTTAAAACGTCTAACTTCATATGTTTCGGAAGATTTGTGTCGCCATCAAACCGTTTAACAAAAACATAAAAAACATGCTAATAACATGCTAACATGTTTAGGTGTTGTGCTGTGCCAGCCCTTTCGTTTATATAATTATATAACTCCTAGTAATACATCTCTCTTTACTGACCGTGTACGAATGTTGCAGAATTCCATTCGTTTCGTCCAACGTTTTCCAGATTTGATTTAAGTCTTCTTTGTCCAAGAACTTCCTGGTGAAAAGAAATAGTGTATAACAACATATATATTAATACATTAAATACATTGATCCATTTAATGTACATGTCTCTGCGCACGATATTGCAAAAAGTTTGCCATGAATTTTATCTTACGTGTATACATGTAGGTGTTTTAACTGAAATCATCAGTGGCTAATATTTTTCTTATGTATTTGTTATTTCTAAGAAGACATCACATTTGGTATAGTGGGTCCCATATCAAGCGGACGATGTTGAATCAACCATTGAAAATAGGGCATAGTACATCAAATGATTTATTATATAGAATATAAAGAGTATGTATTATTAACATACATGCATGACCCGTGATAACAAATGAGTCTTTTTTTAATAAGTATATCTACTGATCACCTAAAATTATGTTGCTTTGATATCCTATAAATCTACATCAGATCTAATGTATTTGTTGTAAAATACATATAGAAAAGAATTCTCTGACCTCATGGCAGTTCGTATAGAACCTGCTCTGACTGCGCGTGGTCAGGGGCCGATTTCACCAAATTTGCAAAGCATATTTATCAAGCAAAGTGTATTTTCAGGGAGTAATCATTTATTTTTCCCGAAATGCATTATTTGATATAGAACTAACACTGCATATATTTGATGATTAAAAGTATGCAGAATTATTATACTGAATATTAATTAATACTAATTAATACTAATTATCATAATTATTATAATGTAATAAATTCAGTATAATAAAAATTAACAAATTTATCCTTAAATTGAAAATTTCTCCCTCAAAAGTGTACTTACCAAGATAAGTATACTTTGCAAATTGTTGAAATAGGCTACAGTGTGAAACATACATGAAATCAGTTCTTACTTGACGACAAAGAATCCACACTCTTCATATGCGGCCTTCATTGCGTCCGTGACCTTGAAGTCACCGGTATACGTAAACACAGCTGAAATAAAATATAGCTATGTACAGTTGACCTCTTTAAACATGACACATAGTAAACATGTGTTCCTAACTATGATGGGTTTCATTTTCACTTGTCTTTGATGATACTGTGTTTAACTATTCACAAAGAAGACAATCATGTATTGTACTAGTCATGCAATGTATGGTGGATTTGCAGTGAAACATATCTCAACCGGAATTTACAAGAGTTGCTCCCCTTTACATTTTGATACCGTCATTTGCTTTATAGTTCATGCAGCAATTTACAGTGGAAAGTTAAACGTGGCTAAATTACAAGGGTTGCCTCCTTCCTTTAGCTGTTGATAATTGATACCGTCGTTTGCTTCATAATTCATGCAGCAATTTACCGCGGAAAGTAAACAAATGGTTAAATTTCAAGGGTTGTCCCCCTTTAGACTTTGATAACGCCATTTGTTTTATAGTTCATGCAGCAACTGAAACAAGAAGGCCAAAGCAAGCTCTACATGTGATCGTATGTACACGTGCATATATGTGGCTGTAATTGGAGAAATGGGGTTTATGGGTTATGCTACCAGTGCAGATCCAGATCAGCCTGTGCACCCGCACAGTCTAATCAGGACCGGCAATGTTCGCCATTCCAGCAATGAGCACACGTCATGTTTTTAACAAGCAATGTAGATCCTTATCAGTATACAGCAGTGTGCTATTTGATCAGGAGCTACAAGGGTAACTAATTACATAAGCCCCATTTCTCCAGTCACAGCCATATTATGTGCATAAACAACTGACCGTCTTCCATGGTGCCGATTGAGGATACCGTTGGTCACTGGCAATTCCCTGTTGCAAACAAAATATGTGAATGCTACTGGTGCTGCGCTCTGCGCCGGCGTAAACTGTTTCAAGCCGAATAAGGCGCCGGAATCATGACGACCTCACATTCATCTACATGCAGAAGATACTTCATACACACATTTTCGTCTTGTGACCGGTGCAATTAATTTGCACCGGTTACTATACGTAAAATGTGTTCATGGTATAAACGAGTGGTAACTCGTCAGGAAACGAGTGCATTTGTCGACGCGAAACATTTTACCTCGGCGTAGAGGGCAGCAGTCGTGAATGTATTCGTACTTTTAATAGCATGTACAGGGTGTCACGAAAATTCGTTCTCCGTGTTACCATTTCTACGAGTTATGACAGTCAAAAGGAATAATCGGGCTGTTGTTGTTGTTTACATATAAATATGTTTACATATAAATACGCACAACTCGTGCCTTGTATTACTTGCACGTACTCGTAAATATGTAATTTCACTGAACTGTTCATTTGTAAACATTGAAATGCACATAGCGTGACAAGTAAGTTAATAACTTACCTGAAATGTTCCGTACGTAACTTTCCTACTTACTACACATGTAGCTAGTTATCGATCGTATGTCAAGTAAAGCGTGTAAGATACAAACGGTGACTGTTACACATTATATGACACTCTACAGGGGTCATACCAATTATCCGGACAATCAGTTTATCGGACAAATGAAAATACGTGTTAAAGGTACATGCCCATTCAGCAGGTTACACTGTACTACTACTTTTCGTTTTCTGTCATGCCTTATATCAGCCATTTGTCTACCCACTAACGAGTTATTTTTTAATTACGGCGCGTGTTAATTGGTGTTAAATCGCATTTTATATGCCGCGACCAGAAAGGGTATTTTCCGAACTCGTGCTATTTTTACCAGCACGCGTCACGTGACACAGTCAATCATATCACATCTTTGACATGCGCAGTGAAGTATCGGAAGTTGAGAAGAAAAATCTCTGTTCGAGTCCAAATCTAAATCTCCACGTAACTCTTTCCATTTGGTGATCTGGTCGCCAATATTAACCACTCTCTCTCTCTCTGTACTGCCTGTCCCTCAGACATTTCGCCCTTTTTTTGGCCGACGCCGTTTCGGGGTCGGGGAGGGTGGTGGGGGGGGGGGGGGGGGGTCGGAGCGGTCGTAAACCCCCCCCGCCCAACCTCGAGGTACACTTTTTTAGCATCGATGTCCACTTTTTTAGACCCCCTATATACCTCAGACCCATTGGTTCTTCGAAACGACCCCCCCCCCATTCAAACAGGTCTGGCTACGGGCCTGTGACCCAATTTTAAGTGAGAAAGATGGCACATTTGCATTAAACAAACTGCCATTTTTGTCCGATAATCTGGAGGATCCCTGTACACATACGGCGCATAGCATACTACTGTCTGTTCCACGTTTTGCTGCCGACGAACAGTTGGCCATTAAACATATTAAATCTGAAAAATATTTAAAAGTAAGTACTTTTTTATCAATAACAAAAAAGTCACACTCCGAAAAAAAAATTATTTGATGAAATTCCATCAAATATTGATTTTATTGCGAAAAAACGATTTTCCTATGGGAATTTAACATGGGAGTCAATTTCCAAAACTTTCAAAACGAAAGCTTTTGGAAATTGACTCCGAAATCTGGCGAGATAGCTTGAAAATGATGTAACTAAGAAAACGAAAGTTAGATTTTGAAAATCGGTCCACAAATAAAAAAAAAATTGAAGAAAAAAATCTATTGTTAGCTCTCATGCAAATACAGAACCAAATTGTATTAGTTTATCTGTCGTATGCTTTGTAGCCGGTGTCATACGCTACATAACTACAGTGGAACCTCTCTAAACCGGACACCCTGGGAGGTCCCCAGGGTGTCCGGTTTAGAGAGGGTCCACTGTAAATCAGTCATATGGGCACCGCAAAACAGGTATATGTGGTTTGCGATCATGAACGGACGTTATCAACGGTGAGAGATGACGATAAACACATACAATTAAGCATACATAGAGTGTATCGGTGTCCGGTTTAGAGAGGTTCTACTGTACATACGTATTCTTGTTCGCTTGAATGTACAGAAACCAAGGTGCATGATCACGTGGTCAGAACCACAACAACAATGGTTGAATGTGTTGAAAGCGCGCCCACTCCAAAGTAAGTATTATTCGATAGTTTCCTTAATATGCAACGGATTTTTATGAAATATGGCGCAGCAAGCGCGTCTTCATGGGCTGCATTTGGAGTTCGGCACATACTTATGTCGTTTTTGCGAAGAATCGATTTCCGTGTCAGTAAACACTAACACATTGGGCCAAAGTGCCAATACCACCAAATGCAGCTTAACAAGTTTGATGCGCCATATTTCATAAAAATCTGTTACATAATAAGGAAAATATAACAGAATACGTACCTTGAAACGGAGGCGGTTCTGGAAGTTTCAGTAATTGTTGTTGTTGTTGTAACCACGTGAGCATGCACCTTGAAAACTATGTCTCGGATTGCAAAGAAATTTGCAGTACGAATATGTGGCTATGACTGGATAAATACACGTAGTCAAAATAATATAATATTTTAATATTATAAGATAATGAGGCTTATGGGTATTGCGACCAGAGTAAATCCAGATCAGCCTGTGCATCCGCACAGTCTGGTCAGTATCTGCACTGTTCGCCATTCCATCAATGAAACGCCCGTCATGCTTCTAACATGGAATATAGATCGTTATCACGTTATAGGAGTGTACTATTTGATCAGGAGCTACGGGGCAGTTTTTCCATAGAATTTACAGTAGTACGAGCAAGTATGCTCGTACTATTGTAAATTCTATGGAAAAACTGCCCCGTACTGATCACAAATCCCATAAGCCCCATTTATCCAGTCACAGCCACATACATGCATATTCATTACATTCCACGCATATCTCAGACCCAGGACAATATTTGTTTCGATAATATTAAATTAAATGAAAATTTAAGAATGAGCCGTCTTTACTTTTTGAAATTTGGTCCAATATTGATTTTATTACGAAAATACAATTTCCCCATTTTTCTAATTTCAGAAATAGTGGACTTATTTTCAAAGTTTAACTTTTTGTTTTCATAGTTAAATCATTTCCAAGCTATCTAGCCAGGTTTCGTGAGCAATTTCCAAATGTTTTCTTTTTTGACTGCTCCCTCAGCTAAAATTTAATATTATCGACAAATAAATGCTGTTTTTGCATTGTTTACATGGCCGTAAAATTTGGGCAGGTTTCGTGAAACAGACAGTACATGTAGGTATGCATGTCTTGTTGGTACAATATTACGCAGTTCAGAAACAAACGTTTCGTACGAATGTCATATGCAAACCTGTGCACGAACGTCAAACTGATTCTGCAAATAACATGACTGTACAGTGTTTTATGTGTATGTATTGGTTATTAAATTTTAAATATTATGTGCCTATACAAACCTATTGCACAGTATTAAAATCTTAGATATTCCACTATTTTCACTTTACTGAAACACAAATGATGGACAGTGCCCTTGACCTAAGACAATAGATTAAATGTTAAACTATCCTGCGGCTGACAAAATAACCTTACGGCTTTGGTGACAAGTGCTACCCCACACCAGCCGGCCAATCTGAGACAAGCCATGCGATTTTGTACGGAGCCCCGTAGGGGACGTAGAATTCTTTTTTTTATTAATTCGTTCCCACGAAATAACAATTCGTTCCCACGAAATAACATTTCGTTCCCTCAATTTAACAATTCGTTCCCACGAATTAACAATTCGTTCCCTCAATTAAAAAATTCGTTCGCGAATTGTTAAATTGAGGTAACGAATTGACATTTCGTGGGATGTAATTGTTAATTCGAGGGAACAAAATTGTTAAAATGAGGGAACGAATTGTTATTTCGTGTGAAGTAATCAATAAAATAAATCCATGTCCCGCGTGGGGATCAGTAATTTCGTACCTAAGAAGATGTGAGAATTTTCAAGAAAAATTTACAAACACTCTGCTATCTTATGTAAATGACATCGAAAGTTAACACAATTCGCATATATATAGCAAGTGTGGAAAAGAACTCCGCATAATTCCACATCTGCTATAAAAAGTTCGTCAATTTTCGACATCATTTACAGAAAATATCAGTGCATATGTTTTCGCTCCACCTCAATTGTTTACGGCATTACTCCCTTTTTTCGGCTCCGAAATTCCCATCGAACTGGTCCTACATTTATTTTCACCGATCCAATTCATACTTTACATACCCTACCATCATCAAGTGATGCAATGCGTAACACAACAATTTTCAACCCACCTCAAATCCTTACAAAATTATCCACCTTTTTCGACTCCGAAATTCCAATTTTTGTCTTACATGTATACGGCGAACTAGTCCTACATTTTTTCACCGATCCAATTGATACTTTGCATACCTGGGGCCCGTTTCACTAAACTTCTTACGACTAAAATGTTCGTAAGTGCAAATTTAAGATCGTCTGTAAATTTAAATTTATAGATTTACATTTATTGAGCATAGGCTGCATATGCAGCCTATGCTCAATAAATGTAAATGCAATAATTATTTACAAGAAAAGAATGTTAATGTGAAATCATAATTTTGCACTTACGTACATTTTAGTCGTACACAGTTTTGTGAAACGGCCCCCTGATCATCACCAAGTACCGTAGTGCGTAAAACAAAATCCTTACTGAATGATCCCCCCTTGTTCCACTCCGAAATTCCCATTTTTGACTTGTACGGCTCGAACTAGACCTATATTTTGCGACCGATCCGATTCATACTTTGCACACATTGTACCTGATACCTGACCACCACTTATTTGATTTACTTCATACTCAGAATACATGCACATAAAAATCAGCTAATGGTGGAGATGAGCAAGATAAAAATACACGTACTGTTTACCTTCATGTGACATTGACCTACTTTCTCGCTTCATTGCCCATGCCTCGGCGGGCGTATATTATAACCTCAGGCAATCTTGTTATTAGCCGATCTATTTATAGATCGGCTATATATTGGTTATCCATCGGTTTGTGAAAATGTTTGTAACCACCCTTTTCTCCTATATTCTGTAATCTACAAACGCGAAATGTGTTGTATCACTTCCAAATTACATCAACAGGATAATTTTTCATTTTTGACCATTATCTCTGTTGAAAACTATAAATATAGCGAAATAACACAATTTGGCTATAAATAAACGTTTTCACTACAACAGTTCGGTAAACAAAGGTTAGGCGGTTTGCAATTTGGCTATAAATAAACGTTTTATCTTCAAGAGTTCGGTAAACTTAAGTTAGGCGGTTTGCCTTCTAGTCCAGGGGCAATTGTAGGTATATATATAAGATTCCGCCACCTCGTGTTAATTTATGGCACCCGGTGTTTTTATAAACGTGAATGTATAAGGTTTCAAAAACTTCCGGGTGCCCTTTTTTAAACCATGTTCAAGGTCATTTCAAGGTCATTGAACTTTGTGCTTGACGGAAGTCGAAAATTGCCAATATATGAGCCAATAGGTCATGGTCCTTAACTTGGAAATTGGTGTAAGTTGTTAAAAAACAGTTCTGATGGATATATTAAAGAATTTACGTAAACTACACTAATATTCAGTATATACTTATCATATTTTCAAGATGGCCGCCAGAAATCGGGTATTTTATGAGATTTCGGTTGACTTGCTACATATTTGTGTAATGCTAAGCGCCTTCACCTATATTCAAAGGTTAATTCTTTCAACTGGAATAATATTGTTTACATTTGACTACCATAAGTATTGCTATGATCAGATATTAATGATAGCTAAATATAACTGGGATAATTTGGTTGGGGAGGAAATCAACACTTCTCTCACACTTTTCCCTGAGATTCCGTAACTACTAAAATGTGGACATTTGATCGGCTAATAACACCATGCTCTGCATGACTTTTCATTCATCAGTTTATGAGCATTTCTGAGACCCGAAGCTGTTAACATTTCAGTAAGTCAGTTTTGTTGTGTGGTATGTCAGCAATGATAAGACACGAATATCTACACGCGAGTCACCCGCCAATGACCTACGTACATGTAAATCAGGTGAATTACTTTAATAATATTTCTGTCATGCCTAGTACTGAAATGAACCACGCAGAGCTCCAGTTAAGGTGCGTAATTTGACCAACTTGGTGTGAAATTTTGTTATTTCTTCATCAAAAATGGCAAGTTGGGAGTCCTTTAGAATCGTCTCATTGAGACGATTCTAAAGCACTCCCAACTTTCCATTTTTGATGGAGAAATAAGATATTTACCTCCAAATTACACACCTTAACTGGAGCTCTGACCACGTTGCCTTTTGTATAAGATGCGCTGCTTTTTGCATGCTATTGCATTAAGGAAAGATGTATGTGGTTCAATCATAATTGCTTGGTAAGAGTGAACGGGCATAAACACTCTAAAAGTCGGGGCTAACATTTTAGTCGGGCGTTAAAGGGCAAACACACTTAATTTTAATTTAGGCCCAACGGACACTCCTTGCCCATCTGCTTTCACAGGAATTATAAAAATCAGACTTTAAGTTATATAGTCACACAGTATTACCTGCAGTACTCCCCACACCGGGAAGGGAATACGTTTATCGGTGCATAATTCAATTCAATTTATTAGCACTTAAGCACAATTTGCTTCTCGCCACCAATACATTGTCCTTGGCTGTGCGATAAGAGCAAATGAAATAGAAGTCATACAGTGTATATATAGAGGATCTTACATAAGTGATGATTTAATATGATATTTATTAAACGAGTTTACTGATTTCATAAGAAACGAGGCATAGCCTCGTTTCTTATGAAATTAGTCAACGAGTTTAATTATAAGTGTTGGATTATAGTTATTGCATAAGCACACCATCATAATTAGAAGCTGTATTGATTACCTCACATGCTTTCTGTAGCGGGCTCATTTGCATATTTATTACAATAGTGTATTATGATTTTTATTACACTGTGCAATAAAAGTAAATACATGTACACTACCGCCCGCGTTAAACTTGACAGTAGTTGTCAGTTGTTTTATTTCAAATTACTTGAATAATGTGCTTTAAATGAAGCATATTGATTCGCTGAGCCTGAGCTGTGCTACATCTTAGGCTCAGTCAATCAAACTGCTTGATTACGAGTTGAGATAGTCAGTAGATGTTCAGAAATGTTGACATCATGGTAAGTTTAACGCAAGCGGTTGTGTAACATGATAACCTGTGAGTCGATGCGAGTTCTGCCCAGATGAATCACATTCTGGAAATGACGCAGTTAACACCAAGGTAGCACGGTATTTTGGTATTTCATTTTATTATAATACGATTGAACACAATCTGACATATATGTAACAGTCATCATGTAATCGGCATTTATTAGGTAACCTGCCCTGTATTGACCGAATACGTACTGACTGATAACATACTGTTGTATCAGACATTGACCTGATACAAACATCCGTGGGCACAACGAAGTGAAAACTGACGTTCCATTGGTCGGATGGCGTCACGTGACGTTACCGAATTACGTATATGTAATGACGAAACGTAAGCAAGTTCCCCTATCTGTCCATATATAACGACTTCATTTGTGGTCATTTTCGAGCAAGCCTCGGAATTCCGTTCGCGTTTCCTAACCTTGCCTGATAAACTTGATATCAAACGACACTAGCCTGGTATTATCTATATCCATGCATATATTAAATTTCCACAAATGTTAGATTATATTTATTGCATAAACACAGCATCATTCTTTGCAGCTGTTCTGATCACATAATATGCACATGTAGCAGTTTCACTTGCATATTTAATATATTAGTTAGTGTATTATGTATTTTAATACACTGCTTGTCTGTATATGAGGCAATAATTCCAGCACAACAATATTTACTCAAATCCCTGACATTTGATTGGTCCGTAGCAAGTCTCTGTCCAAAATTTATATCCCAGTAAACTCCCACGCCGAACTACTTTCCGTAACCGTGAGGCGAAGTTAAAATAGTTCTTAAGAAAACGGAAAATAAACACATTTTCTTGATGAATTTATTTCAAATGCTGGAATTATAAGGAATGAATGGCCTTTTTGTTGAATTTATCGGGGATCTAAACTTGGAAAAGTCGCGGGAATACTGGACGAGGCCTTCCGGCCTTCGTCCAGTATTCCCGCGACTTTTCCAAGTTTATACCCCGATCAATTCCACAAAAAGGCCATTCATTCCTATAGTGACTGGAGAAATGGGGCTTGTGCGATTTGTGACCAGCGTGGCTCCTGATCAAATATCACACTCCTGTAGCCTGATAACCATGTATATTGCTTGTTAGAAGCATGACGGGTGTCTTATTGATGGAATGGCGAACAGTGCAGATCCTGATCAGACTGTGCGGATGCACAGGCTTATCAGGATCTACACTGGTCGCAAAACCCATAAGCCCTATTTCTCCAATCACACTCATGTCGCTTGGTTGAAACATGACGGGTGCTTCATTTAAGGTGCATGATCACGTGGTTACCACATCAACAACAATGTCTGAAAGTGTTGAAAGCTTGATATTTTCCCTAATATGCAACGGATTTTGATGAAATATGGCACCGCAAACGCGTCTTCATGACCTGCATTTATTGGTATCGGGACCTCGGCACATACTTCTGTCGTTTTTGCGAAGAATCGATTTCGTGTCAGTATTGACAGTAAACACGGAAATCGATTCTTCGCAAAAACGACAGAAGTTTGGGCGAAAGTACCGAGACCACCAAATGCAGCTTAACAAGACGCGTTTGATGCCCCATATTTAATTAAAATCATCCGTTACATAATAAGGACAGTATATCAGAATAAGTACTTTGAATCGGAGGCGCTGCTGGAAGTTTCAGTAATTGTTGTTGTTGTTGAAACCACGTGATCATGCACCTTGTCATTGGTGGAATGGCTAGCAGTGCAGATCCTGATCAGGCACTGGCTGATCCGGATCTACACTGGTCGAAAACCACATAAGGTCTCACTGGACAGTGGGCGGCTAGCTCTAAAAAGGGGGTGGACGATTTTCTATATACTTCACTACCGACCCTGCAAGTTACACCAGTGTGTCTAGACAAATAGGTTTATGAATATTTCTTGACGTTGGGAGGCTTGACTAGGTGTATTGTTTCTACGAAACTGAATGTTAGCTCCGGTTGATTTTGACATCTTGGAAAATGGCGCATGCTATGCTGTCTCGCCGGTACGGTTTCGCGACAGAATTCAAGGTATTTTTCGGGCATTTGTAGCGAAGATTTGAGGAGGTTATGACTCCGCTTTGGAATCATTTTCAGGAAATAGTGATAGAACAAGACATAACAAAGTGTCTGTGCCTCATGTTTTCATAAAAACAATTCCAACAAATTCAGTCGTGTTGAAATTTCTGGCCAAAATAGGTGGATGGGGTAACTTTGTAAACAATTAATTGAACACATCTGATGCGGTTACTGCATTTTTATTGTGGCGCGCGATTTGTACTTCATTTGCGAGTATTTTTCAATATTTGTCGCAATAGCCTCCTTAACTGATTGTGAGAGGCGGTGATTTTTATAAGTCACCCGCCGCCCTCAGAAAAGCAGTCAATTTTGGCTATTTTCAACCGTCCCGTGTTGCTTTAAGGGAAATTCTTATTTTTCAAGGTGTCATATTTCACCTCTAACCTGTATTATTTGACAGAAGAACATGTCCCAAGATAACATCCAGCAGTTTTAGTTTACTGCACTCAAATATACAGGGTTCAGCAGGGCCAGAGGTAAGCATGTTTTTTTGCAGTCGATACACCGAAAGGAAACTTCGCGTTTCACCATTTTGGGGGTGGGCGATATGCGCGCCCCATTTCGACAGCAGCTTTCATTTCGTACATTTTTCTTTGGTTGCGTTTTACATAACATTGATGAAATTAGCGATATAGAGCGATAAACATTTTTCCTTAAGGTCTCACGGGACAGTGGGCGGCTAGCTTTAACAAGGGGATGGACGATTTTCTATATACTTCACTACCGACCCTGCAAGTTACACCAGTGTGTCTAGAAAAATAGGTTTATGAATATCTCTTGACTTTGGGAGGCTTGACTAGGTGTATTTTTAGAGTATTTCATAATTCTACGAAACTGAATGTTAGCTCCGGTTGATTTTGACATCTTGGAAAATGGCGCATGCTATGCTGTCTCGTCGGTACGGTTTCGCGGCAGAATTTAAGGTATTTTTAGGGTACTTGTAGCGAAAATTTGAGGTGGTTATGACGCCGCTTTGGAATCATTTTCAGGAAATGGTGTGGTGTTACAAGTGATAGAACAAGACATAACAAAGTGTCTGTGCCTCATTTTTTCATGAAAACCATTCCAACAAATTCAGTCGTGTTGAAATTTCTGGCCAAAAATAGGAAATAGGTGGGTGGGGTAACTTTGTAAAAAATTAATTGAACACATATGATGCATTTTTATGGTGGCGCGCAATTTGTTCTTCATTTGCGAGTAATTTTCAATATTTGTCGCAAGAGCCTCCTTAACTGATTGTGAGAGGCGGTGATTTTTATAAGTCACCCGCCGCCTTCAGAAAAGCAGTCAATTTTGGCTATTTTCAACCGTCCAGTGATGCCTTAGCCACATATTATCTTACTGTCGCCATGACGTGCCACAATTAATCCAATCTTTTCATTATCCCCTCGCCGATATACAATATATGATATAGCGTTAGTCCTTGGACGTACGTACCTACGCGCGTGCGTACGTACGTACGTTAGTAATACCTTTCATTTGTCAATAACTTATGAACCCCCTCACCGATTTTGATAATATTTTGTCACAATGTGTGTGAATGGATGGTACTATACTTGAATACGATCCACGTCCGACCGCCCAAGGTCAAGAGCACCGAGGACTTACGGTCACCTTATGTGTAAGGCGTTGTAAGGCAAATGAGTTAAACATAATTTATTATACCCACTTTTTTGGGAAAAAATGGGTATATTGTTTTCGTTACGAGTGTCCGTCCGTCCGTATGTCCGTACGTCCGTACGTCCGTCACGTTTCTTGTAACTTGAAAAACTTTTTCACCTTCATACCTACGCGCCTGATATTTGCTATGTAGCTTCGTTATGATGTACAGATGCGCAAAGTGAATTCGGATTTTTCATCCGACCCTCCATCATGGATTATCTCCCCCTTTCGGACTCAGAATTCCCCATTGATTCCTTGTAACTCGAAAAACTTTTTCACCCTCATGCCTACGCGCCTGATATTTGGTATGTACCTTCGTTATCATGTGCAGATGCGCAAAGTGAATTCGGATTTTTGATCCAACCCTCCATCATCGATTATCTCCCCCCTTTCGGACTCAGAATTTCCCATTTTTTCCTTGTAACTCGAAAAAAATTTTCACCTTCATACCTACGCGCCTGATATTTGCTATGTAGCTTCGTTATCATGTGCACATGCGCAAAGTGAATTCGGATTTTTGATCCGACCCTCCATCATGGATTATCTCCCCCTTTCGAACTCAGAATTTCCCACTTTTTCCTTGTAACTCGAAAAACTTTTTCACCTTCATACCTACGCGCCTGATATTTGGTATGTAGCTTCGTTATCATGTGCAGATGCGCAAAGTGAATTCGGATTTTTGATCCGACCCTCCATCATGGATTATCTCCCCCTTTCGGACTCAGAATTTCCCTATTTTTCATTGTAAGTCGAAAAACTTTCTCACCTTAATACCTACATTTCTGATATTTGATATGTAGCTTCGTTATGATGCGCAAAGTGAATTCGGATTTTTTATCCGACCCTCCATCATGGATTATCTCCCCCTTTTGGACTTAGCATTTGGGGAAAGTGGGTATATTGCGATGGCACGCCATCGACTTTTTCTAGTTATTATTATTATCAAGGCTGCTGGCGAGGGGATTAGCTTCGAAATAATGATGCCCTTGTTACCCTGTGTCAGTAAACGGTGACTGTCCAATTTATTCAATAAATCAATTAATAATATACCGCACAGTATATAATATTAAACAACAGAAACGCGACAGGAAACAGTACCCGGGACGCCCTGTCAATTTTGCTAACGCTATTACTGGGCTCCTCTTCAGTTTTTCGTTTAGATTTTCGCGTTAGCCGTCGCCAGACTTTTGATGCTGCTCGTTTCATGGATGATCGTGAGAAATGGGCCGCCGTGCCGTTCTGTGTGTTTGCCCGTGCTCGCTTCAGCTGGGCCGATCTGGCTAACTTGCGTCTGGGCAGCTACAACACAAATGAAATACAATATATGGTTAGCTCTAGCCCGTTGGTTATAGATCGTACATGCAGACGAACGTGATCTAACCGTGTGCATCTACAAAACAAAATGAAAGACACACCGTTTATATCATAGTTCGTCCGTATACACGATCGATAATCCACCAGAGGAGTATCGACCGTACATACGGACGAACGTGATATAACTATGGTACCATCTAACTTTCGTCGGGGTAGCTACATGATCATGGAAGACGAGCCACAGTTAGATCACGGTTCGTCCGCATGTACGAGAAGATAAATCACGAGCTATAGCTCGTACGTGCGGACCAACGTGATCTAACTGTATTATTATCTAACTTTCGTCGGGGTAGCTACATCATGAAAGACAAGCCACAGTTAGATCACGGTTCGTCCGCATTTTCGAGGAGATAATCCGCGAGCTTTAGCGAGTGGATTATCGACCGTACATGCGGACGAACGTGATCTAACTGTGTTATCATCTACTTTTCGTCGGGGGAGCTACAGCATGAAAGACCAGCCACAGTTAGATCACGATTCGTCCATATGTACGAGGAGATAATCAACGGCCTCTTGCTCGTGGTAGATTATCTATCGTACATGCGGACAAATGTGATATCTAACTGTGTTATTACATTCTCATGTCCATACCGTAGTTTCTCGTCTATATCTGCATGTATACCAAAGGGGAGTAACTCACTACAATCCCTTACCGGGTTATATTCTTCCCCTCATTCTCTCCCTTTGTGTGGGTAGTAGTGTGGTGATCTACGGACGTGTATCGATTATCTGATATATCTACATGTATACCAAAGTGTAGTTGCGGACAGTAACTCTTGAAATATACTCGCGTACCGTCGGTACGGGAGTAGATTGCAAGAGTTACAGTTCGCAACTATCCAAAGGGGAGTAACTCACTACAGTCCCATTAAAGTCCCTTACCCGTTTCCCTCCCACCTACCCACTCATTCTATCCTTGTTTGTAATAGAACATAGGGTAGTTGCGAACAGTAATTCTTGAAATCTACTCCCGTACCGTCCATACGGGAGTAGATTTCAAGAGTTGCAGTTCGCAACTAATCAAAGGGGAGTAACTCACTACAGTCCCATTACAGTCCCTTACCAGTTTTTCTTCCTCGTCCTCATCATCTCCCGTCGGGGAAGTGTTTTGGTGATCTACGGGCGTTGGAAATTTCTCACCATACCCGTGCTTCGTGAAGTTGTGGACGGCCGCGAACTGCACCATGGACGCCAAGACGAACACAAACGCCATGGCGATGTAGATGTCTAGCGCGGTGGTGTAGGAGACTTTCGGGAGGTCGCCGCGACTGTCCAATCCCAGGAAGGTCATGGTTAATACTGTCATTGTTCCTGCAAGGAACGATCACGACATCTATCTAATTATTTTGCCTAAATCACGATATTGATATTGATTTCTATAATCTGCCATATTTTCCGCAATTGATGTAAAATGTTCACTGATTTTTCAGAGAACATGCGAAATACAATTCCACACGTGCTCTGCCATTTCCGTAAACTTTCGACGTGATTTGCCGAAAATATGCTTTGTACCACTATTAGGTATGCTATGACGAGCACAATGGCACTATGAAACAAATGACACACTCGAGTGCAAATGAGTAAGTTCCCTTAGGACAACTCCAGTGACATCATCAGCATTAAAGGTGCATACCCACTAAAAGGCACAACATGTTCTTTATATGAACACTTATTTAATTCCTATAAAGAACCGTTTGTGCCTACTGAGTGGGCATGTACCTTTAATATTAGCGGAAGGTGTATGTTTGGTATCACATTGCTTAGATTAAACTGAGCAACGTGATGTCAAACAGACAAATCTCGCCGATTCTAACGCCACTGATACCTAGGAAGTTGGTCAAAGGGACGCTACTCGTGTCAAGTCTTACCTAGCGCTATTCTGTCAGCAGTTGCCTCCCGGTTGATCCAGAATGCGACCCAGGACAGGATGACCAGCAGGCAACACGGCACGTACACGTTGATAAGGAAATAGCCGAGATGGCGGGACAGGCTGAAGTCCACGGACAACACGGTATGCCATGCTGGAATAACGCTGTGACTGCAGAAATGGGGCTTATGGGTGTTTGCGACCAGTGTAGATCCAGATCAGCCTGTGCATCCGCACAGTCTGATCAGGATCTGCATTGTTCGCCATTCCATCAACACCTGTCATGCTTCTAACACGCAATATAGATCGTTATCAGTATACATGAGCGTGCTATTTCATCAGGAGCTACACTGGCCACAAATGTCATAAGCCGATTTCAATTGTGTTGCACGTGTTGAATTGCGTTACTTTACAATACGGCCCCAATAACAAATACATACATGTAGCGTGGAAGGGGTTGTATCCCATTTTCAAATATTAGGCATTTCAATAAAAATCACGAGGACAATAAAATAGTTATCCTGGCATGTTAAAACGTCTTTGCATATTGTTGTCGCCACTAAATCAGATTATACGAACTCGGAATTTAAAGAAGTTTGAAATTGACGCAGTCTTTACACTAAACATTTAATTCTATAATAATATACTGCACAGAAATGTAACCGTTCCGTTGTAAGTGTAAGCATCGATTTTATCCCGTCAACACAGTGCGTATGTGCCGTGAAACATTTTTGATATCCTGTCAATACGACCTAATCACTGCGTATGAATATGTGCAGTGACTGGGGTTATCTTTTTGCATTTTAAAGGCATTTGTAGTTGTTGACGGGATAAATAGAATAGTAGGTTAGTGCCGTGAATGGGAAAACTATCTGGCGCGGCACGGAAACGGGATGTGCTCGGCAGAGCCTCGCCCATCCCGTTTCCTAAGCCTTGCCAGATATTTTTCCCATTCACCGCACTAACCTACTATTTCTCTATCTATTTTCCTTATTTCTCATCAGAAGTATATGTTGTGACCACTCATTTGAACCGTCTGGGCGAGACGGTTCAAATGAGTGGTCACAACATATACTTCTGATGAGAAATAAAGAAATTATTGAGCCTTGCCGGATATTTTTCCCATTCACGGCACTAACCTACTATTCTCTATATCGTGGTTTTGACTTTCAAACATTCTATATGACTTCGTACCTCCTTTAATGAAGCTGGTGGACGTGTAGTTGAAGGGTGTGTCAAGTAGGTCGAACTGGGAGAGCCGCATATCCCGGGGCATCTCCACGGGGTTCTCGTGACGCCACACGTACGTCACGTCCTGGTCCGAATACGCAACTGGGCACAAGGAATGGGAAGGGGTTAGTGGGAGTATCACACGTGCCTTATTAAACACTTATAAAACAAATACGTAACACTAAACGCTAAATTAATACAAATTCCATACCTCCTGGAGCCCGTTTCACTAAACTTCGTACGATACAAATGTTCGTAAGAAGATTTTTATGAATTTGATTATCACATTAAAGGTATATGCACACTGAGTAGGCACAAACTGTTTTGTTATTTCAGAGACATCATCTGGGACATTTTCTGGCAAAATAAAAATTAATTCACCATTACCCGACGTATTGATTGGCATTATTATATATTAGATGCAAATTTCCTCACTGATATCAGGGGCGATAACCGTGTTTCCTTAACATGTTAACAGACATTATTATTTATTCTCTGTATTAATTTTTGATGTGCAATGATCATACTTTATAATCTGTTGAAAATATTATTTTTTCAGATGACGCATTTAATTAGTATTAATAATTAAAAAATATCATGCCTCATTTGCATATGATAATAGCATGATACCACCGCGAATCACTATCAGTAAAATAAATATTACTAAATGATTATATCATGAAATTACACATGGAAATAAAAGTACCAATTGTCAGCATAGGTTAGTGAAAGGGTCACAACATCAAGACAACGTTTTGCAGTGTAAATATGCTTTCATATGTAGCATAGTATCTGTAAATTATACAGATTGCTACATGTGTGTCTGTATGGTTTACTTACAACTTCCGATATGCATTGGACAGACTTGGGAATCTAACGGATACGTTTGAAGCTCCATCTTGCATAGCGTCCGCACCGTTAACCTGCAATGATAAAAATGGACATATGGTTCATGAGCTTAACCCTTTCATTCGTAATAACTGAAATGGATTTTGTTATGTTAATTTTGCAACTAATCCAATCGTCACGCAATGGCGTTCAGACTAGTCCATTTATGAAAAGGGTTTTTATTATTTAAAAGTATGAAAATTACTTGCAAAAAGTGCAGATCCGGATGAGACGGCTCGTCACGAGCCGGCTCATCTGGATTTACACTTTTTGCCAATACCACTATACAGGCCTGTGGCGTTGAAGCGGTTAATCCGGCTGTCTGCGTTTGTACTCCGTTTTCGTGCGCGATCGGAAAAATTAAGGTTGCAGTACACGTATATGTAACACGCTACGGAGTTGTACTGCGCGCCATTTTATTGCACATTTCTAACGGATTAATCTGGCTACGTCTTTTCTCTTGTCTGAAACTACGGTTCGCGTATAATAGTAATGATCTTGTATGCATGCCATTGCTGTATATTCACGGATGGACATTGGGCAAAGAGAAATATGTAACATCATTTCCTGAATGGAAACCTTTACTGTACGCACCTACGCACATATGTAAGGCCTTTGAGGGGAGTGGAAACCGCTATTGCGTCATGGGGATTCCAATCATCGTAAGAAAGCTATTGATTTTTACTCAAATGCACCGATCTTTCGGCTTTCATCGGTATAACTACATATGAGTAACAAGGCTTATAACTTTGGTCGGACTCGGCCTCGTATCATAACAAAATAACATGTTTAAAATTGTAATTGCCTATGCATTCTATGTATTTCTGCAGGATAACGATACTTCTCAAATTAACATATGAACTTTACACTACAATATTGACATTAGAGCCTAAACACATTATTTCATTTGTTATGATACGAGATCGTGTCCGACCTAGGATAACCAGCTGTAATTCAATATTATTTGCATAATTATGTTCCAACTATGCTATTTCAGCAAGATAACAATAATTCTCAAATGAACATGTGCACCTTCCGCCAAAATATTTTCATTAACGTTAATAAAATCGCGGAATTTGTTATGATGCGAGGTCATGTTCGACCAAAGTTGTAACTATTGCCTCGGGGCGATAGTGCCTGGGGTCGTCCACAGCACCTCGGGACAATAGACAGTTCGCCGAATGACCGTGAAATAACTGTATATTTTTCACGATTTCTCATGAACTGGAGACACATGACACGCATGACATATTGGATATTCCGAAAGGGCAAAAAGGTTTCATTGTAATCTTTAGCAAACTGATATATGTACACAGACTGTCAGTATCAATAAAATTGCAACTTTACACTTTGTCAGCTTTCAAAGATTTAATTCATTAAAATACATTGATTTGCCATCTAAAATCCAAGTTGCAAATCTAAATGAATCATGGGAAGACACTCCAGTGGCTTTGCCCTTGAAACCAGTATTAATGAATTGCGATTAATCTCAAAATGCGCTGTAAGATTGGCCGTATATACAGTGAAACGGTGTGTATTGCATAAAGTGGGCTTTCAAAGTTTAATAACAAAGTGTAATAACAAGGTGTAATAAAAATCATAATACACTAGTGTAATAACACGGTGTAATAAAACTATTAATACACTAGTGCAATAAATATGTAAATGAGCACGTTACAGAACACAGTCTAGGTACTCAATACAGCTTCAAATTATGATGATATGATTATGCAATAAAAAAAACTCTAAATGGGCATCTCAGGATTTTAAAAAATATATATACATGTACTGTAAAAAATAGAAAGCACAGGCTGATCTGGATCTACACTGGCCGCAAAACCAATAAGCCACATTTATCCCGTCAACACAGTGCGTATGTGCCGTGAAACACGGTGCCGTGAAACATTTTTGATATCCTGTCAATACAATCTGGAGATGCGGCTGGGGATATTTTTTTGCATTTTAAAGCTATTTGTAATGTTGACGGGATAAATAGAATAGTAGGTTCGTGCCGTGAATGGGAACACATATCTGGCGCGGCACGAAAACGGGATGTGCTCGGCAGAGCCTCGCCCATCCCGTTTCGTGAGCCTTGCCAGATATGTTTTCCCATTCACGGCACTAACCTACTATTCTCTATTTCTCCAGCCACAGCCACGTATGACATTAGTTCCTACTGGGACGTAATTCCCATTCGCTTTCACATATTTAGCTCCAGCTGGAACGCAATTCCCATTCGCTTTCACGTTTTCGTATACATACATCAGTGTAAAGTCTCTTTCTTTTGGGTTCCGTAAAATCGTTCTGCGGCAAAAGCCCTCGTAAAGTTCAATGCTGGCATTGTATCCGGCTAATGGCGGGCCGCGATGACTTTAGATGCCGCGAATTAAACTCGTTTATCACTCGGGCCAAATCAATGCTTGGCAATTGAACAGTATTAGCGGAAAGGCCGAAGTATGGCTGATTTCGTGTGTGATAGGTCCGTACTTTAGAAGGGGTAGACGTTTGCACTCGCTGTACATATAGAGGATGTTAGCTGATGATGTAATATGGTGTTTATTAAACGAATTTACTGATTTCATAAGAAATGGTGCTCTTGCGAAATCGGTCTACACGTTTAATAAACACCAGGAGCCGATTTCACCAACATTGCAAAGTATACTTTAGTAGCAAAGTATACTTTGAGGGAGAAATTTTCATTTTTTTTTAAATTTATTAATTTTTATTATACTGAATTTATTACATTATCACAGCCATTTAATGGCTGTGATAATGTAATAAATTCAGTATAATAATTCTGCATACTTTTAATCATGAAATATATGCATTTGTTAGTTCTATGTGAAATAATGCATTTCTGGAAAAATAAATGATTACTCCCTCAAAGTATACTTTGCTAGTAAAGTATACTTTGCAATGTTGATGAAATAGGCTACAGGAGCCGATTTCACCAACATTGCAAAGTATACTTATCTAGCAAAGTACACTTTGAGGGAGAAATTTTCAATTTTAAGGATAAATTTATTAATGTTTATTATATTGAATTTATTACATTATCACAGCCATTTTGGCTGTGATAATGTAATACATTCAGTATAATAATTCTGCATATGTTTAATCATCAAATATATGCAGTCGTTAGTTCTATATGAACTAATGAATTTCGGGGAATATAAATGATTACTCCCTCAAAGTATACTTTGCTAGATAAGTATACTTTGCACTTTTGATGAAACGGCTACAGGTTAAATCAATATATTTACGTCTTCTATAAATTCATAATGGAAACGGCCTTTCGACGTATTGCGTTTACATCCCTATACACTACATTAGACACACGTGACGTCGCGCGGTGTTGTTAATTGGTTAAAGTTCGCAATTTCGCTGTTCCACGAATTGGGACACAATGACGTAAAACAAGATTATTGTTAATGTTACGCCATATTTGGTTATTTACAGTTTTAAAACTATCAGCAAATGCAGTGTTAATATAAGTAATAAAACCATGGGCTGTTGCGTATACTGGGGTCAACCGTTGGTCTGTTTAAAGCTTGCGAGGAGTCCTTCGGACTCCACGCACTTTAAACAGACCAAATGTATTGTGTACCTCAGTAAACGCAACAACCCGTGGTTGTAAATCCTTAAGTAAACAACATAACTGTACAATTATATTTATTGCATAATCACACTATCCTACGTTGAAGTTGTACTGATTTCGTCAGTAGTGGTCTCATTTTCATATTTATTACATTATTATTATTATTATTATTATTATTATTATTATTATCAACACTGCAAAATGCTGTCTTATGCACTAATGCTGTATGGGCGAACTTTTCCAGTATTATTTTATATGTGTGCTACAAAAACATGAAATCCTGGTCAGCCACGAATTAATATCGAGTTATTTGTTGATTTTTTGTTTTTGTTTTTGTGTGCAAATAACATTTGAAAGTAACGGGACGTACATGTACAGTGGGGTCAGCGTGTAAGTGCACACACGAACGAACTCGACAGGTTGGTTCTGTATGGGCGGTAACATTTTTTTACACACACTTACTCAAGTAGAACTTGACGGATCTTAACCAAATTTGGCATACATGTTTATCAAGGCAATACGACGACTTATCTCCTCGAGGCGTCCATTTTATTTCGCAGTACCTGAAGTTTGACTTGACGGATCTTAACGAAATTCTCTATGTATCCTTATTACAGGAACTGGAAGAGCCCTATATGTATTTTCAAAAGTTTCCGAGTTATCGTTCCGTGACGAACATACAGGATATTCATATTTTGTAACGGCACTCGTGAAATATGGACATTTCACACCACTCGATGAATATATATGTCATATTCGTTGCAAAAATATGTATATTCTATTTATTATATACCGCTCCATGGAAATTATCAGTTTTTTAGACTGTATACGGTAATGAATGTGTATTTGCAGCCTATTTGCGCTGTTTTCTTTCTAAATACAGAATATGAATATAGATAGCGGAAGTAGTCGTATTTTCACCGGAAGTTGTTTATTTCATCGATGAGAACATATGACTTTTATTTACATCGTATTACTATGTATTTCATGGTTAGGTATATAATACATTTTAATAGTCGCAGTATGTAGCATTTCCCACGCAATAACTCAAGGTCGACTGGACGGATTGTATTTAAGATTTGAAGAATACTACTGATTGTCAACAATTTATCTCGACTATTTTTAAATTTCACATTGTCAGTATATATCCTGGTTCACACAATAACCAACTCCGTTAACCATGTTTATCATGGTAAGATAATTCCAGCACAAAAATATTTACACAATTCCCTAACATTTGATTGGCCCGTAGCAAGTCTGTCCAAAATTTATATCCCAGTAAACTCCCACGCCGAACTACTTTCCGTAACCGTGAGGCGCAGTCAGTAAAATAATTCTTTAGAAAACGGAAAATAAACACATTTTCTTGATGAATTTATTTCAAATGCTGGAATTATAAGGAATGAATGGCCTTTTTGTTGAATTTATCGGGGATATAAACTTGGAAAAGTCGCGGGAATACTGGACGAGACCTTAAAAAATTACAATTTTCGAGAATTTTTTTTTTTTTTTTTTTTTTTTTTTTCGAAAATTGTATTTTTTTTATCGCTTCGTCCAGTATTCCCGCGACTTTTCCAAGTTTATACCCCGATAAATTCCACAAAAAGGCAATTAATTCCTATAATGAAGAAACTTATTTTTTTCGCAATTAATTATCTCACCTTATTTAGTTAGTAACCATGCATTGATTGGCGTATAATATAACCTTCGGCACTTTACAAGGTGTCCGATGTAGCCAGACTCTGTTCCTTCTGTAGATACTATTGAGCGATATATAGAGTTTATTCAATTACCATTTTCAAGGTGCATGATCACGTGGTTATAACAGCAACAACTGTGGCTGAAAGTTTTGAAATCTTGAAAGTATTATTTGATATTTTCCTTAATATGAAACGGATTTTGATGAAATATGGCGCAGCAAACGCGTAAGTAAGTAAGTAAGTAAGTAAATTCTTTATTTAAAGAGGGTAACACAGTTGGCGTGCACCAATCTTCCATAGGGCCCTCTCAAACACAAACACACATTTACAGTGAACAGGCTATGGCATGCATAACACAAGTGATGCAACCTAACTGCCACCAGCTACGCGTAGGTGGCAAACGTCGGGTTGCTTGCAATACGCAATTTTGTACATGATAATTTATGACAAAACCGCGCTTATTGTCTCAGACACGAGTAGGTTGCAGACGCTGACCGTCCCGAAACTCATGATCAAATACTAATATCCCGACATAGTCCGTTCGGTGTAGACATTAGTGATTAAATGTTAGTGACTGGATAACGAACAATAATGACCCAGATCAGAATATGCGTATGCGAAGGACGGTCAGGGTCTACATCAATTCGTAGAGACAATAAGACCGTTTTTGCCATATCAAATCGTAACATCCCTAAATACCGGGAAACTCGTCTGTCGAAACGGCTATAAACCAAGAACTCCCTAAAGGAAGGGTCTCGCAATATAATTAGTCTATTATTTCGGTATCTCAGCATATACCAATCATAAACATTGGGAGATCATTCCTTTCCGGGAATCTCCATATTTCATTGAGATTTCCCAAAACAAACGATTTCACAATAAATAGTGTTATTACGGCTGTATTACATGTAATTAATGTACTGCATTTTTCATGATACTGATGGTCAAGGTGTATGATCACGTGGTTACAACAACAACAACGTCGCCCACTCCAAATTAAGTATTATTTCATATTTTCCTTAATATGCAACGGATTTTGATGAAATATGGCGCAGCAAACGCGTCTTCATATGAGCTGCATTTAGTGGTCTATGGAGTTTGGCACAGACTTATGTCGTTTTTGCAAAGAATCTATTTCCGTGTCTCCGACACGGAAATCGATTGACACGGAAATAGATTCTTCGCAAAAACGACAGAAGTTTGGGCGAAAATACAGAGACCACCAAATGCAGCTTAACAAGACGCGTTTGGTGCGCCATATTTCATCAAAATCCGTTACGTAATAAGGACACTATACAAGAATACGTACTTTGAATCGGTAAAGTAAGTATTATTTCATATTTTCCTTAATATGCAACGGATTTTGATGAAATATGGCGCAGCAAACGCGTCTTCATATGAGCTGCATTTAGTGGTCTATGGAGTTTGGCACAGACTTATGTCGTTTTTGCAAAGAATCTATTTCCGTGTCTCCGACACGGAAATCGATTGACACGGAAATAGATTCTTCGCAAAAACGACAGAAGTTTGGGCGAAAATACAGAGACCACCAAATGCAGCTTAACAAGACGCGTTTGGTGCGCCATATTTCATCAAAATCCGTTACGTAATAAGGACACTATACAAGAATACGTACTTTGAATCGGTACTTGTTGTTGTTGTTGTTAGTACCACGTGATCATACACCTTGATGGTGGTGGTGGTCAATTTAAAGACATCTACTGACATTTCATCCATGATGAACATTGAGCTGTGAATACATTTATGCTGCTCGCATTTCGAATGTTTAATGGAATGCTGTTCCATATAGTTGCACCAGAGTAAGACAGACTACCTTTAAATAATTCTGTTTTAGGTCTGGGAACATGCAGGACCTCGTTTGTCACAGATCTTAGTTCTCCAGGCGTGTTGATTGCATAATATACATTTCACTTAAATATGCGGGAACTAATCCATTGACGGTTTTGTACATTATTTTAAATTTCTGCAAAAATATAGTTTCTTCAAAACATAAAATGTTTAGTCTTGTCATTGCTGTAACTAAATCGGAATACTTGGTACCAAGAATAATTCCATGAACTGCATTTGGTGGTCCAGGGAGTTTGGTACAGACTTATGTCGTTTTTGCGAAGAATCGATTTCCGTGTCGGACTTCGCAAAAACGACAGAAGTTTGGGCGAAAATACAGAGACCACGAAATGTAGCTTAACAAGACGCGTTTGATGCGCCATATTTCATCAAAATCCGTTACGTAATAAGGACACTATAAAAGAATACGTACTTTCAATCGGATGGATTCTGGAAATGTCAGTACTTGTTATTGTTGTTGTTGTTAGTACCACGTGATCATACACCTTGATTTTGACATACCGGATTTATTTCCCCCGAGACATCTGAAAATTCGATAAAGAAACGAGTGCGGATCACGAGTTTCTTTGTCGGATTTACAGATGTCAAGGGAAATAGACCCGGTATTTCAAAATAATAGTGGAATAAATTGTATATTACATGCTCTTTGGAAAATGTGAAATTTGCTCTCAGACCAGCTTATAACGTTGTCAAACGTCGACGTTAGTGTATGAATTGTTTCTTCGCCGGATATGACGTCAAACGGTGACGTCAATTACGTCTCGCGAACGTCTAGGCTGAAATATTTCCTTCAAGGAAATAAATCCCTCCAGATACATTCTAAATCACTGGGTAGCATGTAATATATATTATTGTACCTCATCGTAATTTCGCCGCTTTGCATTGGTCAATTCCCTACCACGTGGTACAAAGCAATTGGCCATGTGTACCATGAGGGAAACAATGCCATGAGACAATATAATTGTCAACCGTTTCGCCCGAAGATACCCGAAGTCTGGTCACGGAAACTACCGAACATTAATTGGAGTACCTTGTAACTTATCACGTATCGAAACCGAAAGTACCGAATGAGATGAAAGCAGACGCTGACTGGTACCCCCGTTTTATTACCCCTATAACAGTAAAGCATTGTAAACCGGGCACCAGCTGCGCAGATGTAAACAAAGATGGCGGAAGCCAGTGGAAGCAATGTGTTCAATGTGAAATGTTAGTTATATTCGGTATAATAAAGTAAATGGTGCCCTTGGTTGAGGGGATATTGTGGATTATCTCCCCTCGAGAACATTATCTCCCTTGGCTGCGCCTCGGGAGATAATGTTCCCTCGGGGAGATAATCCCCAATATCACCCTCAACCAAGGGCACCATTTATATAATGTTCAGCACACAGGCGATTCTAGCGTGTCTTGGATGGTCAATTATTGTTTGTATATACATAAAACACCTTTCTAAACAATGTACACAACAATTCAAAAGTGCCCGGGTGTAAATATAATAATACTTAGAAAGGTACAAAACTCCCATTCGCCACCATTGTAACGAAAACTCACACAATGTAGACAATTGGAACTCGCCTATACAACGCATTACAGCGTGTCGAAACCGCTGCTTGGGGTGGGTTTTCGGCATGGATTTTACAGTTGCTAATACATTAACATAAATCTCAAAGATTTCGAGTGTAAACTGTACTAAAAACGCGTCTCACTAACCTAAATTCGCTTTTTAAAATCATACACGTTCACTTCCGCATTCTCAATGACTATTAGCCGCCATCTTTGAAAATGTTTCAATCACGTGCACGCAGTGGTTTGGTTGGTTACTGGAGACTGACGTCATTTCCATTAGCCAACCAAATCAGTGCGTGTCACGTGATTCGATATTTTCAAAGATGGCGGCTAACATTCATTTTTAATCAGGAAACAAAGGTGTATGATTTTAAAAAGCGGATTTAGGTTAGTAAGACGCGTTTTTAGTACAGCTTACACCCGAAATCTTTGAGATTTAAATGTTAATGTATTGGTAACTATAAACTTTATGTCGAAAATTCACCCCAAACAGCAGTTACGACACGCTGAATGCGTTTTATAGGCGAGTTCCAATTGTCTACATTGTGTGAGTTTTCGTTACAATGGTGGCGAATGGGAGTTTTGTACCTTTCTAAGTATTATTATATTTACACCCGGGCACTTTTGAATTGTTGTGTACATTGTTTAGAAAGGTGTTTTATGTATATACAAACAATAATTGACCATCCAAGACACGCTAGAATCGCCTGTGGTTCAGCATAGCATAGCAGAGCATATGGAAACAGATATTTAGGAGAACATTCGTCTTCACCCATTAGCACGCGCTTGACATGGTGTAAGGGGATACTAAAAGTAAATTTATGCAAATGGACCTGTCAAAATTACTCTGGCGGACATTTACATACATCCCTTAATGGATGGTTAAATACGGGCGTCTTTGGTGTCTCGTTCGTAAATTTCCTACGGGAAATTTGGTATGCATTAAAACATTGCAGTCTGTTGTGCAAGAATTTTAAATAAAACATCTTGTAATATAGGATTATTCCATAGAATTGCATTTATACTGCAAGAGTACTCTATATAATGGCATTTATCCCGTCAACACAGGGCGTATGTGCCGTGAAACACGGTGCCGTGAAACATTTTTGATATCCTGTCAATACAACCTAATCATTGCGTGGAAAAATAAGAAAATATGCTATATTTTTGGTCTGTTTATTGTTTTATGTAGCATGATATAGATGCCACAAATGTTTCATTGCTTCTTGATACTCACTAACTCTTATTTCCAGGGCTCCAGATAAGGAATTTGACATTGGGTACTGTTACTCCATACTTTTGAAATCAATTGGGTATTCTCAATTTTCAATTGGGTATTTTAAAAACGTTACCCCATCAATCTTTTTCAATTGGGTATTTCCATATTTGGATTACAAAAACCGATTCGGAAACAAATCGTACTAATTTATGTATTAATGGTACTGTTTTGTTGTTCATATAATTAATTGAAGCAGAAAATGATTAGTTCAAGTTTTCAAACCAAGTACATATAAGTAACTGTTACTAGAGTAATTGGGCTTATGGCATTTGTGACCAGTGTAGTTCCGGATCTGCACACTTATAGTTATAAGTTATGTAACAAGCAGTATCATGTATTAAACAAATCATGCAAGTTTTGTTTCATTATCTGAATGACAAACAGTGCATACGCTGATCAAGAATGCTTTTATTGGCAGATTGATCTTTGCAATACGCGATCTATTTTCTTTTTGGCTGACCACGTTTGACAGCAATTCATCAATAATGTCAATCACGATTAATTTGGGGTCTCCACACACCGAGCTCAACAAAATGACTGTATGATGCCTTGTGCAATGGATTGAGATTCCACCTTTGCATCGGTCGTAAAATAAATCGAAATAGGGTTAACATTGGTGCTGGACTTTTGCAATTTGTTTCTTCCACGTTTGTTTGTTGTGGCCGCCATTTTGTTGCGACATGTGTCACCAATTTTCTAAGAAAAAATCTGACATGATCCGATTGTGTTATTTATAGTGTCTATCGCTACTACGATTATATTAATTAGTGAATTCGGGCGCCGTTCAATTCGTCCTATGTTAACTTAGTTAATTCGACCGCCATTTTATTCAACGTGTGCGTTGGTCGAAATAGTAATAATGTTACCATATTTTCATTTATTACTTATGATACTGTCCCACATGTAAAATATAAACCTGACACATTCAAAATAATAAAATGTCTGCTGTGCCCCGCCCTCCCCCAGGACCAATTCCACTGTACCATTTGTTTTATCATTGCGGATAGTCGTTTACGAATGTCTACGGACGTTTTTCGTTGCATCTCCTTGAGTAGACTAGGGGTCGTCGAAACAAGCAGTTTCACATCGATTTGAATTTAAGAAAATAGACTAGTAATGAGCCTGGATCTCGGATTCACAAAAGTGTCGCATCGCCGTTTTCCCCCCACAATTATTGATTTGCCAATCCGTAATATTTTCCGTAAATGACGTGGATTGTGACAACAAATTCAGAGATAAATGGGAATTCAATTCCGGCTCGCGTGAGCTCTGAAGTTTGTGTTAATTTTCGCCATAATTGTCTTATCCGATTTTTTTACTCAAAATCAATATGGGCAAAAACGGCCTATGCGATAAGGGTGGAAATTCCAGATTTGGGATCATTAACTTGAACGGTACTCGAAACAAATGCCATGTGGTGGATTACTAGAGTTTCGTATCGAGTTGGACCCATTTTTTCCCGCTGAGAGTCGGAATCGCTTCCGCTAAATCCTGGAGAAAATCGAGTACACCCGAATACTGGTTTCCAGCCGTTATCGGTGAAATACAGCGAGACATTTTCCGCAGCTAGAGCCGGGACCAGACTTTGTAAACATTGAATGGCCGACCGCACAGATCATCGGCGATGATTTTGTAGGATTGTATACATGAACAAATCTAGCAGTACGCGACAGACTGAACATACATTTGAGGAGTACGCTACAGGATAAAAAAGTATTGCGTACCGGACATTTTAATTGCTTTTTGGTACGCATTGTCTCTGATTTTAATTGGGTTTTTGCATTTTTTAATTACCTTATCTGTACCTCTGTATTTCAATTGATTTTTGGCAATTTTAATTGGGTATTTACGCAAATACGCAGCTTACAAATGTATCTGGAGCGCTGTTAATAAATGTTTTTACACCAGTGGCGTCTCTCTAATGGTTATGCATTTAGCAATATATACATGTACATAGATTTTTACAGAGCTGAGGATGTAGTTATGCAATAACAAGGTGCATGATCATGTGGTTACAACAACAACAACAACAACAACAATTACTGAAACTTCCAGAACGCCTCCGATTCAAAGTACGTATTTCTGTTTTATTTTCCTTATTATGTAACGGATTTTGATGAAATATGGCGCATCAAACGCGTCTTGTTAAGCTGCATTTGGTGGTCTCAGTACGTTGGCCCAAACATATGTTGTTTTTGCGAAGACTCGATTTCCGAGTCGGAGCACAGGTGGAACACTCGGACCTATGACACCAAAAAAATGCCTATTAAATAAATCCCATTACCCCACCCACTTGGTCTCGTACAGTACTATACGTTAATTCAAGGTGACTATAAATAGCGCTATTATAGAAAGAGCCCTCTTTTTTCCGGCTCGCACAAACACAATAAACATCGATTAAATGTATGAAATATGTCTCTGGCAATCGATAAAGGTATTAGGTGTGTGAATATACTCACTAAAAAACACTTTTTTCTAATTTTATTGACTTTCTTTCATGATTCGCGTACTATCAGATTATGTCTTCCGGAAACCCTGAAAAGGGAAAGTCCTCGCGTCTATTTTTAGGTTTAACCAATCAGAGATGTTCTTACATAGACGCTTCGGTGGTTGTATTATGGAAGATAGTGCATTGACCCAGTTCCAGATAATGAACGAAATTATAGAAAAAAGTGTTTTTTAGATCGGCGAACGATCACAATTGGACGAACTTTGTATGGTTGGAGTCTCTAATGTATATGATCATGGTGCACGACTTTAGTTTGAGCTGGCGATCAGCTATCGGCCAAATATGACCGATAATCCAGCCGGACGGCCTCCGATTCTGTGTGAGATTCTTTCGTACACGCAACTTTCGCTTTGGATGGGGTAATCAAAACGCGAATAACTCAATAAATACTTGAAACAGCGATTTGAAGTGAGTATATTCACACACCTAATACCTTTATCGATTGCCAGAGACATATTTCATACATTTAATCGATGTTTATTGTGTTTGTGCGAGCCAGAAAAAAGAGGGCTCTTTCTATAATAGCGCTATTTATACTCACCTTGAATTAACGTATAGTACTGTACGAGACCAAGTGGGTGGGGTAATGGGATTTTTTTTAATAGGCATCTTTTTTGGTGTCATAGGTCCGAGTCTTCCACCTGTGAGTCGGAGAAACGGAAATCGATTCTTCGCAAAATCGACATAAGTCTGTGCCAAATTCCCTTGACCACCAAATGCAGCTCAGTTTACTGCCAATACTGACACGGAAATTGATTCTTCGCAAAAACGACATACGTGTGTGCCGATGTCCGGAGATCACCAAATCCGTTGCATATTAAGGAAAATATCAAATAATATTTACTTTGGAGAGGGCGCGCTTTCAACACTTTCAGATATTGTGTTTGTTGTGGTAACCACGTGATCGTGTGGTGATGGTGTGGAGATAGGAGTTCTTGCCGTTGTTGAATAAATAGACTCATACATGACATACATAGAGTGATACATTTAATGTAACATATATTAACCTCGTTTACGGATTTCATAAGAAATTCGGCGGAAACCTAGTTTCTTATGAAATCAGTGAGTTTAATAAATACTCGTGCCAAGTACTCTGTATAACATTACCTAGTTGCGAGAAGAGAACTTTGCCATCCCGGATAAACCTCACAGGGGTGGTGATGATGTGGATTTACGGTTGCTTGTGGTTACATTGTTTGTACTAAATTGAAAATAGTATCCATGATAATTCAATAGGTAGTTACATGTATAAACGCATTTTACCACTTTCATAAGAAACCCAACAGAGCCGCGTTTCTTATTAAATCAGTAAAGAAATATGGCATTAAATCATCACTACCAAATCAACAATACCTTTGCCAGAACAGAACCGAATTTACCCTGAACCTCACGTACACATTCCATAAGAAACTAGGCTCATCATTAAACGCTTAACAATAAGACATCACTCTCTTCTACTTAATGTTACCTTCGACAGAAGAGAACTTTGCCATCCTTGGAGATCCGTATACACCTGTTAGGGGAGGTGATGGTATGGAGATAGGATTTCTTACCGTTATTGAATAAGTAGACTGAGTCATACAATTTAATACGACATATATTAAACTCGTTTATGGATTTCATTATGAAATCAGGAAGTGAGTTTAATACATACTCGTGTCAAGTACTCTGTTGTAACATTACCGTTTGGAGAAGAGAGAACTTTGCCATCCGTGTAGATACGTATAAACCTGTCAGGGGTGGTGTTGGTGTGGAGTTGCCTGTGGTTTTGCAATAAATTGAAGGTTATTATTCTGAATATTTCATACAACATTTATTAAACTCGTTTACCAATTTCATAAGAAACGCGGTATAACCGCGTTTCTTATGAACTCGGTAAACGAGTGTTATAAATATCGCATTAAATCGTCACTCATGTAAGATTAGCTACTTTACATTACCTTTGGGAGAAGAGAACTTTGCCATCCTTGTAAATCCGGATAAACCTGTTAGGCGTGGTGATGGTGTGAAGGTAGGATTTCTTGCCGTTGTAGAAGACGGTATCAGGGAACCAGATTCTCTCCAAGATCTGAATACTCAACTGTATGTGCTCGAACTCGGTGTCGTTGACGGTCATCACTAAACGGTGGTCCGTCCACACTTGGCGGAAATAGCAGACCATGGTGAACACCTGTAATAATCAAAGTACTGAACGTACTTAGTCGCCCTGCGTTTCATACAGAACATTCGGGTTAAACCTTTTCACCCCTATGTAACTGGAATGGAATTTAATATGTTAATATTGCAGACAATCTAATCATCACAAAATTATTTTCAGACGTCCATTTATGAAAAGGGGGTATTTTTTGTTCTCAAAAATATGAAAATTACTTTCAGATAATGCAGATCCTGATGTGACAGCTCGGTACGAGCCGGCTTATCTGGATCTGTACTGTTTGCATAAACCGCTATCGCTGGTTTTCGGGTTAAAAGGGTTAAACGTACTAATACGATGTTTTATCGGGCTACGAGAATGATTTTTGTTTGCCTGATACATACTGACTGACGACAATGTGTCGTATCCTACATTGACTAAATACAATGTACGCAAAGCTTGGTCACAATTTTAAAATTGCTATACGACGTCAGGCCCGTACGAAGGAATTAATTTAGGGGGGGGGGGGGGGGGTGTGCGTTATCGACGGCGCGAAGGGCTAAACATTGTTTTTTTTGCACATTCACGGACAGACCACGGCAGATTAACCATTTCACCCCTAATTAACTGGAATGGATTTTGATATGTTAATTTTGCAACCCATTCCAATCATCACAACATTATTTTGAGACCATTCCATTCATGAACATGAGGTGGTTTTTTTTCTCAAAATTATGAAAATTACTTGCAAAAAATGCAGATCCTGATGATCCTGGTGTCACGAGTCGGCTCATCTGGATCTACACTTTTTTCCAATACCACTATACAGGCATGTGGTGTTGAACGGGTTAAGGGGGCGGGGGGGGGGGGGGGGTGTGCCGCGTACGCACCCGTCGCATCCTCTCTGCGTACGGGCCTGGACGTTCCATTTGGTCTTGCGACATCAGTGTAATGGCGCAACGTAATTTTCGAGACGAGCCACAGACTTCATACGCGTTTTCTGGCCTTGTCGGATGAACATATGTTTTATGTACCCCGAAAACATATAGTCGCCACCCTGACCGTATGTCCGTCTATTCGTCTGTTCATCAGTCCGTCTATTTTCCATATGGTTGCGTTAAGGTTTCTGGCTACCTACCATTTATGTTACCGTCAGTTTGGTTAACTTGAAACTCCATATAGTTACTTGTCATCATCTACACTTGCGTTTTAATTGGTCACCCAATATTTAGGTTGTTTTTAGACAAATACAAGATGAGTATACAAGGTGAGTTATATGTATTATATCTTAATTAGAAAGGCAATGTAGAAAACATTTTATTAATGCGGAATGCGATCACTCTAAAATAATTGATCAAAGTTGACCACCCCCACATTAAAATTCACACAATTACAACATTACCGAGTAGAATGGCTATGACCGTTATTTGTGTGAATTTTACATGTGAAAGTGGTCGACTTTGATCAATTATTTTTCAGTTATCACATACATAGAGAATAGTAGGTTAGTGCCGTGAATGGGAAAAAATATCCGGCAAGGCTTAGGAAACGGGATGGACGAGGCTCTGCCGAGCACATCCCGTTTCTGTGCCGCGCCAGATATTTTTTCCCATTCACGGCACTAACCTACTATTCTATTTATCCCGTCAACACCTACAAATGGCTGTAAAATGCAAAAATAGTAGTGACTGGATATACAAAATGTTTCATGGCACCGTGTTTCACGGCACATACAAACTGTGTTGACGGGATACTACATTAATACAATCTTTTCTACAACTTCACGCAAGTGTATATTTTGATTATATTGCCCAACCATGACCGCCCATATATTGAAGGACATTTCCGTGAATTATTTTTTGCACCTTCGATTGATGTACATAGATGAATGGTTCTATTTGGAATATGTAACATAGCTGTAAATAGATGAATGGTTGTAGTTGGAATATTCACCATATCCATCTCTGAGATCGGCCCTAGAGAACGGATGTTCAGATTTAACATCACCTCCACAGGCTCGGCTGCAATGGAATCGTAAATAAATACAAGCATACGTTTGTCATCAAACAAGTGTATCACAGATAGCGGAAAGCAATTTCCATGGCGCTGTATATTCTAATAGAATTTGTCTTCTGGTATAATCATCAATTATATTCTGTTCCACGTTTTTGCTGCCGGCTATTAAAAATATTTTAAATCTAAAAAATATTTAAATGTAAGTACTTTTTCACCACTAATAAAACGGTCAATCTCCCCAAAATGTTTTGTTTGATAAAATCCATCAAATGTTGATTTTATAGCGAAAAAACGATTTTCCTATGGGAATTTAACATGGGGGAAAAAGAGGTGGAACACGTGGAGGAGGAGTCAAAAAACGAAAAGATTTGGAAATTGACTCCGAAACGTGGCTAGATAACTTGAAATGATGTAACTAAGAAAAAGAAAGTTAGATTTTGAAAATCGGTCCACAAATACAAAAATATTGAAAACTATTTTTTTTTTTAAATAAAATCAATATTTATTTTTTTGGGGAGGGTGACTTTTGTTATAGATGAAGTAGTACTTCTATTTAAATATGTTTAAGATTGAATGTGCTTAATGCCCAAAATATCGTCGGCAGCAAAACGTGGAACAGACAGTAGGAACTAAACCATCGGGTGATATTTTTTCTGTTCCACCTGAGATGCATATCAATGTTTTACCCGCCTGAATAGCAAACGGTAAATTAGAACTGAACAAACCACAAGATGCGCAACTGACTGTGATGTGGTGTGAAATGTTCGTAATTCACGAAGAAAAAAATATGGCCATTCACATCACGAACGAAAATAACGAAAGCACGAATTGGCGGCGTTTTATGGTTTGCGTGATGCAAACCATAAAACCCCGCAAATTCGTGCTTTCGTTATTTTGGCTGACAACAAATCGGCACAGGCGTTCTAAGAGCTGTTACAATCGGATAGACCAGTTCTATAAATAGGTTACCGAACTTGGAAACTCACATGTAACTTCCCTTATAACTACTAGAACTATAACCTGGGTACCATGGGTCTTACAATTGACGGAGTTTGTTAGTTTGTCAAGCAAACACATTCTGACAATTTTACCGCCAATGATCCCCTAGAAGTCATTTAAAGGGAAATTACTCGTTTGTAAGAAGTTCAGTAACCTATTTATAAGACTGGCCTATAAGCACAATACAGGATGTTCCCATAGTTTATCAGGTAACCTGCCCTGTATTGACCGAATACGTACTGACTGATAACATAGTGTTGCATCAGGCATTGACGTGATATAAACATCCGGGTTACAACGAAGTGAAAACTGACGTTCCATTGGTCGGATGACGTCACGTGACGTTACCGAATGACGTCAGTGTAATGACGCAACGTAAACAAGTCCGCGTTCTGTTCATATATAACGACGTCATATGTGGTCATTTTCGAGCATAAAACGTTACCTGATAAATAGAATACCAGGCTAGTGTATTTTGATATCAAGTTTATCAGGCTCGGCTCGGAAACGGTAGGAATTCCTCGGCAAGCCTCGGAATTCCTACGCATTTCCTAGCCTTGCCTGATAAACTTGATATCAAAAGACACTAGCCTGGTATTCTCTATTTACCTCCATGGCCAGGCCGTATCCTTTTGTCGTAGTGTGTGAGCATGTCTTCCAGGGCTCCCGTTATCTCCGTCATGTTGTTGCCAGAGACGCAAGTCAGCAGGCTGGAAGGTACGGTGTTCCGTTAAAGGTGGGGGCCGTCAAATTACGTAAAAAATACATTTTTACAAATATTCAGCGGGTACCTAATTCAGGGATTCCGCTGGCGATCGCCACTTTCGCCATTGGCGATAAAAATAAACAATTGGCGATAAAAAATTACAATTTTCGATTTTTTTTTCGAAAATTGTAATTTTTTATCGCCAATTGTTTATTTTTATCCTATTGGTTGTTCCTTTTTTTTTTTTTTTTTTCTTTTGAAGTGGCGAGTTTTATTTTCCCCAGCGGAATCTCTGCTAATTATGTAACTATTCCACATGTTTCTAACATCGAAAGTGCCCGTTTTACACGATATTAACTAATATTTATTTATAGAAATCCGGTCCAAATTGTATAGTTTGGGGCCTTACAGATTGTAACAAGGGTGAATGCAGCGGATATTGTTGTGAACAAGAGCCATTCTTGTGTTTTGACAAGTGATGATCAGTAGCCTATTTCACCAACATTGCAATGTACAAGTATACTTATCTAGCAAAGTATACTTTGAGGGAGAAATTTTCAATTTAAGGATACATCTATTAATTTTTATTATACTGAATTTATTACATTATCACAGCCATTTTGGCTGTGATAATGTAATAAATATAGGGTTAACTGTATTGTAATTTTGAGATTTGCGGCGCATATCAGAAAATGATAGGTCGGAAAATCTGTTTAATGGCGACGCGCAAGCAGCGTCGCCATTAAACAGATTTTCCGACCTATCATTTTCTGATATACGCCGCAAATCTCAAAATTACAATGCGGTTAACCTATTTCTAATGCACAAATTGAAAATTTTGCAAATTTTACCGATTCTTCTTGTGAAAGTCGTACCAAGTGCAAGGTGTTTGCGCATGGCATACCGGACGAATCACACAAATAATGTTCCGCCAAGCAAAAAATAGTTCCAATTGAATTATACAAAATATTACCAATGTTTGAACGAATGTGTATAAAGTTATGTTCATGCTTTCATAATATATCAATAATAAACTCAATAAACACATCGTCAGAATTATAATTGCTACATATAATATTTTAAGATTTAATTTTTAGCTTTCCCTTCAGGGCGATCTCTTAGCAACATCGTCAATGGCCGCAGCCTGTAAAACTCTCGGACTTTGTCAATTTGTGATGACTTGTCTAATCATTCGTCACATACTACCATTTGAGCTGCAACATTACACAATGTATGTGTGTGTGAACGATCTATTACTGCCAAGACATAATATTATGAAGCCTGATTAACGCCAATACCGGCGAATATTTGAAATAATTGGCCCGCTGCATGTTTCTGCGAGAAATGCATTTCAGACCAGGAAGTTTCGCCGGACCAGAGGACATTTCAGATGCAAGCCATTATATGCGAGTTTTTCCACGTTTGATCATTTGGTGCAAGAGTAATTTCACGGACCTCCAACTTTGTTACTCCCCCTGCAAGTGTTTTACATACTGATTCCGGGTCATAAGAATGTATTTCCTATGCAAAGAATGCATTTGTTATGCATTTCATAGTTCCAGACTAATTTTATATATTTCATTTACATATTTTCAATTTACACTTTTACCAAACCATTTTAATGAACATGAATTTCGCATATGTAGCTGTTACTGGAGAAATGGGATTTGTGTATTTTGTGACCAGTGTAGATCGCATCCGCACAGTCTGATTAGGATCTGCACTGTTTTACCATTCCATATATGAAACAACATTCCTGTTTCCAAGTATTTATTTTATCCCGACAACACAGTGCGTATGTACCGTGAAACACGATGCCGTGAAACATTTTTGATATCCAGTCAATACAATTTTTGCATTTAACAGCCATTTGTAGGTGTTGACGGGATAAATAGAATAGTAGGTTAGTGCAGTGAATGGGAAAAAATATCTGGCGCGGCACGGAAACGGGATGTGCTCGGCAGAGCCTCGCCCATCCCGTTTTCTGAGCCTTGCCAGATATTTGTTCCCATTCACGGCACTAACCTACTATTCTCTATTACCAGTCAAATACTCATATTTTTGGTATTTTTAAATTTTATTATTTTCAGTATAGTATGAACTGCAAGTAATAGCATAGTTGCGAACGGTAACTGGTGCAATCTACTCCCGTATCGCCCGTAAGCGTACTACGGACTGTATGTGAGTAGATTGCAACAGTTATTGTTCGCAACTGCCAATACATGTAGTACTGTATGAAACGCCATTTATTTTTCTCAAATACCGACAAATTTGATACATCAACTGAAAATGGTAGATAAAACACTATGCTTCTAACAAGCTATATCGATTGTTATCAGGCGACATGAGTATGCTATCGCATCAGGAGAAATGCGGGTCAAACTTTTGGTTATGGTGTCTTTTGAGGGATGTCAAATTTGTAAAAATGTTCATTTACTTACAAATCTGTTTTAAACTTGCACACCAAATATTTTAATTAACAAAACACACCAATTTCATTCAGAACGAGAACAAATGGATTACAACTTCTTTTGTAATTTATGTTGTGCGACCACTTTAATACTCAATTTCTGTAATATTGTCCCCCAGTAACACATTAACATAATTTTAATTGCAATGGTAATGGTTTTGAACTTTCACTGAGCAGTTACTAAATGAATATGGATTCTGTAATTGCGGATACTGCTGACTTGACATGACATTTGTTGTTGATGCTAACATCATGGACTGTGAATAGCATGGTGGATAGTTTTCACTAAGTCGTTGTAATTCTACAGAGCTATGGGGAATATATAGAGGATATTCATATTTTTGCAACGAATATGACATATATGTTCATCGAGTGGTGTAGAATGTCCATATTTCACGAGTGCCGTTAGGCACGAGTGAAATATGGACATTTCACACCACGAGATGAACATATATATCATATTCGTTGCAAAAATATGAATATTCTATTTATTATATACCGCTCCATGGAAATTAACAGTTTTTTTAGACTGTATACGGTAATGAATGTGTATTTGCAGCCTATTTGCAGTCCGGCACTGCAGGTGCGCGTTATGAATATAGATAGCGGAAGTAGTCGTATTTTCACCGGAAGTTGTTTATTTCATCGATGAGAACATATGACTTTTATTTACATCGTATAACTATGTATTTCATGGGTAGGTATATAATAAATGTTGTTGTTTGCTGCTCATTGTTTTTGTTTTCATTTTTTACGCTGCTTTTCTGCTGAATTATGTTCGCAAAGTCTCGTTTCTGTTGGTCACTGCTGTCTATTTCGTAGTGTTTTAGTGATGTTTCGTTTCGATGCTTAGTAATCCGTGTAATGGCTCTACTGTTCACACCGGCATGAGACAGCATTGTAATTCTGGTGGCTCGAACACAGTGGTTCGTATACCTCCGACTCAATCCAGCTTCTGCAGATAATTTTGCCATGAAGCCAGATATGGTTTTGTTTTCAATCTTCTGTCTGGGCTGCTGAAACATCAGATCGTTTTCAGGATTCTGTTTAGATATGTATAGCTTGAGTAACGTTACAGGACAGTATTTTGTGTCTTCTGCTGAAGCATACATTCTAGGTCTCGAATCAATGTTTTCAGTATTTTCAAACCCATGGTGATTTTTCAATTGTTCGTTATACTGCATTTCTACATATTCCCGGTCAATATCGTCTGTTTTGAACACATACGCATCTTTCTTTAAAGTTTTTATGTTTTCACAACCTCGTCGTGCGAAGTTAATTGTCAGGTCAAACCAGACCTTCTTCTGTAATGAATATTGGTTGTCTGTTGACATAGCTGCAGATCGTCGGAGCTTTGTCAGGTCAGCCATATATATTGCTTGGTGGTGTGTCGTGCGGTCTAACCCTTCAACACATGATTTTTTTAATGTGGCCTTAAACACTTGATTTGAGTGGTGACAGTCAGCTGACATCAAGTTCAGTGTCCTATTATGAGGCGGAGACCGTAAATGGCAATTGATGGCCGTCCGTATACTGTTGTATGTTGATCGGCCGTACAATTTCCCATCAGCAGTTCGCACCTCGGCATAGTATCGCCTAAGTATTTTGTTGAGTTTCTCTACTTGCAGGACTTCAAATTCTGTGCGGAGATTTCTCATTTCAAGCCATTCTGAAAAATAAATGGCAGCATGGTATTTAGTATAACAGCTTGTGTGGATACTGGTCATTATATCAGGCCTGCCAAAACATTTCAACAACAAATCCTGAGATTTTACAAAAATATTACAAATCAGCGCGTGAAAATTTAAGCGCACAAACTACAAAATTTCAGTAAATTTAAGCGCACGATTGACAATATTTCAGCAGAAAACCCGTCTCTATATGACCTTAGCTGTTGCTGGGACGCTAAACCCATCCATTTTCACTTTTCAGCAACCATTTTCTAATATTCTAGTGTGGTAGGAATTACTCAATGACTGATCAGAATTACGGACTTTTAGATTCATTAATGTTTCGGACCATGTCCCAAAATGTTATCAATTACGTTTCAGACCATGAACAAACATGACTCAGTAAAAGGTACGATCCGAAACGTCCCGAGACGGTGTTCCGAAACGTCTTGGTCCGTTTTGATTCGTCCGAAACGTTCAGTGTCCGAAACCTCATGCACCCACTGATCGGATTCTGTGGTCAGCAATTTTAACGACAGTAAAGCTTAAATTTTAATCAAATGTCAGGAAATAAAGGAAATAATCACGTTTTAATTGCTTCACCGCCCATCGTGTCATCTTTGCGGTGCTTGCCGAATCTTTAGACGTAACCAAGTCGTCTATGTCAGATTCGGTCAGCGTTGGGAATCGTCCGCCCTCAACTCCCATTTTCGGCGGCGAAGACGGCTCCTTTTCGATTTCTAATAATGCCGTAGTCAGAAACTCGTTATCTTCGTCCGTCATTTCTTCCATTTCCAGTCTTACTTGTGAGTTAACGTTAACATTTCCGAAAATCAGATTTTCGATCGATGACATGTTCGCGTCTCCAAAGTAAACGCATATGGCGTAGGAATATATTCATCGCGCGTGGGTAAAGTGCCCCAGGGTATATATTTTAAACACTTTGCGACCGTTCATCAACAATAATATACCTGTAATGTGTGGCCTTTAGCCAATCAGATTGCGTGATATTTATAGAGTGCATTAGAATTCAGTATAATAATTCTGCATACTTTTAATCATCAAATATATGCAGTGGTTAGTTCTATATGAAATAATGCATTTTGGGGAAAATAAATGATTACTCCCTCAAGGTATACTTTGCTTGATAAGTATACTTTGCTATAAGTATTCTTTGCTAGATAAGTATACATTGTTAATATACTTTGCTAGATACTATATTTTTCTAGATAAGTATACTTTGCACTTTTGATGAAATAGGCTACAGATAATCGTATGTATCTGTGTACTCTGATCCGGGACGGAATTATTTGCCAGATTCATATTTTCACACATATTAATGTTATTCAAGGTGCATGATCACGTGGTTACAACAACAACAACAACGTCGCCCACTGCAAAGTAATTATTATTTGACATTTTCCTTAAAATGCAACCGATTTTGAGGAAATATGGCGCAGCAAACGCGTCTTCAATAGCTGCATTTGGTGTTCCATGGAGTTCGGCACAGACTTATGTGTTTTTTGCGAAGAATCGATTTCCGTGTCGGTAGACACGGACATCGATTCTTCGCAAAAACGACAGAAGTTTGGGCGAAAATACAGAGACCACCAAATCTTAACAAGACGCGTTTGATGCGCAATATTTAATCAAAATCCGTTACGTAATAAGGACAATACGTACTTTGAATCCGATGGATTCTGGAAGTTGCAGTACTTGTTGTTGTTGTTAGTACCACGTGATCATACACCTTGTTATTGCAACCAGTGTAGACGCAGATCAGACTGCACATATGTGCCGTCTGATCTGGGTCATCTCTGTTGGCAATACCAATGGTTGTACCTCAGTGTTCAGTAATAAATAAACGATAAAATATCACATAGGACCGGATCTCTATAAATAGACTTGCAAAGGGAAATAACTAGCTGCGATCCCTCATTATGGTCGCAATATCATGCAACACATTCCCACTTACTCATGATAAACACTGTCCTGAAAAGTACATAATAACGTCTTAATAAGTTAAGAACCCGCCAGGAAACAAATATCCCTTATGGGACAAACCTAATAATAAAAGTTATATTATATATGGCTGTGAAATGAGAAAATGTGGCTGTGACTTGAGAAATGGGGCTTAAGAGATCTGTGAACAGGGTACTCCTGATCATACGAAACTCTTCTGTAGCCTGCTAACGATATTCAGTGGAACCTCTCTAAACCGGTCACAACGAAAACATCTGTGATCTCAGTGTTGATGAGTTTCTTGGTCATTTATCTCAGGTGATAATGTCTGTGCGTGATTGCATAGCACCCAACTATGGCACAGAATGATCAAATGCCCGATTTACAGTGAATCCTCTCTGAGCCGGACACCCTGGGGATCTCCCAGGGTGTCCGGTTTAGAGAGGCTTCGCTGTATTCGGGAAAGACAGACACAAATATGAAGGATTGATTTTGTTGTTGCCACTTCAAAAAAAAGAAAAAAAAAAGGAATAACCAATAGGATAAAAATAAACAATTGGCGATAAAAAATTATAACTTTCGATTCTTTTTTTTTTCTCGAAAATTGTAATGCGAAAGTGGCGATCGCCAGCGGAATCCCTGTGGAAGTACTCGCATAAAACCAGTGTAGAGCCGAATGACGCTATGCAATATAACAAAACCTCTCTAAACCGGACATAGTGAAAAGCTAGTTGTGCTTAATTTGTATATGTTTCATTGTCATTTATCTTATGCTATAATATCTGTCCATGATCGCAAAACACACACGCTTGCCTTGGCGTCGTCATCTGTCTGCTTTACAATGGAACCTCTCTAAACCGGACACCCTGGGGAACTCCCAGGGTGTCCGGTTTAGAGAGGTTTCATTGTATATTGCTTGTGATAATGACTTGACGGGTGTTTCAGTGATCAACAATGCAGGTCGTGATCAGGCTGTGCGGATGCACACGCAGGTTCTTGAAGACCGGTTAATTTCGGTGGTGTTTTATTGGTTATTTCGGTATATCTGGTGGTTTCGGTGCATTGTTACCAACACTGTACGTCACCTGCCGGGAGTTACACGTATACGTACGAATTTACGGTATGTTGACAGTGGGTCCGAAAGTTGGGAACGGTGAATGTGTAGATAATTGACGAGTTCTGTCGTGTGTAATGATTGAGCATTAGTAGTTGCACAAAACTATATTTAAATTACCAAAGACCAACGAAATCCACCCAAATCTACACAAAATTCACCAATTTTAACCATATTACACCAACATACCGACCATCTGTTAAAACACCTGTGGATGCACAGATGATCAGTAGCCTATTTCACCAATATTGCAAAGTATACTCTTCTAGCAAAGTATACTTTGAGGGAGAAATTTTCAATTTTATGATCAATTTATTAATTTTTATTATACTGAATTTATTACATTATCACAGCCATCTTGGCTGTTATAATATAATAAATTCAGTATAATAATTCAGTATAATATGCATACTTTTAATCATCAAATATATGCAGTTGTTAGTTTTATATGAAATAATGCATTTCAGGAAAAATAAATGATTACTCCCTCAAAGTATACTTTGCTAGAAAAGTATACTTTGCAATGTTGGTGAAATCGGCTACTGGATCTACACTGGTCGCAACACCCATAAGCTGCATTTCTTCAGTTCCAGCCACATATCACAGCTATGTTGTGAATAGTTGATACATACTACAGCAATGCCAACGTAATATGAACGAATTGTCTGATAAAACGTAATTGACTCTACATCATACTTATGTCTTATGTCTTAAACCAAATTACCGGCTTCATTGTTACGCCGCGACACAAAATAATCCGCCTCGGGGAATCAGTGTACGACTACGCGAATGTAATCAGTGGATAGCGACGTCATTAACCGTGCGGTGTCTTCGGGGCGCAGCCTGTCTCGGACCTTCTCTGGTCAAACCGACCTTATTGTATTTCCGAATTTTGTAGAAAATGACGTGTGTATTTGCCGTACATTACGTCATAATAGTGGCGTAAATTTCAGACCAAGAAATGTGTAACAGAACATTCCGCCAACGCTTACCGTTTTTTTTCTTTGGAATTTTGAATTGCCACCACCGTCCTTTGTTGTATGGATTTACATTTATTGCAGCCTATGCTCAATAAATGTAAATCCATCATAACCGAGTTTGGCGAAAATGTCGCTGACTACGACAATATTTCTTTAGTACGTGGCGCCACAGGTTGAAGTAACGGAATGAGGTCTATAAATACATTAAATACGACTAAAAACATCAATAAATGAAAAAATAATAAGCTAAAAAAATATTTTGTTTAGCTTATTTTTGTTTTCATTTATTGATGCTTTTAGGCATATTTCAATGTATTTATAGACCTCGGTCCGTTACTCCAACCTGTGCGTGGCGCCATAATAGTGACGTAAATTTCAGACAGGAAGGTTTCGTTAATTTACGATATAGTTACCATGACAACTCTAGATAATGCTGTACTTTGAAATGTAAAGGATCTATGGAAGAAAGCGTCTAACTCGATATTCCACTGGCCCCTTCATTTAAATGGCCACATCAGATTAAAAATAAAAATGCTATAAAAAACGTGTTTTCGTCATGGTCCTGTTTAAAGTGGTTTAATTGAAGATATTATGATGGTACTATGACCGGTTGTGTCGTTTCTATTTTCACCCAAAATTGGTACACACATATCGGATTTCCTATCTTGTTGCGTTCAACAAGATAGAAAATCTGGGGCCCGTTTCACCAAACTTCGTACGACTAAAATGTTCGTAAGTGCAAATTTAGGATCGTCTGGAAATCTCAATTTTTGGATTTACATTTATTGAGCATAGGCTGCATATGCAGCCTATGCTCAATAAATGTAAATCCAATAATTTTTTGCAAGAAAACATTGTTAATGAGAAATTTACAGTCTATCATAAGTTTGCACGTACGAACATTTTAGTCGTACGAAGTTTAGTGAAACGGGGCCCCTGATACGTATGTACCGATATCGGTGAAAATTGAAACAAACCAGCAGTCCTAGTATCGTCATTTATCCCGTCAACACAGTGCGTATGTGCCGTGAAACACGGTGCCGTGAAACATTTTTGATATCCAGTCAATACAATGTTTGCATTTTACAGCCATTTTTAGGTGTTGACGGGATAAATAGAATAGTAGGTTAGTGCCGTGAATGGGAAACAATGGGATATTTATTCCCATTCACGGCACTAACCTACTATTCTCTATCTATCTTCAATTAAACACTTTTACACAGTGCCATGAAATCCTGATACGCTCTTTTAATGCACATCAATGTTGATTTCTCATAATACTCCGATAAGGTTTTCCGCAATTTTCCGAAAATAGTACAACTTTGTACAAAATTTGGAAACTGTGAAACTTAATTGCAAACGGTCAGAAGTATTATTCTTGAACGGGAAAGCCTAAATCTGCATAGCAGTCGAGCGGGAAGACAAAGACACGTCTGGTAACCTCTCCCGCATGGCTGACGGGGATCAATAGGGGATTGGTATTCAAGTGTAATACTTCGCTCGCTGGTACGGGAAAATCGACTCTTCGTTGGTTTCATAGCGTGCCGTGCCGTTCAAGTTCCGAAATTACACGTTTTGGAAATGCTGTTATGAAAAAAGCGGATTTCTTTTTACTGGTTCATAACACTAGAAAGTAGAAATCCATTTGAAATGGATGGAAAACGGCAAAACCTGTTTGCAAATGTTTTTTTTGTATTGGTTCTAGAGCCGGGCTCATCTTCTAATCACCCAGACAACAAAAATATCCATCATTGCCAGATGTTGAACAATCGTGCCAAAATTGTGGCCGTGACTGGAGAAATATAACGGGGTTTATGGATTTTACGGCCAGCGTAGATCCAGATCTGATCTGGATCTGCACTAGTCGCCATTCCATCAACGAAACACGTTATGCTTCTAAGAAGCAATATATCGGTATCAGGCTATACAATGTGTATGATAGCGTGGTACAAACAACAACAACAACAACAAGTACTGAAACTTCCAGAATCCATCCAATTGAAAGTACGTATTATTTTATATTGTTCTTATTACGTAACGGATGTTGATGAAATATGGCGCATCAAACACGTCTTGTTAAGCTGCATTTGGTGGTCTCTGTATTTTCGCCAAAATCTGTCGTTTTTGCGAAGAATCGATTTCCGTGTCTCTGACACGGAAATCGATTCTTCGCAAAAACGACATAGGTCTGTGCCAAACTCCCTGGACCTCCAAATGCATCTCATGAAGACGCGTTTGCTGCTCCATATTTCATAAAAATCCGTTACATATTAAGGAAAATATCAAATAATACTTACTTTGGAGTGGGCGGCGTTGTTATTGTTGTAACCACGTGATAATGCACCTTGTAATGGAGTGCGCTATTTAATCAGCAGCTACAGTGGTCACAAATCCCATAGGCCCATTTCTTCAGTCACTCAGCCAAAATTACGTCATAGAGTCTGAGATTGTTGCCAGGGTATGAACGACAAATGTCGCCTTCAAATAAATAGAGGATTTTATTTACATGAGTGATGATTTAATATGATATTTATTAAACGAGTTTACTGATTTCATAAGACACCAGGCTATGCCGAGGTTCTTATGAAATCAATCAACAAGTTTAATAAATATCATATTAAATTAGCACAGATGTTAGATTGTATTTATAGCATGCGCACATCATCATAATTTGAAGCTTTTCTGTAGCGGGCTCATTTATTACATTAATGTATTATGATTTTCATTACACGGTGTTAAACTGGGAAAGTCCATTTTATGCGATAATTTAATATCTAGTATGGTGGCATAATTCTGCTATACACATAACATCCGACTAAAAACGTCAATAACATATCAGATACAATCGTCGGCGCATGCGTGTTGTCTGACCAGGGCCTTGTGTTGCATTAGTTAGAAAAAAGGCACGTTACATCACCGCCGGCGCTAATTTTTTACCAATATTTGTCTTGTTTATTTAAAGATACTATTGTTGATTAAATCAAGCAGTTTGATTGTCTGAGCCTGAGCTGTATTACAGCTCAGGCTTAGACAATTAAATTGCTTGATAGATTGCGAGGTAGCATTGTCGATAGACGTTCCAGAAACGTTGACATCAGTAGCCGATTTCATCAACATTGCAAAGTATACTTTTTCTAGCAAAGTATACTTTGAGGGAGTAATCATTTATTTTTCCTGAAATGCATTATTTCATATAGAACTAACGATTGCATATATTTGATGATTAAAAGCATGCAGAATTATTATACTGAATTTATTACATTATCACAGCCAAAATGACTGTGATAATGTAATAAATTGAGCATAATAAAACTTAATAAATTTATCCTAAAATTGAAACTTTCTCCCTCAAAGTATACTTTGCTAGAAAAGTATACTTTGCAATGTTGGTGAAATAGGCTACTGGGCAAGATTAAGCCTAATGACCAATTTATATCCATATGATATGATATAATATCGTGTAGACATTTTTTATTGCTTTTGTTTCATGGCGAGACATGGGATAATTCTGACAAATACATTCTTATTAAATTGTGCTTTTACAGCCGTGGTTACTGCTGAGATATGCGGCTGTGACTGGAGAAAGACGGCGTTTGGTTTTTGCGACCAGTGTATATCTTATCATGGTTTCTAATGAACAGACGTATGTGTGTCTGTGTCTAGAGAAATTGGGCTTATGGTATTTGCGAGCAGTGCAGGCCCAGATCAGACTGTGCATCCGCGCAGTCTGATCAGGGCATGCACTATTCGCTATGTAATCAGTAAAACACCCACCATGCCCATAACAAACAACTTGCGAGCAGTGTATGCTCAGTTCAGACAACATATTACCACCAGTTGTTTGTATAAATCACGTCGTTCCACTCTAAAAAGAGGCGTGCTTTCTGAGGCATAAACGCCACACCAACAACAACATAGCACGTTATCATGCTATATCTAGTAATGTGTCACCGGGCCAAGGGTTATACTGCAGAGCAATGCTAGAAAACCCATTTTCCCACGTCACGGTCACATTGTCCGGTGTCATGTTTGACCATCAACAGCCGGGTCTCTGAGTGACGCCCGGCTTGACAGCACTAAATCAATCACGGTCATTTAATCACAACATCTCAGAACTATTGACGCCTGAAAGTTCCGGGGTAACAACAGAAAAACATGGTATTGTCCGTGCTATGTGGAGCGTTTGTTGCATTGTTCGTTCTGTGTGGAGCTTTTGTTGCATTGTCTGCTGTGTGACCCATTTGTTGCAAGTTGTTCAGGTTGACTGTCAAACTGGCCCGTTACCGATGCAAACCAATAACCGTCAGGGATCAGACTAGGGTGGCCCACCGCCATTGATTTTCCCTAAAACACTAACCCGTTACTACACATTTTGCTATTCTCTGCTACTTTCATTTTTCTTATGGATGTTGTGGGACCTATTTTCCAATAACCTGCACTTATTCTGCTCTGGATCTTGACTAATTAAGATATAGATTTAATTATTGTTGAAGCTGGGGTCCCATCTAGTAGGTACACATTTTTCTTTATGGAAATTAAATAAGTGTATGATTGCAACTAGTCCACCACTTTTAAAAATTACCAGTGCCAGCTACACAGATATAATTATTTAGTAATCTGTAATGCACTCATAGAGACTCGCGGTGGTATCAAGCTAGTTCCATATGCAAATGATGATGTATTTTTAAATTATTTATATCAACTAAATGCTGAATAAATATTTTTATCGACATAGCATAAAGTATGATATTGCACATCAAAAAATAAATAAATGGAATAAATAGTTGCTTCCGTTATCATTTTAAGGAAACACGGTTATCGCCCCTGATATCAAACTGGCATTTCGCGTTTGATATAAAAAGTATAATAATGTCAATTAGTACGTCTGGTAATGGTAAATCAATGTTCATTTTGCCAGAAAAATGTCCGAATGAAAGAATAAAGAAAAAGATGTCTCCCTATAGTATAACCTGGCATGTAGCACTCTAGGTTTAATGTTAGAGAAATTGACACCAGTTTCAGCATATTTGAAGCATTTAAAAGAAAACACTGAACCTGTTGGTTTCCAGATGTAAACAGAGTTTCCGTGGCCAAATAATGTAAACAATATTGGGGACATGCATGGGCGGATTCAGGGGGGCGGACCCTGCGCGCCCCCTCCCCCCAAAAATTCGCCGAGTAAGATGTTTTACAAGTTACAAGGCACGTTTCTACGTTCGTGTTGTGAATTTATTGTTTATTGGGGGTGCAGCCAAAAATTAAACGCGGGGCAGCAGCAGCAGCAGCAGCAGTAGCATCATCTGACAGCAGCCACAACAACAACAACCTGAACTACAATCCTACGCTCATTCGATAATATAGTCAAGTATTGCAAAATAGTTACGCCTCCCCCTAACCCGAAATTCTGGAATCGCGCCTGACATGACGAGGTTGGTTCCACAACATACATACGAATAGTGAAAATAGGAAAGACTGGCTGGGATTCGGTTAAATTATACAGTAAAACTAGTTGGTGTATTTTAACCTACACATGGCGCAACAGAAAAGGCGGCATCAATCTACATCAACACCGCTAGGGACATGGAACCAATTTAGAGAGCAACGCATTGTAGGACAGGTACCAGCATATTAAATACTTTTAGGGAGAACTATTTTAAGTTTTAGCAGCGCACCTGGCGTCATAATGGTTGTTCCCAAATTACTGTTACAATTATTGTTGTCAAGGGGCGTGGCCTAGCGAGCTGACAAAGCGCATAGCAAAACAGCGATGCAATAATCAATAATGGAACTCCGGATGTCACTAACAATGAAGCATCAAGCCACTTAGAATGTAATCAACACAAACGCATTGAAACAGTACAAATGAATAAAGCATCAAGCCACATACATAGAAATGTAATAAGACGGATAGAACTTAGAATGTTATCAGCCAGCAAGCATCAAGCCACATATAATTGTAATAAGAAGGATAAAACTTAAAATGTCATCAGCCAGCAAGCATCAAGCCAAATATAATTATGGCGGATATGACCTTCCATAACTTTACGGCCATATAAACAATGCAAAAACGGTGTTTTGTTTCATAATATTAAATTTTTATGAATAATGAGCCTTCTTTTTGTTTCGTGAAATTTGGTCAAATATTGATTTTATTACGAAAAATGTTTTTGTCTATGGGAATTTAAAATGGTAAAAGGATGTGGAGGAGCTGGAGGAGGAGCCGAAAAAACGAAAAAGAAAATCGAAATTGACTCCGAAATCTGGCTAGATAGCTTAGAAATGTTGTGTTTGCACTGTTTATATAGCCGTAAAATGTGGGCACTTTTGTGAATCAGACAATAGTAAAGTAGATATGTCGGAAGTGTGTGTGTGTGAGTTTACGGGATTTTTGAAAAGTTGGCTCATTTTTTGTACAGCTTGTACATATGTACATGACATAGCGTATAACTACAACGGCAAATAGTATAACTAGACGAAATATTCATCGCAATATGTATTACAATTGTCATGCAATGTAGGTGTTCTAAAATCATAAAGTCCAAAATGGGGAGATGATCCATGACTCCTGAGCGTACTAAAATGTTCGTAAGTGCAAATTTAGGATCGTCTGGAAATTTCGATTGACGGATTTACATTTATTGAGCATATGCAGCCTATGCTAAATAAATGTAAATCCAATAATTGTTTACAAGAAAACCTTGTTAATGTGAAATTTACAACAGACTATTATAATTTTGCACTTACGAACATTTTAGTCGTACGAAGTTTAATGGTTCAGGGGCTCGTTTCACTAAACTTGATACAAACAAAAATTCGTTTGAAGAGTTTTATTAATTTCCTTCTAACATTAACGTGGCTAACTAGTCCTACCATTTTCTGTGTCTACATGTACACATCATTACACGTGAACACATCCACTAAAATGTTATCAACATCGCCTATCAGTGTAAATGCCTCGCCAATCAGCGTTTCCTAAGCCTTGCCAGATATTTCCCCATTCACGGCACTAACCTACTATTCTCTATGTATGCGCGAGTTGAATCTGGTTATACCCCTTATGAGAGTAATCCTACCGGTATGTATAATTTTAGGGGAAGGGGCCATGTGACGTTGGTGTGGTATTGACCTGGCACCAGGTCAGGTTATTCCAATTCCAGGGATGAATATAAGTTTTATTTCGATGTAAATATTCTGTTTTAATTTTGGGATTTCCCCCAATGCAGCATGTTAAATGCGGGATCGAACCCGTTGGCCCGGCCTTAAATACCTTTAGCTGATGATAGGCTGTTAAACACCAATAAACAAACAAACTTTACGAACTTCTTATTGGTACGAAGTTTAGTGATGCGGGCCCTAATAGAAATTATCTTTGCTCATCTACGCACCATAAGATTGTTCAATTAATTACGTAAATTTTTAAAAGTAAAATGACAATATCTACGTATTCAATTACAGTAGTAACTACCGCATCAGAGGGCCGTTTCACTAAACTTCGTAATACTAAAATGTTCGTAAGTGCAAAATTATGATTTTGACATTAACAATGTTTTAATGTAAACGATTATTGGATTTACATTTATTGAGCATATGCTGCGTATGCATATAATACATGTCAATCCATCAATTGAACTTTCCAGACGATCCTAAATTTGCACTTACGAACATTTTAGTCGTACGATGTTTAGTAAAACGGCCCCAGAAAAAGCGTTTCACCCAATCTATTTAGCATAGCGGCACGACATTCCGATTTTGGTCTTGCCATCCCTAAATTTGGGGGAGCCATGCTGCCCCCCACAAATACATAATACAAAAATGAAAAACAAAATATTTACAGTATTTTATTACATGTATGTATGTTTTGAAGTCTTGTAATAGTAAATGTGCGCGTTTTGAAACATAACTGTGATGGGTTGAATATATAATTATTATTTGGGTATTGGACTTAATACTATTTTTAATGATGGGTAGTGTTGTGAAAATAATTCTATATTGTGGGTAGCGGTGGTGAAAATAATGTGTGTTCCGCATCCATTCTCAACTTTTGAAACCTATTTACTTTAGTATTATATAGTCGAACCTCCCCGAACGGTCACCTCTCTACAACAACCCTCTGTAACAGCCGCTATTTTATATCCTAAATGGATGATTTTCTCTGTATCCAACCCTTAGACTGCTGAGCACGAAAATTGTCGACTGGTGTTGCTTTGACTTCTTTCTTAATAAAAACATGTTTTGACAGCATTTTAGAACCATTTCCATTGGAAATGATTCTAAAATGTTGCCAAAGCATGTTTTTGATGATAATTATCAAAGAAAATAAATAAACAGCGGGCGACAAAATTTAATTCAGCATTAACCTCCCTACAACAGCCAATTTTGCGTCTTCCCATGGGTGGCTGTTGTAGAGAGGTTGCACTGTACATAAATAACCAAACACTTACCTTGAAATGAATACTACCAGCCACGTTACTGTCCACGTTCGAATCACATTAATCCTACTCATATTTTCTGTTTCACTCAAACTATAAAGAAAAACATAGACTTTCTCGTATTTACCACTAATTTCAATGTTCTCATTTGCCACGACCGTCTAAACACACTATTAACCGATAAACACACAAAGATCAAACTCGTTGATTAATTTGCGTCAAGCGAGAGACACTTTACTTCTGAGACCGCGCTAAACCGCTGCAAGCCATTACGGGAACGAATCCGTTTTCCTTAAACGGTGTCATTACTATTCGTGCCGGTTGATGGATGTTCAGATAGCGACTTTTGTCGAGATCTTCATGTCGTATACGTCAGGATCTGGCATTGAATCACAGATGTATCAGAGGTTCCGCGGACTTGCCAAGTCTTTGAGACGGCCATTGTGATTTGTGTACAAATATGCGATGAATTGCGCGGAAATTGATACCATTTTGTTCATTTCGTATTCAGCACATTAGCCATGGGCTATTCTGTTTGGATCCCCGTTATCCCGTATTCGGGTATTGATTGCATTTATATATCGCTAAATGAATAAAAGTAAGAGCCAAAGTATTACTGGGTTTTTTTCCGGGTCACAACGGAAACTACATCCACTGATGTTTCATTGGTCAATAATTCCAGCAGAAAAATATTTACACAATTCCCTAACATTTGATTGGCCCGTAGCAAGTCTCTGTCCAAAATTTATATCCCAGTAAAATCCCACGCTGAACTACTTTCCGTAACCGTGAGGCGCAGTTAAAATAATTCTTAAGAAAACGGAAAATAAACAAACTTTCTTGATGAATTTATTTCAAATGCTGGAATTATAAGGAATAAATGGCATTTTTGTGGAATTTATCGGGGATATAAACTTGGAAAAGTCGCGGGAATACTGGACGAGGCCTTCCTATAAACGACGTCACATGACGTTACCGAATGACGTCAGTGTAATGACGCAGCACAATCGTATCCGCGTTTTTGTCAGCTTTCTGATAAAGGCGTTTCCACGAATTAACAAGTCGTTCCCACGAATTAAAAATTCGTTCCCTCAATTTAACAATACGTTCCCACGATATAACAATTCGTTCCCACGATATAATAATTCGTTCCCGTGGGAACGAATTGTTATTTCGTGGGAACGAATTGTTAAATTGAGGGAACAAATTGTTAATTCGTGGGAACGAATTGTTAAATTGAGGGAACGAATTGTTATTTCATGGGAACGAATTAATAAAAAAATGAATTCTACGTCCGCTGCGGTGCTCCGTAGTAAATGGTTTGAATGTCTCGAAATTATTAAATGTTGGATAATTTTGGCTGAAGAAAGATAAATATTACCCGTGCGAAATTGCTACCATGGAACCTTTATAAAACCGGACACCCTCAGATGTCATAAGGGTGTCCGGTTTGGAGAGGTCCCACTGTATTTAATTTAACGCACATTGTACACACATTCAGCATACCATATGAAGCAATTTGAATGAGTTTCATTATTTCCAAACCGGACATCCTCTGAGGTCTCAATGGTGTCCGGATTTGAGAGGTCCCACTGTATTTAATTTAACGCACATTGTACACACATTTAGCATAGCATATGGGGCAATTTGAATAGTGTCATTATATCAAACCGGACACGCCATGAGGTCCCAAGGAGGTCCGGTTTTGAGCGGTCCCACTGTATTTCTTTGAATGTACAATGTACACACATTTAGCATACCATATGAGGCAATTTGAATGAGTTTCATCATTTCGGGATCGCTGTAGACACATTATATAACTCCCGGGATGAATCCTGCATATAGAGGACGTGTTTCACGAACATGAATACGGAGACCCGCAGGGAACATGGATTTTTTTTCTATTAATTAGTTCCCACGAAATAACAATTCGTAACCCTCAATTGAACAATTCGTTCCTTCGATATAATTATTCGTTCCCTCGAATTAACAATTCGTTCCCACGAAATGACAATTCGTTCCCTCAATTTAACAATTCGTTCCCTCGATATAACAATTCGTTCCCTCGAATTAACAATTCGTTTCCAAGAAATGACAATTTGTTCCCTCAATTTAACAATTCGTTGCCTCGAATTAACAATTCGTTCCCACGATATAACAATTCGTTCCCACGAAATAACAATTCGTTCCCTCAATTGAACAATTCGTTCCCTCGAATTAACAATTCGTTCCCACGATATAACAATTCGTTCCCACGAAATAACAATTCGTTCCTTCAATTGAACAATTCGTTCCCACGATATAGCAATTTCGTTGCCTTGTTCCCTTGAATTAACAATTCGTTCCCACGAAATGACAATTTGTTCCTTCAATTTAACAATTCGTTCCCTCGAATTAACAATTTGTTCCCACGATACAACAATGCATTCTCACGAAATGACATTTCGTTACCTCAATTTAACAATTCGTTCCCTCGAATTAACAATTCGTTTCCAAGAAATGACTATTTGTTCCCTCAATTTAACAATTCGTTCCCACGATATAACAATTCGTTCCCACGAAATAACAATTCGTTCCTTCAATTGAACAATTCGTTCCCCCGATATAGCAATTTCGTTGCCTTGTTCCCTTGAATTAACAATTCGTTCCCACGAAATGACAATTCGTTCCTTCAATTTAATAATTCGTTCCCTCGAATTAACAATTTTTTCCCACGATACAACAATGCGTTCTCACGAAATGACATTTCGTTCCCTCAATTTAACAATTCGTTCCCTCGATTTAACAATTCGTTTCCAATAAATGACAATGTGTTCCCTCAATTTAACAATTCGTTCCCACGATATAACAATTCGTTCCCACGAAATAACAATTCGTTCCCTCAATTGAATAATTCGTTCCCTCGAATTAACAATTCGTTCCCACGATATAACAATTCGTTCCCACGAAATAACAATTCGTTCCTTCAATTGAACAATTCGTTCCCACGATATCACAATTTCGTTCCTTGTTCCCTTGAATTAACAATTCGTTCCCACGAAATGACAATTCGTTCCTTCAATTTAACAATTCGTTCCCTCGAATTAACAATTCGTTCCCACGATATAACAATTCGTTCCCACGAAATGACATTTCGTTCCCTCAATTTAACAATTCGTTACCTCGAATTAACAATTCGTTCCCACGAATTAACAATTCGTTCCCATGGGAACGAATTGTTATTTCGTGTTAAATTGAGGAAACGGATTGTTAATTCAATTGAGGGAACGAGTTGTTATTTCGTGGGAACGAAAAGTGTATGTTGTTACCACTCAGTTGAACCGTCTCGCCGAGACGGTTCAACTGAGTGGTAACAACAGTCATGGGAACGAATTAATACAAAAAAAAAGAATTCTACGTCCCCTGCTACATGAAGGCTATTTGAAGACTTTATGCTCTGCAGTCGTCAGAATAATGGAACGCATCATGAATCAGCAAGTTCCGAGAACATGAAAAATTACAATCAATTTGGACGTACCGTGGAACCTCTCTAAACCAGACACCAAGAACATATATGTCATCTCATTTTGATAGGTTTCTTGGTAATTCACGCAGGTAATAATACATGTTCATGATTGCAAAACGACATACGTATGTCCCAGAATGGTCATATGTCTGATTTACAGTGAAACATCTCTAAACCGGACACCCTGGGACCCTCGGTGTCCGGTTTAGAGAGGTTTCACTGTAATTTGAACGATACATTTATATCCCTTATCCCGTTACACCGATATTGATTTCAAACTAGTTCACTCTATGTCCTGAAAATAATTTAGAATCACTCAGTTACGTCAGTCAGAGCTGACTCAGGATTTTAATTAATTCCGTTGTGTTCTGAAAGTTTTGGCCATTTATTTTCCCGAAAAATCGTGTTTTGTGGAATGAAGATCAACAGAAATTGGCGATGTGACAAGCGAGTAAAAGATTGTCGCCCATCTATTAGGCTCACGATGTTGTTTATAGGAAATAAATACTTGTCTTCGCAATTAGATAACAATTCCACCAGTGTTAAACATTACGAGTGCTCGCTTTGCAGATATTATAATCAGTTATTAATCTGTAAATTACTGATTGAGACGCGCGTCTGTATCAGGCTATTTTGATATGCAACTGAGGCAGGATATTTGTATGCCCCCGCCACTGAATGGTGAGGGGGCATATAGTGTTACCGGCGTCCGTACGTCCGCCCGTCCGTACGTCCGTCCCGAAACCTTAACGCTCGGGTAAATGGCTTATAATTTATGTTTCCTTGTTCGGATCTGCTTCACATTTCACACACGCATTGCTCCAATGCTCCTCTACCGCCATGTGACAAATCAATATTCGTCCCGCCCCCGCTAAGCCCAGGGTCAAGGTCACAGACTTGGTGCGTTCGAAACCTTAATGCTCGGGTAAATGTCTTATCATTTAAATACGCCTCGTTTTCTTTGGCTGCCAGCGGGGGCATTCGTGTGCCGACAGGCCACATTTCTAGTATGTTTTTGTTTTATATAAATTGCATGCGTCACCTGAATAAATATTATACAGGGCACTGCCAGGTTTCGCCTGGCTTCCTATCCTCGTTAGTTTGTCCCTGTCGCAAGCTACCAAATCACACGAATGTTTGCACGGTAGCGGAAGCTCCACGTATATTTCACATTACATGTGTCATATTATTTATGGCTTCGAGTTTATGAATAATACATTCATGTATTTGCATGCAGCGGTACAAATGCGTATATTATATGATGTATGGCAGATTGTATGACCTGTTTTATTGGGCGCCTGTCTCTGAGCAGATATATGCGTGATATAGCGAGTAACAATTAGTAATTTGTTTTGTCTTTGTACCATTACTTTGGGCGTATGAAAAAAGATATTTGCGATGTTTATGCTCTCGGTCTCTATAGAGTCTGGAGGCATATTACGGAGCCCCGCAGTGGACGTAAATTATTTTTTTTATTAATTCGTTCCCACGAAATAACAATTCGTTCCCTCAATTTAACAATTCGTTCGCCATGTATTAACAATTCGTTCCCACGAATTAATAATTCGTTCCCGCGAAATAACAATTCGTGGGAACGAATTGTTATATCGTGGGAACGAATTGTTAATTCGAGGGAACGAATTGTTAAATTGAGGGAACTAATTGTCATTTCGTGGGAACGAATTGTTAATTCGAGGGAACGAATTGTTATATCGTGGGAATGAATTGTTAAATTGAGGGAACGAATTGTTATGTCGTGGGAACGAATTAATACAAAAAAATCCATGTGCCCTGCGGGGCTCCGTAGCATATAGTCTTTGGACTCTGTGTGGGTTCGTTTGTGTCTCTGGGCTAACATAAATGGTTTAGGGGCTAGGGGGGCGGGGGGGGGGGGCGAGATACACTAGACATAATCCGTATAGCCCTAAGCCAATGTAGTTTAAAGGCTATCATTTTGATGTTTTAAAGGACAAATAATCCATACACCCAACATGTTAGAACGTCCGTGTGTGATGTCTGTTGGTCCGGTTAAAATGGGTCATTTCTTGTGTCGACATTTTTTATTTCACAATGAAAGTATATGCTGTGACCACTCATTTGAACCGTGTCGATGAGACGGTTCAAATGGTGGTCACAATATATACTTCCGATGAGGAATAAAGACAATATTTACAATTTTCTATCAGTGAAATGATCCTTGGTAGATATAGAGAATACGTGTAGTAGGTTAGTGCCGTGAATGGGAAAAAATATCTGGCAAGGCTTAGGAAACGGGATGGGCGAGGCTCTGCCGAGCACATCCCGTTTCCGAGCCGCGCCAGATATTTTTCCCATTCACGGCACTAACCTACTATTCTATTTTTATCCCGTCAACACAGTGAGTATGTGCCGTGAAACACGGTGCCGTGAAACATTTTTGATATCCAGTCAATACAATTTTTGCATTTTACAGCCATTTGTAGGTGTTGACGGGATAAATAGAATAGTAGGTTAGTGCCGTGAATGGGAAAAAATATCTGGCGCGGCACGGAAACGGGATGTGCTCGGCAGTGCCTTGCCCATCCAGTTTCCTGAGCCTTGCCAGATATGTTTTCCCATTCACGGCACTAACCTACTACTCTCTATATCCCGTCAACACATACTAATGGATTTAAAATGCAAAACAACAATCGCAGCCACCGCACATATTCATACGCAGTGATTAGGTCGCATTGACAGGATATCAAAAATGTTTCACGGCACCGTGTTTCACGGCACATACGCACTGTGTTGACAGGATCAAATAGGTTATAGCGAAAAGACAATCTTGTCCCGGGTATGAAAGGTGTCCGAGCCAATTCCCACCCTTAAATATGAGCCGAAAAAGACAATCTTGACTTAATTCGTCATTGTTGGTACTAGGTTAATACTAATATTAACCCAATCTGGCCATTTTTTTTTTGTGGTGCCCCAGAGATATGTGTATAACTACAGTCTGTTTCACGAAACTTGCTCCAACATTACGGCTATATAAACAATGGAAAATATTTGTTTTTGATAATATTAAATTGTAGCAGAATTTAAGAATGAGCCTTCATTTTATTTCGTTAAATTTGGCCGAGTATTAATTGTATTACGAAATTTGATTCTCTATGGGAAATTAACATGGGGGGGGGAAGGTGTACAATTTGGGCAGCTTTCGTGAAACAGACAGTAGGTCGTGGATAGGAGAATAATACAATACAATACAATACATTTTATTCACTCTAAGCCACATACGTGACACACGAGGTATACAATAGATTACATAATACAACGATGGGTAAAAATACAAAATGCATATGTATAAGCTCACTAGTCATTATAACCATAAAGCATTTCTTATAAAAATAGCTAAATTTCTTAATTGCTTTCCAGATTTTTTCTCAAATAGCTGTGCGAATTTTAAAATATTTGGTCTTCTAAAATAAAATGGCTGGATATACCGTTTTCGAACTTCATCATAGAAGCGGCACTCGAAAAGGAAATGAAACTCGTCACCGAGAGCACCAGCGCCACATTTGTTGCAGACCCTGCTTGCTCTCGGCACACCTGTCCATCTAATGAGATAAATAACACATGATCCCGGTGATGCTCCCGTATTGCATCGCTGATTTTTGTCGAAATAGATTTCGTAAAACCGGAAACATTCAAATCCCTGGAATAATGTAATAGTATTCCAGCAATGACGTCGATCCTTCACAAAAACAAACCTGATAACCGCGGAATTGCATTTGTTGTCGTCATAATTTCGACGTCAGTTATGCAAAAATTAAATGTGATTAACAGTTTCCATAATATGTAGCTACTTATTACATTCTGTGGGAACGAATTGTTAATTTGTGGGAACGAATTGTTAACTTGAGGGAACGAATTGTATTGTTATTTCGTGGGAACGAATTAATAAAAAAAAATAATTCTACGTCCAACATTCTGATATGTGGCTTTGACTGGAGAAATTGGGCTTATGTGTTTTGCGACCAGTGAAGATTCATATCAGCCTGTGCATCCGCACAGTCTGATCGGGCTCTGCACCGTTCGTCATTACATCAATGACACACCCGGTATGCTTCTGACAAGCAATATAAATCGGTATAATGCTACAGGAGTGTGCTATTTGATCAGGAGCTACACTGGTCACGATTCCCTTTAGTCCCATTTTTTCAGTCACAGACACATATTCATTAGACCAATATAATATTCAGTTAAAGATGCTTCGGCGTACAAATTTGATAGTACGTAGATATTCAAACATTATGAAATACTGGTTAAAATTGTGTTATAGCAGTAATTTGAAGTATAACAAGCTTGTATACGAACTACTTGTAAATGACATACAAAGGTATCCAGCTAAAACGAACTGGGCATCACGTGTCCGTCATTTAATTTTCTCATTAGATCTTGGTTATGCTTGGATACACCAAGGTGTTGGCGATATCGATGTATTCTTATCACTTGTAAAACAAAGACTGACCGACCAATTCATACAGAACTGGAATGATAGACTTCATAATAGCAGCAGAGCATTATTTTACAATAATGTTGCAACGTTTTCTTTTAAACCTTACTTAAATGATATTAAGGTATCTCAATTTCGTATTGCCATGGCACAATTACGAACATCATCACATCGTCTAGAAATCGAATATGGACGATGGACTAAACCCAATAAGACACCAATAGGAAACCGTAATTGATCTTCTTGTTCAATCCTAGAAGATGAGTATCACTTTGTTTTGGAATGCACCATGTATACAGATTTGCGTAAATCTTATATTTTGAAACGTTATTGGAAAAGGCCAAGTATGGTAAAATTCATAGACCTTATCAGTTCAGAAAATGCCATGGTTATTAGAAAAATTGCCATATTTATTTACAAGGCATTTGCCATAGTAAGGAATTGTATTTTATACCAAACAACATAAAGTCTAATATGTTATAATGTAATGTATCTTCGCCCCGTATCCGAGTTGTATTGTGCATGCACTCTTAATTATCATAACTGTATATGCCAATTGTAAACGTAAATATATATATGTGTACATGTACATTGCAAACTTTAGATTATATTTTCGCTATGCCATTAGTCACACTGTATTGTAAATTGATTCTGTATATGTTTGCACATGCTCATGTGCCAGTTGGCTTAATGCAAATAAATAAACTACATATATAAATACAAACGTTTTAAATACGTCTTATTATCGTTGAAACAAGATTCGTGATCTCAGTTTTCTACCAGCTAGACGTCAATCGTTGCAGGAGGAGAAAGTAATGACTTGTATGTGCTGGAAACGGCGACTTAAAGGTACATGACCATTAGTAGGCACATAATGTTCTCTATAACAGAGACATTTGCTGGCAAAATAAACACCCATTCACCATTACCCCACGTATTGATTGGCAGTATTATACATTTTATATTAGACGTAATTTTCCACACAGATATCAGGGGCGATAACCGCGTTTCCTTAACATGTTGACGGACATTACTATGTAATTGCTGTATTTATTGTTTGATGTGCAATGATCATACTTTATAATCCATCGAAAATATTATTTGTTCAGGTGACACATTTAATTAGTATAAAATATCATGCCTCAATTGCATATGAAAATAGCCTGATACCACCGCGAGTCACTATCAGTAAAATAAATATTACTAAATGATTATATCTGCATAGCGGGCACTCATAATTTTTAGAACTGGTGGAATAGTGACACAATAATACACTTATTTAATTCCTATAAAGAACAGTTTGTGCTTACTGAGTGGGCATGTACCTTTAACGTCTGAAAACAATCCCAGCAATGGCACCGCTCGTACCCCGTGATCGCGTCAGCCAGTGATGTAGACCACAAAGTTCACAGGCACCGTAGTGAACTGTGAAGGTCACCTCATAGTTCAATCATCGTGTACTATATGTATCAGTATCACAAAGAAATTCACTGATTCCCGTTCATACTGCACCCGGAGCGGGTGCAGTTGTTATGAACGGGAATCAGTGAATGTCTGGCTATAAATGGACAAGCATTCATTTATGACACTTCAACAATTAGAAAATTTATGAGTGGATAATGGTTTAATCAGGCGGACCTGCCGATAGGCAATAAATCACAATACATTACAAGAAAGTTCTGATATATTGCTTTGGCGCCTGGTATCGTGGAAGACGTTCTGTATTTCACACGTACAGTGGGCAATGTTCGTGAGGTGTCCCAATATGACGTGACAGTTTGTATATTTACAAAATTAACGTTTACATCTTAATGAAAGTCACAGTCATTCACGTGTCGCATTTAATTAGTATAAATAATTCAAAAATATCATGCGCCGTTTGCATATGAAAATAGCCTGATACCACCGCGAGTCACTATCCGTAAACTAAATGTTACTAAAGGATTATATATGTATAGTGGGCGCTCGTAAGCTTTAGAACTGGTGAAATAGTGACACAATTATACACTTATTTAATTCCTATATAGAACATTTTGTGCCTACGGAGTGGGTATGTAGCTTTAATGAGCCACATTCATGATGTAAAACAAAGCTATAAACATCTTCGGGATGGGCCGTGGATTAGGGGATATTGCATTGGTGTTCAGGGCCCCGTTTCACTAAATTTCGTACGACTAATATGTTCGTTCGCGAAAATTTAGGGTCGTCTGTAAATTTCAATTGATGGATTTACATTTATTGATCATAGGCTGCATATGCTCAATAAATGTAAATCCAATAATTGTTTACAAGAAAACACTGTTAGTGTGAAAGTTACAGACTATTATTCTTTTGCACTTACGAACAGTTTTGTCGTACGAAGTTTCAGTTAGTGAAACTCGACCCAGTACTGGAGGTGTTCAGTTTCAGCCTTGCCCCGTGCGTGAACATAGAGAATAGTAGGTTAGTGCCGTGAATGGGAAAACATATCCGGCAAGGCTCAAGAATTTCTTTATTTCTCATCAGAAGTAAATGTTGTGACCACTCATTGAGTGGTCACAGCATATACTTTGGTTCAGAAATAAGGAAAATAGATAGAGAATAGTAGGTTAGTGTCGTGAATGGGAAAAAATATCTGGCAAGGCTCAGGAAACGGGATGGCACGGGTCTGCCGAGCACATCCCGTTTCCATGCCGCGCCAGATATTTTTTCCCATTCACGGCACTAACCTAATATTCTATTTATCCCGTGAACACATACAATTGGCTTTAAAATGAAAAAATAATAACCCGAGCCACCGCACATATTCATACGCAGTGATTAGGTCGTATTGACAGGATATCAAAAATGTTTCACGGCACCGTGTTTCACGGCACATACGCACGTGTTGACGGGATCAAATATTTACTTAGTATGTCCATTTCACTGGTCTGTCGGATGAGACTTTAAACTGTGGTCTCTATATGACCATAGATGATACTAGGATGTTAAACCAATTCACTGTCACTTTATGAAAGTATTCGTACGGGCATTTTTATCGGACGAAGTTTAGTGTGACGGGCCCTAGGTTCTCATGGCGCAGTTTGCTCGCCATAGAATGCAATTACAAGTTTTAGTGCATAGCATGGCTCATGGGAACATTTCATCGTGTTTCCCGAGACGGTCGTTGCCCAGATGGTGGTTTGGAACTTCGGGAACTTTAGACACATTGCGTATGCAAAATTAGCAACAATATAACACATTTTAACCATTTCACCCCTAAGTAACTGGAATGGATTTTGATATGTTAATTTTGCAACCAATTCAATCATCACAAAATGATTTTCAGACTAGTCCATTTATGAAAAGGGGGTGTTTTTGTTCTAAAGAATATGAACATTGCTTGCAAAAAGTGCCGATCCCGATGAGACGGCTCATCACGAGCCGGCTCACCTGGATATACACTGTTGGTCAATACCATTATACAAGTATGTGGTGTTGAAAGGGTTAAAGTAAAATGGTCTACTCTGTGTTCGTTCTGGCAATTTTTTTTAAATCGTCGTCATCATTTGTTTGTGAGTCACGTGAATTGACACTCTGAATTGAGTGTGTAAAAAGGCGCCACCTACACCCTCTGTTTATTAGCCATGAAGCCAACATTTGTGAACACTGTAGATCCAGACGAGCCGGCTCTTATTGAACAGTCTCAGCAGTATCTACAGTATTTGTCATTATTGTTTTACATGTTACACATATCTCCCTTGAGGTAGCATATTGTGTCACACAAATATATATGGGGGCAGTCATTGATCATGTTACGCCTAAACGGCGAGTACGATCAAGAAAATAGTGCCCTGTGTCAACTTATACTATGGCGTTTTGGTCTGTCTTGCTTTGTATCTAAAACTCTACATATACTATTCTCTATAGTTGTCACAGTTTTGTGCTCAGTTTATCAGTTAACTTTTAGAAGATATTAATCAAGACATTTCGTGCGTATGAATACAGCAGCTATTATCGTTATGTCTCACGGGACAGTACGGAGCTAGCAGTAAAAGGGGGTGGACGATTTTCTATATATTGCAGTACTGACCCTGCAAGTTACACCAGTGTGTTTTACAAAGTTAACTTACCCCACACACCGATCCGTGCTTGTGGAGATAACATATTTCAGTACTTTGAGTACTTTGATTAAAAGTGTGAACCAATACCCCTGATTACTTTAATTGTCCAAATTCAACATGGAACAGTTCATGTTACATATATTTAGCGGCGAAAGCAAGGTGTATGGTCACGTGGTTACAACAACAAGTACTGAAACTTCCAGAAGTCCTCATATTCAAAGTACGTATTATTTTATGTTCTCCTTATTATGTAACGGATTTGGATGAAACATGGCGCATCAAACGCGTCTTGTTAAGCTGCATTTGGTGGTCTCGGTACTTTGGCCCAAACTTATGTTGTTTTTGCGAAGAATCGATTTCCGTGTCTACTGAAACGGAAATCAATTATTCGCAAACACGACATACGTATGTGCCGAACTCCCGGGACCACCAAATGCAGCTCATGAAGACGCGATTGCTGCGCCATATTTCATCAAAATCCGTTGCCTATTCAGGAAAATATCAAATAATATTTACTTTGGAGTGGGCGCGCTTTCAACACTTTCAACCATTGTTGTTGTTGTTGTAACCACGTGAGCATACACATTGGAAAGGATTAAGTGAAAAGAAACCATTACGGATTGTGAGTTAAAAACCACTCGGGGCCGAACTGATCGCGGCGCGAGTGGATTCCCATACATGTATAATGACACCAATGTCATGGCATCTCATTGCCATACTCTATCACATTGTTCTGCCTATTTGCCCATGTCTGGGTTGTTTCACAGAATTGCTCCAGGAATCATGTAAATATTTGCATAGCCGGATTTATCGCAAAATCAAGATAATACGATCTGTAACGGTTATGACCGCGTTTAATCAGATCACGATTTGCGTTTTTATTTGCTGTAAATGAATATTAGTCACATCAAGCACTCCTGATTCAGATGCATGTATATGTGACGGGCCATGAATACAAGGCCAAAAGTTACGGAGCCCCGCAGGGGATATTGATTTTATTTTATTAATTCGTTCCCACGAACTAACAATTCGTTCCCTCAATTTAACAATTCGTTCCCACGATATGACAATTCGTTCCCACGATATAACAATTCGTTCCCTCGAATTAACTACTCGTTCCCACGAAATGACAATTCGTTCCCTCAATTTAACAATTCGTTCCCTCGAATTAACAATTCGTTCCCACGATATAACAATTCGTTCCCACGAATTAACAATTCGTTCCCGTGGGAACGAATTGTTATTTCGTGGGAACGAATTGTTAAATTGAGGGAACGAATTGTTAATTCGTGGGAACGAATTGTTAATTGTGGGAACGAATTGTTAAATTGAGGGAACGAATTGTTATTTCGTGGGAACGAATTCATAAAGAAAATAATTATACGTCCCCTGCGGGGCTCCGTAATATCAAGCACTCCTGTTTCACATGCATGTCAGTATATGTGACGGGTACATTGTATATGTGACGGGTACATTGTATATGTGACGGGTACATTGTATATGTGACGGCCATGATTACAGGGCCAAAAGTCGTGAAGTGCGATTGGATGAAAAATTAAAACAGATCTCTGAAACAATGTCGATATTTGAGACGCCATGTGCTTTTCTGCCTAAGAACATGTGTGATTTTTTATCAAATATACATGCATTTACAGAAACAGTGATATTTTCTGTAAATGACATCGAAAGTTGACGAAATACTCATAGCAAGTGCGGACTAGTATTGCGCATTTGCTATGAACATTTCGTCATGAGATATCGCACATGTTCTTAGATACAAAATCACAAGGCGTGTCTCATTTAAGATGTGTTTTTTCTTCTTAATTAGAATATTGGAATCGTCCAAAACAGAGTGGAAGAGTGAATATCAGATAATCGCGGTCGAACGGATACTTTTATAAAATGCAGCCGTTTCGCATTGTACACATATTACGCGTGTATTTATCAAAGGCGAAATGGCGACAGTCGAAACGTCGAAAGCACGAAATCATGAACACGCGAAACGAAATGTCTTGTTTTCGCGATTTCGCCTTTTACAACGGTCGAAAGATGCAACGCCAGAACATGATGTGAATTTCACCAACTCAAGCTACAGCCATACACCACTGCATCATGGGACATCGCTAAATCGACACGGCCTGTTTTTCTCGGAATCTTTGCGTCGATATTTGAAATTCTGTACGTTTTCCGAGGAAAAGAAAAACACATTAATATTGTGCCGCTCATTGATCACCGTTTATTGGTTGACAGACAGTCGAAGAGACGTCCGAGATTAAAGACCTGTTATCGGTACCGTTGTCGTGAATCAATTTTTCTGCGTCCATTTATGAGAATTACCTCCCTTGCCGTGTCTGCGTATTTCTCTGATTTTTATTCCGAAAATAGGTCGTGTATACCGTAAATGATGGCAGAAGCTGACAAAAACTTCAGAGCTCATGCGGAATTAAACTCCGCATCAGTCCCGAATTTTGCGTCATCTTTGGAGTTTGTTTACGGAAAATATTGGATTTTTTCGAAATCAAGTATTTCTCCGATATTTATTTCGAAAATCGGTCGTGTTTTCCGTAAATGACGTAGGAAGCTGACAGAACATTCAGAGCTGCATGAATGGTGAAGGGGGCATATAGTGTTACCGGCGTCCGTACGTCCGTCCGTCCGTACGTCCGTACATCCGTCCCGAAACCTTAACGCTCGGGTAAATGGCTTATTATGCACCCGCCACCGAATGGTGAGGGGGGCATATAGTGCTACTGGCGTCCGTCCGTCCGTCCGTCTGTACGTCCGTACGTCCCGAAACCTTAACGCTCGGGTAAATGGCTTATAATTTATGTTTCCTTGCTCGGATCTGCTTCAAATTTCACACACGCATTGCTCCAATGGTCCTCTGCCACCCTGTGACAAATCCACATTCGTTCCGCCCAAGCTAAGCCCAGAGACAAGGTCACATACTTGGTGCGTTCGAAACCTTAACGCTCGGCTTATAATCAAATATGCCACGTTTTCTTTGGCTGCCAGCGGAGGCATTCGTGTACCGACAGGCCACATTTCTAGTTGTAGTATAAACTGGACACCAGCAATATTGGTTTAATTTTCATGTGTTTCACTGTAATTTGTCTTTAACATTACTGTCTGTTCATGATTGCAAAGCACGCACACGTCTAGGAATGCGTTGTCGTGAATCACTTTTATCCGTGTCCATTTCTGAGAATTATCTCCCTTGTCGTGGCGCCGTATGCCGTTCTCCGATTTTGATTCCGAAAATCGGTCGTGTTTTCCGTAAATTACGTCGGATGTTGACAGAAAATTCAGAGCTCATGCATAAATTAAGCATGAGGTCTGAATTTTGTGTCAATTTTACATTTTGTTAAGGAACATATTGTATTTTTCGAAATCAATATCGGCGAAAACTGTAAAAGACGTGGATTCTTTTTGTCATTTAATGATTTTCCATTTTTTATTTTTTTTTATTGATTACAAATATATGGATTGGCAACACATGAGGATTATCTCCTACAGTTTCTTAAATAAATGCTTTCAACGCGAATGTACATTCTTAGAATGGACATGTTTCATAGAGCATGTATAATGAGAAACTGTAAAACCGTTACCATGGAAACGATTTAGACTCAAAAGCCGCGATAAGCCTAGCAGTGATTGAAATATGACGTAATAATCAGGCAGAAATCACACTTCATTAATAAAATCCCGAATTACGAGAAAGGCGCGGAACCATCTAGATAAATTTGATATTGACCCTTCGGATAATGGAATGACAAACAGCTCAATAAATACGTGCCGAATATTGCGGCTGTAACGACCAGAGGCCCGTTTCACTAAACTTCGTACGACTAAAATGTTCGTAAGTGCAGATTTAGAATAGTCTGTAAATTTCAATTGATGGATTTACATTTATTGAGCATAGGTTGCATATGCAGCCTATGCTCAATAAATGTAAATCCAATAATTGTTTACAAGAGCACATTGTGAAATTTGTGAATCATAATGTTTCATTTACGAACATTTTAGTCGTATGAAGTTTGGTGAAACGGCCACCAGGTTCGTATGTAGCTTCCTTATGGAGGTTGTGAGTTCAATCTCCACCCTACTAGGCGTGAATAAAATACAAATCTAAGCCTTGCAAGTTTGAGACGATTCTAAAGAACGCTCAATTTGCATGTGTAGACAGAAAGCTGAAAATTAACTACATGTACCAATTGTGTTGTTTATCATGAGCACTACTGTCTGTTCCACGTTTTTCTACCGACGAACATTTGGTTATTAAGCACATTAAGTTAAGCTATTTAAATGTAAGTACTTTTTCACCAATAACGAAAATGTCACCCTCCCCAAAAAAATGTGTTTGATGAAATTCCATCAAATATTGATTTTATTGCGAAAGGAATAATGGGAAGGCTTCCAATGGGAATTTAACATGGGGGTGGACCGTGGGTGGAAGAGGTGTGGGAGGAGTAAAAAAAATATTACTTTTTTTAAATTGACTCTGAAACCTGGCTATATAGCTTTGAAATAATGTAAATAAGAAAATAAATGTTAGATTTTGAAAATCGGTCCACAAATAAAAAATTATTTACAAAATATCTATTTCAGCCCCCATGTTAAATTCCCATAGGAAAATCGTTTTTTCGCAATAAAATCAATATTTGATGGAATTTCTTCAAATAATTTATTTTGGGGAGGATGACTCTTTTGTTATTGATGAAAAACTACTTACATTTAAATATCGATTAGATTTAATGTGTTTAATAGCCAAAAGTTCGTCGGCAGCAAAACGTGTAACATACAGTAGTATAGACTTGTGCTAGTGTATACATGGATCGTTGGAATATACCGTGTGGGCGACCAGTGTAGACCCAGATCAGCCTGCGCATGCACTGTTAGATCTAACACTGTTAGATCATATGTATACTCTGTAACTGTACAAGACAATGAGGATCTACAATTGCTGCACATTTAGTAAGATCCTTTTTCTCAAATGAGACAGCGTGAAAACCGCATGACATTGCCTCGTTTCTTTGGAAATCAATAAACGAGTTTAATAAATATCACCTAAATAAATCATCGCTCCTCTTTATGCATAAATGTTCGCCATCGACTGATATTTCAACGATTTGTGTGGGCAATAGTGTATTTTGGAGTCCGTCCGTCCGTCCGAGCAAACCTCGCATAGTTATGGGCTTATGTGGACTCCGGAACACAAACGAAGTCAATAGACGATATCCGTAAGCTCAATATTAGCTTTGTATATTTTTAGCGTTTTCGTTGATCGCAAAAAAATGAAACTCATAACAGCCAACTGTTGGTACGTCCGTTCGTCCGTCCGTCCGTCACAAAACAACACTTAATTCGTCTAACAAACATAAAATGTTATTTATATCAGAGACATCATCTAACACATGTTCTGGCAAAATAAACATTCATTCATCATTACCCCACGTATTGATTGCCATTATTATACATTTTATATCAGACGCAAGCTTCTACACTGGTACCAGAGGCGATAACCATGGTTCCTTAAAATATAAATTAACATTACTATTTGTGCAATGGTCATACTTTATAATCTGTCGAAAATATTATTTTTCAGGTGGCACGGGCACTCGTAATTTTTAGAATTGGTGGAATAGCGACACAATTATACACTTATTTGATTCCTATAAAGAACAGTTTGTGCCTTTAAATCATAATGCATGTACAATCCTAATGTATTTGGTAACAGTGGTACGATCAATAAGTATGTACTTCTTGAACACTCCCGTTACAGGCAATCCACTACGGAGCCCAGCAGAGGACGTAGAATTTTATTAATTATTTCCCACGAATTAACAATTCGTTCCCACGAATTAACAATTCGTTCCCTCAATTTAACAATTCGTTCCCACGAAATATCAATTCGTTCCCACGGGAACGAATTGTTATTTCGTGGGAACGAATTGTTATATCGTGGGAACGAATTGTTATATCGTGGGAACGAATTGTTAATTCGAGGGAACGAATTGTTAAATTGAGGGAACGAATTGTCATTTCGTGGGAATGAATTGTTAATTCGAGGGAACCAATTGTTATATCGAGGGTACGAATTGTTTATTCGAGGGAACGAATTATAAATTGAGGGAATGAATTGTTATTTCGTGGGAACGAATTAATAAAAACAAGTCCATGTCCCGTATGGGACTCCATAATACACAACTTTGTTTAACTAATTGTCCATTGTTCATGACTATACGGTAATTTAGTTCGCTTTCATGTTAAGACAATAGGAATTTAGTAAAAGCACATACCCTGTTATTTAATGTATCAGTACTTTTAAAGCGAAACGTATAAATAAATAACACGCATATCTTGTGTTTAACGTGTTTTTATATTTAAATATGAAAGTGGTATTCATATATTTGGAGATAATAGTTATTTTTCATCAAAGATTGACAGGTAATTGTTTTGAGAGTTGGGAAGGGGCTGGGATCAAACGATTAAAGGGACTTCGTTTTTATATATGATTTCACAATTCCTGTGTGTGACTTTAAAGGTACATGCCAATTCAGTAGGCACAACATTGTGTCACTATCCCACCAATTCTAAAAATTACGAGTGCCCGCTTTAGAAAAAAGTAATTTATCTACACAATGACAGGTAATTTTATATGTTATGCGCCTCATAAATACGATACAAATCCACAATTTTTTTTCGGCGAATCTGCTCTCATCACTTTTTGTGCATATTTGAGGCCAAATACATTTAGTACAGTGCAACATCAGTAAACCGAACACCCTCAATGGAACATCTCAAGACCGGACACCCTGGTGACCTCCCAGGCCCTGTGAGGTCTCCAGGGTGTCCGGTCTTGAGATGTTCCACTGTAAACCAGGCATATCGTCACTCCAATGCGTGTATCAGTGCTATAGGATGAAGAACAGACAGTGCCATCGGCGATAGATAACTGGAACCCATCAAAATTGCCCACAATGGGGGCAAATAATGTTCGGTCCGCCGTGTATGATTTGGTTTCAACCCGTTGTCCCTGGTTCGGTAACCTATGCATACCACTGGGGCTCGTTTCACTAAACTGCGTGTGACAAAAATGTTCGTACGAAGATTTCTATAAATTTACTTTATACGTTAACGTGATCCATTAATGCTATCCTTTTCCACCTGCATGTACGGATGATTAAAGGTACATGCCCGCTCAGTAGACACAAACTGTTCTTTATAGGAATTACATAAGTAAGTGTATAGTTGTGTCAATATTCCACCAGTTCTAAAAATTACAAGTGCCCGCTATACAGATATAATCATTTAGTAATATTTATTTTACTGATAGTGACTCGCGGTGGTATCAGGCTATTTTCATTTGCAAATGAGGCATGATATTTTTTAATTATTTATGCGTCACCTGAAAGTATGATCGCATCAAAAACTAAATACAGAAATACAGTGAATAAATAGTAATGTCCGTTAACATTTTAAGGAAACGCGGTTGTCGCCCCTGATATCAGTGTGGAAATTTACGTCCGATATAAAATGCATACTAATGCCAATCAATACGTGGGGTAATGGTGAATGAATGTTTATTTTGCCAGAAAATGTCTCGGATACTGTCTCTAATATAAAGAACAGTTTGTGCCTACTGAGTGGACATGTACCTTTAAATCTGAACAAATCCACCAGCGATTTCCCGAAATCCGCTGTTGATGCGAACGTTGTTGTACATTTTAGTTTTATACTTACAAACTTCTAAATCGTACGAAGTTTAGTAAGACGGGCCCTGGAGTCCGTTTCACTAAACTTCGTAAGACTAAAATGTTCGTAAGCGCAAATTTATGATAGTCTGTAAATTTCACATTAACAATGTGTTCTTGTAAACGATTATTGGATTTACATGTATTGAGCATATGCAGCCTATGCTCAATAAATGTAAATCCATCAATTGAAATTTGCATGCGATCCTAAATTTGCACTTACGAACATTTTATTAGATTTCCATAAACGAAGGGTACAGCAACCTTAATACATTGAAACTCGCCCCTTGGGGCCGTTTCACTAAACTTCGTACGACTAAAATGTTGGTAAGTGCAAAATTATTATAGTCTGTAAATTTCAATTTAACAATGTTTTCTTGTAAACAATTATTGGATTTACAGTTATTAAGCATATGCCGCATATGCAGCCTATGCTCAATAAATGTAAATCCATATATTTAAATTTCCAGACGATCTTAAATTTGCACTTACGAATATCTTAGTCGTACGAAGTTTAGTGAAACGGCCCCCTGGTCTATAATATGAATGCGATCAATCTGAAGGACGGTCATTTATCATGGTTAAAAATCATCGGGGCTTCTTTTTTATACTGCTTTTACGACATCTCTGTCCGCATTTTGTTTTTATGACACCATTCCCGCACCCGGCATATCCGATATTATTTTTCGGGAATATGAATTATTCAAAGATGATCACATCAATGATGTGAGACAATCTTTGTAGGAATATGTACATTTGTCAGAATTCGGTGTCTTCATTATAGGAATGAATGGCCTTTTTGTGGAATTTATCGGGGTATAAACTTGGAAGAGTCGCGGGAATACTGGACGAAGGCCGGAAGGCCTCGTCCAGTATTCCCGCGACTTTTCCAAGTTTATATCCCCGATAAATTCAACAAAAAGGCCATTCATTCCTTATAATTCCAGCATTTGAAATAAATTCATCAAGCAAATGTGTTTATTTTCCGTTTTCTTAAGAATTATTTTACGGTTACGGAAAGTAGTTCGGCATGGGAGTTTACTGGGATATACATTTTGGACAGAGACTTGCTACGGGCCAATCAAATGTTATGGAATTGTGTAAATATTTTTGTGCTGGAATTATTAACTCTTACACTGCTGAATTAAATTTTGACGTCTGCTGTTAGCTTTTTATTTTCCATTTTCCTCACCGAAAACATGATTAACAACACTTCCAATGGAAATAATTAATATGAAATAGGCACTACCTATGACGGCAAAAGCAAAGCATAATAGAAACTGTATTAGTACATTTACGATCATTTTAAGAAAAAATAACAAGGCTAAGAATCTTCAGTGATATTATTCCCATTTTTCGCAATCTCAGTCGTCATTGAGCACGACTGTCACTTCGAGAGTTATACACATTTTGCCCATTTTTGGTATGAATTGTGTTAAGTTTTACATTTACTTTTTTTGATTAACCCAGTGCTGTGTCAGATGTGTTTGTATCCTGGACTACAGCAACAGGTACACTAGACGCACACTTGCAATGCATATTTTGTGCTGGTAGTCGTGTTCCCCAATTATCCCGGATCGCTTGACTATGTCTTGTATTTTTAAACTCACATCAGCGAAGTTTTAACTTAAAAGTGAAGCGTGGCGGCTATAGAAATTCTCCAGGTGTGTCCTTCCAGTGATGCTATTATTTGCTCGATCCCTGGTGGTCTTTGAGCAAATTTTGACCATTTTTCGTATTAGTTTTGTCCTTTTTACATACAGCTTCACTTCAGCTGTTGGTAAGAGGTACTTGTGTCATGAACTGTGAATACAGCACAGGCCGTGACACAACCGAGCAGGCGCAATAAAACAGCAGTTACAATGCATACTTGTTTCTGTTAGTCATATCCACAGAGTATCATGGATCGCTTGACTTTGTCTTGTAAACAAAATCACAACATGTGCGCTTTCTATCCAATGATATTGAGAGAGATATAGTGTGCTTCTATCTAACGATGTTGAAAGATAGAGAGATAAATATTATGGTTTCTATCCAATGATGTTGAGAGAAGGTGGGTGGGGTGCGGGGGAGAGATATATTGTGGTTTCTAGGTAATGATAGAGAAAGAGACACACACAGAGACATAGACAGACAGAGAGCGAGATAGAGAGAGACATACATACAGACAGACAGACAGACATACAGACACATAAAGAGAGAGACATACAGACACATAAAGAGAGAGAGAGAGAGAGAGAGAGAGAGAGAGAGAGAGAGAGAGAGAGAGAGAGAGAGAGAGAGAGAGAGAGAGAGAGAGAGGGGGGATGGATGGATGTGGGAGAGAGTGAAAGAGATAGAGAGAGAGCAGACAGAGAGAGAGACAGACAGAGAGACAGACAGAGAGAGAGAGAGAGAGACAGACAGACAGAGAGAGAGACAGACAGAGAGAGAGACAGACAGAGAGAGAGAGAGACAGACAGACAGACAGACAGACAGACAGACAGACAGACAGACAGACAGACAGACAGACAGACAGACAGACAGACAGACAGACAGACAGACAGACAGACAGACAGACAGACAGACAGAGAGAGAGAGAGAGAGAGAGAGAGAGACAGAGAGAGACAGAGACAGAGAGAGAGAGAGAGAGAGAGACAGAGAGACAGACAGACAGACGAGAGAGAGAGAGAGACGAGAGACAGAGAGAGAGACAGACGAGACGACAGACAGACAGACAGACAGACAGACAGACAGACAGACAGACAGACAGACAGACAGACAGACAGACAGACAGACAGACAGACAGACAGACAGACAGCAGACAGACAGACAGCACACACAGACAGACAGGACAGACAGAGACATAGGTGTGGGAGAGAGAGACAGAGACATAGGTGTGGGAGAGAGAAAGGTGTTAAAATAAATACGGAATAATGAAACTCCATTTCGTTGCAAATTGTTTTTCTTTTTTTTCCCATAAAATATTCCAATGCGCATTTAAGGCATTTCTACTCTCTCGGGGGACTCTTCAGCGTTGTGATAAAAGCAACTTTAGTCTTCCTAACGACAACACAATTTTGAAATGCAGTAACTTCGTAAGCAATATTATGTATACTTTCCGATGTTATCTACATTTTGTTTTAGAAGCAGTGGGCCCTTCGGGCCAAATTATTCGTCGCCCGTATTAGTAATACCATGTGTCGTAAAAACATCTCCTGCTTGGTTTATCGGTTTACGGTAAAACAAATTTTACACTTTCAATCATATGTTCAACCTAGTTTCACTGAATGGTAAGTTTTCATATACGCGTAACATAAAGCGGGCGACAAAGAGTCGCCCGTATAAAGTGTTGTTAAACCATGTTTTGTTATTGAGAAAGAATAAAAAATATATAACGACAGCAGGCGATGATTTACGTTTCACGTATTCTAAGGGTACACGTACGGAGCCCCGCAGTGGAGGTAGAATTCTTTTTTATTAATTTGTTCCCACGAAATAACAATTCGTTCCCACGAAATAACAATTCGTTCTCTCAATTTAACAATTCGTTCCGACGAATTAACAATTCGTTCCCTTAATTTAACAATTCGTTCCCTCGAATTAACAATTATTTCTCTCGAATTAACAATTCGTTCCCGCGAATTGTTTTGACGCCAGCTGCGCGCGCAACACCTTTGATCTACTTTGAAGCTGTTTGAAATGTTAACTTGAGGGAACTAATTGTTATATCGTGGGAACGAATTGTTAATTCGAGGGAACGAATTGTTAAATTGAGGGAACGAATTGTTAATTCGTGGGAACGAATTAATAACAAAATCCATGTCCCCTGCGGGGCTCCGTATAAACGTGTGGAATAACGCTAAATGTAAATGATCACAACATTACCTTTCAATGCTTCAACATGAAGGCCTTTATCAAGATTTTCATTCACAACGATGATGCCATATTTTTGCCATCCACAACGTACTAGTAATTGCTACGTCGTCTGAATACACATTATAAGTCGTATTAAGGTTGCTGTACCCTTCGTTTATGGAAATCTAATTTTAAAAAAAACATACTCCTAAATCAATAGCTACTTACACCAGTAAACCATATATGTATGTTCAATTAGTCGATATGCAGATGACACCAGCAAAACCATATGCTGTTGTTAGAACATAATAATCACATGTTGGTGTTTTACATGTATACTTTGTCGTCTACACGCTGTGTATAGACATACCTATACATGTGTTACATGTGTGTGTGCATTTTTATTGATAGGAGTATCTGCATAGAGACTTACATATAAAATCCATGTGGTTTATTGATGTAAAATAGCTATTATTTTATTAGTAAGGTTTTTTATTAGATTTCATAGACTTTACTTGGGGCCACAAGAAGGATAGTTATCCCATCAACACAGTGCGTATGTGCCGTGAAACACGGTGCCGTGAAACATTTTTGATATCCAGTGAATACAATTTTTGCATTTTACAGCCATTTGTATGTGTTGACGGGATAAATAGAATAGTAGGTTAGTGCCGTGAATGGGAAAAAATATCTGGCGCGGCACGGAAACGGGATGTGCTCGGCAGAGCATCGCCCATCCCGTTTCCTGAGCCTTGCCAGATATTTTTTCCCATTCACGGCACTAACCTACTATTCTCTATATATATACAACTACCTTAACTACACAAGTATCGCGCCAAACGAACTAACTTACTACACGAGATAAATTGAACAAGATAATTAACACTAGTTCCTTAAAAATCCAATATGGGAACGATAACATACGTATAATTAGCCATGTTTATACTGTAGTCTCCAATCCGAGGATTGATTTTCCATTTCCAGTTGAACACGTTGTCATTAAAGCTGGTAACATGTATCTTATTATACCCACTTTTTTTGTAAAAAAAAACGGGTATATTGTTTTCGTCACGGGTGTCCGTCCGTCCGTACGTCCGTACGTCCGTCCGTACGTCCGTCACGTTTCTTGTAACTCGAAAAACTTTTTCACCTTCATACCTACGCGCCTGATATTTGGTATGTAGCTTCGTTATCATGTGCAGATGCGCAAAGTGAATTTGGATTTTTGATCCGACCCTCCATCATGGATTATCTCCCCCCTTTCGGACTCAGAATTTCCCATTTTTTCCTCGTAACTCGAAAAACTTTTTCACCTTCATACCTACGCGCTGATATTTGGTATGTAGCTTCGTTATCATGTGCAGATGCGCAAAGTGAATTTGGATTTTTGATCCGACCCTCCATCATGGATTATCTCCCCCTTTCGGACTCAGAATTTCCCATTTTTTCCTCGTAACTCGAAAAACTTTTTCACCTTCATACCTACGCGCCTGATATTTGGTATGTAGCTTCGTTATCATGTGCAGATGCGCAAAGTGAATTTGGATTTTTGATCCGACCCTCCATCATGGATTATCTCCCCCTTTCGGACTCAGAATTTCCCATTTTTTTCCTCGTAACTCGAAAAACTTTTTCACCTTCATACCTACGCGCCTGATATTTGGTATGTAGCTTCGTTATCATGTGCAGATGCGCAAGTGAATTCGGATTTTTGTTATCCGACCCTCCATCATGGATTATCTCTTTCGGACTCACAATTTCCCATTTTTTCCTTGTAACTCGAAAAACTTTTTCACCTTATACCTACGCTCCTGATATTTGGTATGTAGCTTCGTTATCATGTGCAGATGCGCAAAGTGAATTCGGATTTTGGATCCGACCCTCCATCATGGATTATCTCCCCCTTTCGGACTCACAATTTCCCATTTTTTCCTTGTAACTCGAAAAACTTTTTCACATTCATACTACGCGCCTGATATTTGGTATGTAGCTTCGTTATCATGTGCAGAGCGCAAATGAATTCGGATTTTTGATCCGACCCTCCATCATGGATTATCTCCCCCTTTCGGACTCAGAATTTCCCTATTTTTCATTGTAAGTCGAAAAACTTTCTCACCTTAATACCTACATTTCTGATATTTGATATGTACCTTCGTTATGATGTGCAAAGTGAATTCCGATTTTTGATCGGACCTTCCATCATGGATTATCTCCCCTTTCGGACTTAGAATTTCACTATTTTTCCTCGTAGGTCGAAAAACTTTTTCACCTTAATACCTACGCGTCTGATATTTGGTTCGTAGCTTCGTTTTGATGTGCTGATGCGCAAAGTGAATTCGGATTTTTTATCCGACCCTCCATCATGGATTACCTCCCCCTTTCGGACTTAACATTTGGGAAAAGTGGGTATATTGCGATGGCGCGCCATCGACTTTTTCTAGTTTGGGTTAATAGTGTAATATGTGAAATAAGTGAAATAAGTGAGCGTGATACAGGCCAGCAATTGGCTTAGAAAGTAGGGCAAATTATAATACATCATATAATGATATGAACACATTCAGATGTCACCGACTCGACAAAATAATACATAAACACATCCTGATGTCACTGACTCGACAAACTAATACATGATATAAACACATTCAGATGTCACTGACTCGACAAAATAATACATAAACACATCCTGATGTCACTGACTCGACAAACTAATACATGATATAAACTCATTCAGATGTCACTGACTCGACAAAATAATACATAAACACATCCAGATGTCACTGACTCGACAAACTAATACATGATATAAACACATACAGCTGTCGCTGACTCGGCAAAATAATACATGATATGAACACAAAACGTGATTAATTTGTTTCTATTCAGATGGACAACAATGTACATGGCCGGCGGAACTACAAGGCACATGGACGGACAGCCTGAAGGGGGATATGGTGTTTTCTGGCAGCACGATGACCGGCTGGTCTTTTACCATGGAACCCAATGAGGATGGCGGGTCGTACCAGGTGACCGAATCTTGGCAATGCGTGTCGACGGAGAAATTTAAAAGCGACGGTTATCTTGTTATGAAGTAAGTTTACAGATGGAGTGGCCATAACTCTCTACCACACGAATGTTTGGCCTGATAATGAGCCAACATCACATCAGTTTTGACAAGATATCAGAAACATAACATAGTTTCTGATATCTTATCAAAACTGATGCGATCTTGGTAAAGGCATGACAATTCGAAAACAATTTATAGACACTTGCACCTAGAAATTTTAGGGCGACGTTTATCTTGTTATGAAGTAAGTATTACAGATGGAGTGGCCATAAATCTCTACCACGAATGTTTGGTCTGATTATGAGCCAACATCACATCAGTTTTGACAAGATATCAGAAACATAGTTTTTGATATCTTGTCAAAACTGATGCGATCTTGGTAAAGGCATGAACATTCGAAGAATAATATATAGACAATTGCACTTGGCAATGTATGTCGACCGATACATTTGAAAGAGACGGTTATCTCTTTATGAAGTAAGTATACACTCAGGTGAAATTTAAAACAAAAAAATGATCATGTCTAATCGTTTACCAAGATAACACCATTTTGACTAGATTTTGCCAGAAGTGTTGAGATCTTCGTAAATTAACTTTTATGGACAATCGACATTTGGCAAGTGTTTCAACAGAAATTTGAAAGTCACGGATATCTCGTTATGAAGTAAGTATGCAGATGGTTCTTCAATACACAGCTCTGCAAATGAACGTTTAGCCTGATTAGGTGCCAATATCACATCATTTTGGCTAGATATCAGAAACACAATTACATAGTCAAAAGTGATGCGATCTTGGTAAAGGCATGAACATGTCGAAAATTCGAAGAACAAGTTATTGACAATTGGCACTTGGCAACTGAATGTGTGTCGACGGAGAAATTTGAAAGCTACAGTTTTCTCGCTATGAAGTAAGTATGCAGATAGATCTTCAATAAACCGCTCTTCAAATGAACGTTTATCCTGAATATGTGCCAAGATCACATAATTTTAGTTTCTGATATCTTGTCAAAAGTGATGAGATCTTTGTAAAGGTATGAACATGTCGAAAAACCGAAAACCTGTTTATAGACAATTGGCACTTGGAAATCTGTGGCGACGGAGAAATTTGAAAGTGGCGGTTATATCGCGTTATGAAGTAATTAAGTATACACTCAGGTGAATCTTCAAAACAAACATGATCATGATCATCACAGCAACTTGACACATATCCTACAACGTTATACAATTAGTGTCTTTTGAGTCGGTGTGCACTCAAAAGACAATACTTATTTTATTATATGACTTATGTTTTTGCTGAAACCCGACTGCCATTTATGTACACGTTTTCTTCAGTTTGCATCCGTTGTTATTTTGCTGTCAACTGCGAAGTGCATTTGCTGATCGGGTGATACTATTTGCGTAATTTTGTTCAATTGGCTCGTTGTTGAACCGTGCCATGTTTCCGTTGCGTGATCAGTGACTCGCGCATCCATGTCAATATCACATTTAGAATATCACTCTCAGACTCGTCTCGCACGAGTCCGAACTGATATTCAGGTGTGAATATCATATATGTCCGCAACCATGTGAACCTGTATTTGGCAATCTCATTGGCTGGACTTCTCAGTCATATCATAATATATAAATGGTGCCCTTGGTTGAGGGCACCATTTACTTTATTATGCCGAATATAACTAACATTTCACATTGCACACAATACCAGTCAGCGTCTGCTCTCATCTCATTCGGTACTTTCGGTTTCGATGCGCGATAAACTACAAAGTACTCCAATTAATGTTCGGTAGTTTCCGTGACCAGACTTCGGGTATCTTCGGGCGAAACGGTCCATAATTATATTATTTCATGGCATTACTACCCTCAGGGTACATATGGCCAATTGCTTTATACCACGTGGTAGGGAATTGACCAATGCAAAACGTCGAATTTACGATGAGGTATAATAATACAGTTTATCGCCCGAAAGCAACGTTTACCATAAAATGCAATAATACATGTATGTACATATCAACAAGCATATCTGTTTAAAAGCTGTCCTGTCATATGACAGGAAATCTTTTAAACAGCTATGTCTGTTGATAAATAGTCACGGCCTGTCATTTGTCCAGTCACAGTCACAAAGAATGTGTCACGTGTTGTAGGACCACAGAGAGAATCCGCCAGTTTGACACAGACTATACCGCATACAGGTGCCTCCAAATGACACAGATCACAAACAGCTCCTACCGTTACTACCAGATAGAACGTAAGTTTCAATTACATAGTGTCACCTTTAACCATTTACATTCGGAATTGATTTACGATTTAGTTTTGTTATTTCTCAATGAAAGTATATGTTGTGACCACTCATTTGAACCGTCTTCACGAGACGGTTCAAATGGTGGTCGCGACATATACTTCTAAGCACATATACAGAATATATTTAAGATGTTCAGTAGTATAGTCAGTTCAGTTAAACCTGTCTAATGGTGGAATGATATAATGTTCAACCGCCTGTGACTTGATTGACAGCTCCACAAGAGAGAGTCCAGAATGAACGCCTGACCATCATAGAGAATAACGCGGAAACGAGCGCCTCTGTGCTGTGTAACCATGCCAACGGGGCATCTGGTTCCGAGTTTCAGCTGATGATTTCCACAGGTAATGTATTGCATTGAGCCCGGCTGCGGAAATGGTATGTTATTCCGAATGTTCGAATTACTCTCGTGCGTTGCGAGATGTCGCGTCTAGACGGTGTCACTCACGTGTCGCGTGTATCCGTTTGGCTGACCGTGAAACTAGCACGAACAAATCTAAGTAGTCTAGTCGCGTGGAAGTCAGCTGGTTCCTGTTAAAGGTACATGCCCACTCAGTAGGCACAACATATTCTTTATATCAGAGACATCATCTGAGACATTTTCTGGCAAAATAACATTCATTCACCATTAACAGGCGCGTAGCTGCATTGAGGCACTGCAGTCCCGGGCCTGCAGAATTTTCGAGAAAATTGTGTTTTGAAATGTGCCAGAGTGCATCATTTACCTTCTAGTTTCGATTTTTTTTTCTGGGGGGAGGACATGCACCCAGACCTCACTAGCATACTCGCACTAACGGTGCTCGAAGTCGTCAACCGGGCCTGCAGATTCAAATTGGCTAGCTACGCCCCTGATTAATCACGTATTGATTGGCATTATTATACATTTTATATCAGAAGTAAATTTCCACACTGATATCGATAACCGTGTTTCCTTAAAATGGTAACGGTCATTACTATTTATTATCTGTATTTATTTTTTGATATGCAATACTCATACTTTATAATCTGTCGAAGATATTATTTGTTCAGGTGACGCATTTTATTAGTGTAAATAATTAAAAGATATCATGCCTCGTTTGCATATGAAAATAGCCTGATACCACCGCGCGTCACTATCAGTAAAATAAATATTAATAAATTATTATATCTGTATAACGGGCACTCGTAATCTTTAGAACTTGAGGAATAGTGACACAAGCATACACTTATTTAATTCCTATAAAGAACAGTTTATGCCTACATAGTGGGCATGTACCTTTAATATGTGTCGAAAATGTCCATCTTGACCTGTTATCGTTTGTTATGGCGATACACGATTGCATACACATTATAGTTGCAACATTGGGTTACTTGAACGCAACTGTATACCAGAGCTCCAGATAAGGTGCGTATTGGCGTATTTTACGCACTTATTTTAGCTGAATACGCATTGATTATCAACAGTGGGAGTACAAAATACTGACAGCAATGTGCAAATACGCATTGATTTTCAAATTGAGTAGTGGACATACAGTAATAAAGTTGAAACTTTACTTAGTTGAGCTTCAAAAACAACACCGTTTGCTTTTTGCATCTCAACTAAGTAAATTTTCAACAAAAGTTGAAACTTTACTTAGTTGAGCTTCAAAAACAACACCGTTTGCTTTTTGCAGTTCAACTAAATAAATTTTCAACTTTATTACATAATCAATACGTGAATACGTAATAATACACTGAAGTAATTATAAGTGAACGTTTAAATTTGTTATATGTTTTGTTTATCATTTGTTCTCTATTTAATAAAGAAGAACATCAATAATCCATTTGTAAAAATAAAATACGCATTTAATTTGAAATCAGTGGGTACAATACTCTTTTTAGACGCAAAGCTTATCTGGATTCTGTGTATGTGCGTGAAAGTATATAGAGAATAGTAGGTTAGTGCCGTGAATGGGAAAACATATCTGGCAAGGCTTAGGAAACGGGATGGGCGAGGCTCTGCCTAGCACATCCCGTTTCCGAGCCGCGCCAGATATTTTTCCCATTCACGGCACTAAGCTACTATTCTATTTATCCCGTCAACACCTACTAATGGCTTTAAAATGCAAAAAAATAATCCCAGCCACCGCACATATTCATGCGCCGTAGGTCGTATTGACAGGATAGTCAAACAGATTTCACGGCACCGTGTTTCACGGCACAAACGCACTGTATTGACGGGATAATGTATAATCTCTAGAATGAAGTGATCGTTGAGCCAGATATAACAGCTATGCTAATAAGCATGCTATGGTACGGAAGCCCATTAGGGCCACTTCCTTTTTTTTTAATTTCCATTTATTGAAGATGTTTTATTGAATGTTCAAGTTCTTTTCTTGAATTTTCAAGTTCTTGAATTTTCAAGAAAAGATCTTGAAAATTCAAGAAAAGAACTTGAAAATTCAAGAAAACATCTTGAAAATTCAAGAAAAGATCTCGAAAATTCAAGAAAAGATAAAAAAAAAAGTAAAGTGGCCCTAATGGACTTCCGTACTACGGTGTTTGGTCTATGAACAATATTTAAAATTGTGAACTAAAGTGCACGTCGTGGATTGCATTCGTGTACGGTGTTGTAAACTATATAGGGCAGTTTATTGTTCACATTTGAGCGACAGGTGGAAGACTGGGGAACGATCACAATTGGACGAACTTTGTATGGTTGGAGTTTCTAATGTATATGGTCATGGTGCACGACTTTAGTTTGAGCTGGCGATCAGCTATCGGCCAAATATGACCGATAATCCACGCCGGACGGCCTCCGATTCTGTGTGAGATTCTTTCGTACACGCAAATTTCGCTTTGGATGGGGTATACAAATTGCGAATAACTGAATAAATGCTGGAAACAGCGATTTGAAGTGAGTATATTCACACATCTAATACCTTTATCGATTGCTAGAGACATATTTCATACATGTAATCGATGTTTATTGTGTTCGTGCGAATCGGAAAAGAGAGGTCTCTTTCTATAATAGCCATAATGTTACCCACCTTTATAAATAGAATATGTTAGTGTACGAGACCAAGTGGGTGGGGTAATGGGATTGTTTTAATAGGCATTTTTTTGGTGTCATAGGTCCGAGTCTTCCACCTGTGATTTGAGCAATCTACATGTATTTCATTTCTCATTCAATGTGTATTTGCACCAGGGTTGAAAATTAGATCTGCTGGATGCATTTTCTTCTGCATATGATGCATTAATCCCTCATTTCCACTAACATAATTCTTTAATTAACCCTTAGAATGCGGGAACCAAAAAGTGCCGTCTGCTGTTAATTCATATTTTGTATTTTTTCTCAGCAAAAAACATGGTTTTGCAGCACTTCATAATCATTTCCATTAACAATGATTCTAAAGTGCTGCCAACATATTCAGCAGACGACACAATTTATTTCCGCATTGTAACAGTTAACTCACATCAATAGTACATTTATATAATTATGTTGTATTTCGCTGCCAGGAAACGAGGCGACTGCCAGCGTCCGTTGTCCATATTACTTCGTGAATCACTATGATTACACATACACTGCAACGGACGGGACGGCGTCGTGTGACTCGAGTGTTGATGACTGGGATATGTGTTCGAATAACTCCGCGGTCGTATTTGATTATGCGACATGCCCAACCACAGTAGCATACTCGGGTATGTTTTCTTTGAACATGTTTAAGGTTCAGAATTACATTAATTTTAGACACCCTTTGAAATAAACAGTTCTTGAGAAACGGACGTTTCATTGGTCAAATGGTGTCACATGACGTTAACGAATAACACCATTATAAATAAGTCCGTGTTCGTTTTCAACTAAAACCACGTCATAATTGCTCATTATGTGGCGTAAAACGTTACCTGATACATAGAATACCATCATATTGTCTTTTGATGTCAAGTTTATCAGACTCGGCTCGGAAACGGTAGGAATTCCGAGGCTCGCCTCGGAATTCCTACGCGTTTCCTAGCCGAGTCTGATAAACTTGATATTATCCTGGTATCTCTCTGTATCTATATTTCAGTATCAGACACGGTCTGGTGTATGGATAACGTGCCCGTGGGATCAGACATGTTTGTGATGCTGTACAACCACCTCGATACTGCTGCAGCGGTCGATGGCGTCGGCATATTCAGATTTAGCTGCATGGTACGTATTACTTACAGCACCAAGGTCTGTCCACATATAAGGAGATAATCCGCGAGACGTGTTCTAAGTTATTTTCCCAACCATATACCTATATAGTGGAACCTCTCTAAACCGGACACCACAAGAAAACGTCTCTGATCTTATTTTTGATGAGTTTCTTGGTCATTTATCTCAGGTGATAATGTCTGTTCGTGATCGTGTAGCACACAACTATGACTCAGCATTATCAAATGTCTGATTTACAGAGAAACCTCTCTACGCCGGACACCCTGGGGACCTCCCAGGTTGTCCGGTTTAGAGAGGTTTCACTGTTTTTTTTGCTTATCATGTGGCTGTTACTGGAGAAATGGGCTTATGGGATTTGTGACCAGTGTAGCTCCTGATCAAATAGCTCACTCCGGTAGCCTGATAACGATCTATATTGCCTGTTAGACGCATGACTACTGTCTGTTCCACGTTTTTCTGCCGACGAACTTTTGTTGCTAATGTAAGTGCAATAAAGCAGATTGTATATGTTCTATGTTGCGTTCGGCGATTATGATGGGTCTGTATACATTGTCTGTACAGTCGAACCTCAGTAAACCGGACACAAACAGTTAATTCTACTTAACTGTAATCGAGTTCATTGCCATTTATCTCCGGTGAATATGCCTGCTCGTGATCGCACAGCATCCACGCGTGTCTTGAAGCAGTCATCTGTCTGTTTCACAGTGGAAGCTCTCTAAACCGGACACCCTGGGAAACCTCCCAGGGTGTCCGGTTTAGAGAGGTTCCACTGTATTTACATAATCATTTTATTGTCATTCGAAGACGGGCGTACGGATATATTTCAGGGTATCAGTGCCGACAACACCCGTGTTTCCATCACACCTGCGCATTGTAAAGCCAACCAGTCCCCAGATAGCGTGCCGGTTGACAACTCTGACACCAGCGTAGGTGCAACGCTGACGTTGACGTCAAAAGGGTCGCACTGTCGTATGTAACACGATATATCTTGTATTTATGCCCTTACTTTTAAATACTGAAAACAGTTACCCATCCTGTGCCAATGCAACGCAAAATATGCAAAAAGCAATTTATATGTGACAATTATTTAGTGGGTAGTGTGTACGGGGCGCCATGCAGGACAGGTTAATTATGTGTACAAAATTGAGTTTTGTAACACTAAAAACACAAANCAAAATTCAATTCTGTGTCACAAAATTCAATTCTGTCAATTCTGTGTCACAAAATTCAATTCTGTGTCACAAAATTCAATTCTGCATACGTTTCGTATACACAATTCATTTTTGTTATAAAGGATTCAATTTTGTAAGACAGAATTGAGTTTTGTGGGACAGAATTCATTTTTGTCCACAAAAATTAGTTTGCGTAGGATAGTCTATGTCATCTCTACGTTGATTGGTTGAGATCGGTCTTAGTCCATTTTACTAGATGGTGGAGTACACTTGCAGGTTTAAATATTTCAATGCGAAAATATAACCCAATATATCAATATTATACTTCTTTATGGACAGTTATTTTGGCTATATTATGATTACAAATGAGTGGTCACACCATATAAGCATATATACTTTGAAGGAGAAATAAGAAAAATATTCAGAATTTTCCCTCAATTATGTAAACAGGGTCAAACATAAAGTAGCCGGGACATAGCTAGACCTGAGAGCATGCCCATATATAGAGAATACCAGGCTAGTGTATTTTGATATCAAGTTTATCAGGCAAGGCTAGGAAACGCGTAGGAATTCCGAGGCTTGCCGAGGAATTCCTACCGTTTCCGAGCCGAGCCTGATAAACTTGATATTAAAATACACTAGCCTGGTATTCTATTTATCAGGTAACGTTTTATGCTCGAAAATGACATTAGATGACGTCGTATTCTAACAGTAGATCTAACCTTGTGAAACAAATGGTATTGGATCTGTGTCTACTAGTTGCGAAGTTACGTGTTCGCAACTATGTGTCTACATGCATTATTTACAGCATACACCATTTTAGTATCCATGGTATCTACACAAATACTACAAATGGTTTCCTCAAATGGCCCAATACACACATTATGTTTATAAACACAGACAGCAGTCAGAACACAGGCCACAGCGCGTGTATTATTGACCTTGCGATACACACAATACATGACGTCAGTACTCGCGGGAGATCTACATGTACATGAATTATGTGTACAATTATAACGCAAATGAGTTTAAATACGAATGGGTTTGTCAACGTTTGACTGTTTGGAGATAGTTGAAGCAAAATGGCATAATGAGAAATGAATCATCGGCAGAATGAGAAATGAATCATCGACATTGAATGTGTAGATCGGCGACCGTGACCCATTTCTCCAGTACAGTTTCTGACCAATGGTAGTCCTTCTTACATGCGTGTGCAGAATTGACAGAATTGAATTTTGTGACACAGAATTGAATTTTGTGACACAGAATTGAATTCTGTGGCTACAGAATTGAATTTTGTTACATTTTGTTACACAGAATTGAATTTTGTGGCACAAAAGTGAATTTTGTGACACAGAATTGAATTTTGTTGACAAAATTGAGCCATGTCCCACTTGGCGCCCCGTAGTGTGTCCGTCTTTGGTATATTAACCAGCGTATTATATGATGCGTGAGCGTTGTACTGAGTACATATACGAGTATGCGCTTGTATGTCTTGTAAATGCTAGCCACACAATGTATTTTATTGAATATAATACAGTGTATTGTGTACATGAAAGTTATGTCATGTATATAGTAAATATATGGTTAGTGCCGTCGTATATAACATATATTCGGTTGAGCCGTAGACAGCTTTATTGGGGCGAGCTTTAGCAAAATGGCGGCGTCCACGCTAGGTAGATTCGGTATTGTATCTGATTTTGCTTACCATGGGCTTCAATATTGGCTTAGACTCCACAGTTGTCATAATAATCATTAAAATCATAATGGACATGTCCGTGTCGTTGGTTACGACGTATATACTGTACAAATGGATAACATTCAGCTGAATCGACAGCGATTTCGATTTCAAAATTCTCCGCCATCTTGAATTTGCTTTGAGACTGACCAATCAGAGGCCGCGATTAGCGGTCAAAGGTGAACAAATAAAGGCATAAAACGGCACTTCATCAGGGGTGGATCTGAAGAGGGGGTTCATGGGTTGCAACCCCCCGTTCAGCCACGTAGTTTACATAGATCACAGTTTACCACCAGTTGGAGTCTGAATTTAAATGCCGTAAAACACAGGAAAGTGCATTTCCGGACATCTGGATTTCAAAATCTTTACGGCGGGGCATGCACCCGGACCCCCCTAGCATACTCGTTCCACTCCATGGAGCTCGAAAATAGGACACCCCCCCCCCGTTCCCCAAATACTGGATCCGCCCCTGTTCATGTTATGAGGCTACGTCAGGTGTATTGCATGTATGTTACAGTGGGGTCAGCGTGTAAGTGCACACACGAACGAACACGACAGGTTGGAACCAACCTGTCGTGTTCGTTCGTGTGTGCACTTACACGCTGACCTCACTGTACTTCAGATGGAGCAATGGTTGCGGTATACATAGCAATGTTCAAAGCACTATGCCCAGTGCACCCCATACACTGCAAGGTTATGTTACCATAGGATGTGTGTATCTACGGAGCCCCGCAGGGAACATGGATTTTCTTGATTAATTAGTTTCCATGAAATAACAATTCGTTCCCTCAATTTAACAATTCGTTCCCTCGATATAACAATTTGTTCCCTCGAATTAACAATTATTCCCCACGAAATGACAATTCGTTCCCTCAATTTAACAAGTCGTTCCCTCAAATTAACAATTCGTTCCGTTCCCTCGGGTTAACAATTCGTTCCCACGATATAACAATTCTTTCCCACGAATTAACAATTCGTTCCTGTGGGAACGAATTGTTATTTCGCGGGAACGAATTGTTAAATTGAGGGAACGAATGTTAATTTGTGGGAACAAATTAATAGAGCAAATAATTGTACGTCCCCTGCGGGGCTCTGTGTGTGTCAGTGTTCATATAGCAGCAAGCATAGTGATATCATGTTTCTATCAATGTCCATAGCACCGTGCCCAGTGCCCTCCAATCCACAACAAGGGTCCGTATCCATAGCAACGAACGGCGCCACAACCACAGCCACCTACGCCTGCGATGCTGCCCACACGATGTATGGGTCACCCACACAGGAATGTCTGACCGATGGATCGTGGTATCCCAGCCCTCCCACCTGTAGTAAGATAACGATTTGTTGACATAATGTTGCCATGACTATAGAAATTGACATAGAGGATCTTACATGAGCGATGATTTAATATGATATTTATTAAACGAGTTTACTGATTTCATAAGAAACAAGCTACGCCTCGTTTTTTTTATGAAATTAGACAACGAGATTAATAAATACAATATTAATCATCACACATTATATTTATTGCATAAACACAGCATTGCATAAGCACATACATTGAATCTGTACTGGTCACCAAACCTGTTTTCTATAATGAGCAAATTTGCATATTGATTACATTACGTAATCAACGACAGGTTGGAACTAACCTGTCGTGTTCGTTCGTGTGTGCACTTACACGCTGACCCCACTGTAATATGATTTGTATTACGCTGTGAGTGTCCATTTTATGCAATAAATACATGTATTGTATTTGTGGCTAGTCTTGCTCCTGATATCCTTGCATACCCCCTGAGGCCTGATAAGAATGGAGAAAGGGAGAAAGTGAATGGAGAAAGGGAGCTTATGGGTTTTACGACCAGTGTAGATCCAGATTAGCCTGCTGATTGTATTACAAAAGAAAACATGGGGATTTTTTTATAACTATGATTTCAGAAATAGAGGACTGATATTCTTAGTTAGATTATTACCAAGATATCTAGCCAGGTTTCAGAGTCAATTTCCATTTTTATTTAGTTTTTTTGCTCCTCCCAATGCTTCTCCACCACATTTTCCCCCATGTTAAATTCCCATAGAGAAATCGTTTTCTTTTGTAACAAAATCAATATTTGACCAAATTTCGCAAAATAAAATGAAGGATTAAAATGTTGCTAAAATTAATAATGGTGAACAAATTATTGTTTTTACATTGTTTATATGGCCGTAAATAAGTTTCGTGAAACAGACAGTAAATATAGTTTATATAACAATGCCAAAGAAAGCCGACGCAATCGCAATCGGTGTTTTTATACCCATGTCGTTTATGTTCGTTTCAGCGTGTGAGCCACCTCCTACTCCTGTCAACGGAAGCGTTACCATAGCAACGGACACGAGCATAACGGCGACATACACATGTGTCCTCGGATATGTTTTATTTGGCAGTTCGCAGCGCACGTGCATAACCAACACCAATGATTGGACCGGATCGGACCCAACCTGCCGTATGTAACTTAATATGGCCGTGACTGGAGAAGGCGGGGGGGGGGGGGGGTGTATATGGCCAGTGCAATTCCTGGTCTGCTTACGCAGTTCTGTGGCATGATGAGAACAATCATGCCACAAAACCACAGAGCATGTTCCAATTTGCCATAAAACCCCACAAAAACCCCACAAAACCACTAGCATGTTCCCAATTTGCCACAAAACCCCACAAAAAACCCACAAAACCAATAGCATGTTCCCAATTTGCCACAAAACCCCACAAAACCACCCGCATGTCCCCATCATGCCACAAAACTGCATAAGTAGACCAGTAGCCGATTTCATCAAAATTATCTAGCAAAGTATACTTTGAGGGAGTAATCATTTATTTTTCCTGAAATGCATTATTTCATATAGAACTAACGACTGCATATAGTTGATGATTAAAACTATGCAGAATTATTATACTGAATATATTACATTATCACAGCCAAAATGGCTGTGATAATGTAATAAATTCAATATAATAAAAATTAATAAATTTATCCTCAAATTGAAAATTTCTCCCTCAAAGTATTCTTTGCTAGATAAGTAGACTTTGCAATGTTGGTGAAATAGGCTACTGGAGCTACACTGTTCATATACTATCTCCAGTCATGGCCGTCTTTTGCGAAGTATTTCCTTACTCTATAGTCGTATAGATGTTCAATGTGCTTGATGCCTTTTTCATTCAACTCCCTGAATTATTTCTTTTGATTTGGTGTTTTATAATGGAATTATTTAAAATTATTTATTTTGATAATATGTTATTATTTTGACAATAATTAATACGTGACCAGGCTTTCAAAACATTGTTTAAACAATTATTTTCTTCAGCTATGTGTTTTACGTCTTCTGTTTTTATATTGATTTCAAAGAGGAGAGTTCCACCATATCTTTTAAGTTCGTTTTCATATACGTTTTCCATTTACCAATATTTCATGGGTCACATATTATTTTCACCCAAAGCAGCTCTTAACGGTGTTACATTTCTCTTAATCATCCGGAGTTCGTGTAAAACTGCCAAAATGATATACATGTATTAATTTCAGAGCAACAAATGTTTTAATGACTGTTATTATTTTTTGTTTATAGCTTTTTATTTTCACACAAAAACATGTACAAACAATACATATTACTAGTAACATGCATGTGCATAATTACATTCCAATCCATATTTCTAAATTACTGACAGAGTAAATATATATTACACATGTAATTACTGTTTGTATATGTATATGTATGAATTTTTTATAAAGAAAAGAAAAAAAACACAAACAAATAAGTATCAATTAATAATAGAGAGTAAAAACAAATAGAGGAAGTACAAAAACAAACACCCATAGAAAATAAAACAGTTTAATTAGATAAGTACGAGCAGCATGATCATATGTTTGCATTATTTTTTGTTGGATTACATATTTTTAAGGGAAAGAATGCTAGAAGAAATAAGTTAGTCTAGCAGTAAACCGTTCCATTTGCTATGTTGTATTTCAGCATTGTTTCTATTTACAGCAGTTTGATGTTCAAGCTCTTTACTTTTGTTTAATAGTTCTTAAAAGCTGAGAAAGTCGGTTCAGTATTTCTTAATTTACATCCATAAATGAAGTACTTTCCACAACAACACAAAGTTCAAGAATATATTTTCTGGTTCAAACTGCCCTAAACGTATTAATTGCCAATCGAATGCAAAATGTCTACCGTTATGATGTAAAAGCTTGCTTAGCAGTGACCAAACTTGCTGACTTTTGTTGGCATTCACACAATAAGTGCTTGTTTGTTTCTGGTGCCATACTGCATAAATCGCATAAATTAGAATTTACAATTCCGCATTTATATAAATAATCGTTCGTGGCAATAATTTTCATGAAGCATTAGTACTGGTAATTCCTAAGTTTTGAACATATAGTGCTTCTAAAATACTGTGTATTTACACAGTGTCACTTATTTTTCCAAGTAAGCATATAAATAAGAGCCTGTGTTTCCACTTATCAAGGCACGTTTCGAAGTTTGTTATTTTGGGTAAATTGTTGTATTCGTGAATAGTTTGTATTATCATTATTAAAAGTAATTTCCAAGGTATTTGCACTTATTCAAGGTGTATGATCACGTGGTACTAACAACAACAACAAGCACCGATTCAAAGAACGTATTATTTTATAGTGTCCTTATTACGTAACGGATTTTGATGAAATATGGCGTATCAAACGCGTCTTGTTAAGCTGCATTACATAAGTCTGTGCCAAGCTCCCTAGACCACCAAATGCAGCTCATGACGACGCGTTTGCTGCGCCATATTTCATCAAAATCTGTTGCATATTAAGGAAAATATCAAATAATACTTACTTTGGAGTGGGCGACATTGTTGTTGTTGTAACCACGTGATCATGTACCTTGTTATTGGAGTCCATAAGAATTTCGTATCTGGACAGATTATTATTGTTTCATTTTTTAAAGCACCAATGCGCATTACAATATACTTTTTTGTGTTAAGCGTGAGGCCAAATATTTTACTGAATTCATCTATTAATAAAATTAACCTTCAAATTAGGATATCCGGATACCATCTGTCATTAAAATATCAACATCGGCACACGTTGTGTTTTTAAGTTCTATGTCACCACTGTTTACTCCTGTTATATGTGTTTCATTTATGATTGCATTGGATGGCATTTCAACAGCGGTGATAAATAGGTAAGGTGATAAAGGGCAGCTTTTATGTACGCAATGCCAAATACTGTTTACTGGCAATGCACATTGACAAATAGAGAATAGTAATTTAGTGCCGTGAATGGGAAAACATATCTGGCAAGGCTTAGGAAACGGGATGGGTGAGGCTCTGCCGAGCACATCCCGTTTCCGTGCCGCGCTAGATATGTTTTCTCATTCACGGCACTAACCTACTATTCTATTTATCCCGTCAACACCTACAAATGGCTTTAAAATGCAAAAGAATAACCCCAGCCACCGCACATATTCATACGCAGTGATTATGTCGTATTGACAGGGTATCAAAAATGTTTCACGGCACCGTCTTTCTCGGCACATACGCACTGTGTTGACGGGATAAGATAAAGTATGTTAACTAGTGGTTGATGTGTAGGTGTAGTGCAATCAATCTTTAATATAGTGTGGGCATATCCACCACTAATTGCAACATATTGTTATTCTTCACCGAGTAGTTAAGAAATTATGCTATATTAACATATCAAAATATCTAGACAGGCAAAGGTTGTCTACTTCGCGTATTTCCAAAATGGCCGCCAGCTGTCTTTATATTCTCATATATAATGTATTTGTTTTCAGACATGCATGTGCATACATTGTAGTGAACATTCAACCATTGGTTTACTCACAGGAAAATGTCAAGAATTACCGTCCTTGGCGAATGGCGCGATTGACATGACGTCCACGGGTATCACGTCCAAGGCAAGCTACACGTGCCTTGTGGACTTCACACTGAGCGGGGTACAACTGCGGACGTGTCAAACGGACACGACTTGGGATTCATCCGTGCCCTCGTGCAGTATGTAGATAATATTTTCGTTGAAGAACATTCTACCTCAAGATTCACTACATGTAGAAAAATAAATATTTTCGATAATTTGGTTGATTCACCCTTAGACTGTTGCACGCGAAATTTTTGTATGCTGTTGCTTTATATTTTGCCTTCTTTGTCAATAAAACATGATTTGACAGCATATTATAATCATCGTAACATTTGTAAGTTAGCTTTAAATAGATATAGGCTATGGGCTACCAGGACCCCCCGTGCACCCCCCACAACATTTGTACGCCATTTTTTTTTTGTTCCTTGGGGTATACTAAATACTTTCAAAAATGTTAACATAAAAAATCTTGGGTCCCACATCTATTTTTAGCCAAATATGCAAATTAGGTGCCGCCATTTTTTGGAAAATTAATGTTGCACATATCTTTCTTATTAAAAGTGCTAGAAGAACACTTAAGGTGTCTACATATATGTTTTAATGGTCAAGGAGTTCATTAAGCACACTACCGATTTGATTGGATAATTTCCTAAGTCATGAATATGCAAATTAGGCGTAAAAAGATCAAAAAAATACATTTTCATTTATAAACTTCGTACTAAATATTTCTAAAAGCTTATATTAATCATTTTTTTAGAACTGAAGCAGTCTAAGTTATTACACTACATGTCTGCTTTATAATAGAAACATTATATCATGTATTGTGACCTCATATTGCTATGCAAATGAGATTACGGCCATTGCATAAATTTCTCATTTCCCGCCATTTTGGAAAAAAAAATATGTTTCCACATATCTTTCTTATTAATCAAGCTAGAAGAACATTTAAGGTGCCTAGATATATGTTTTCATGGTCAAGGAGTTCATTAAACATAATACCAATTTGATTGGATACCTCCCAAAGTCATGAATATGCAAATTAGGCATACAATTTACATTGCATCTTAAAAAATAAAACATATTTCTGTATCATGTTTATTTACAAACAAATCTTTGTTTACTCTATATAGTTGGCTCTATTGCCATGAGTTTTTGTTCATTAAGTCACACTGCCTAATCACTGTCGTCTGCATCCTCGTCAGAATATACAGGCCCCATCTCACCAGATTCTTCTTCATCTGATGTGTCACAATCCTGTATATTCTCGATGATGTCTATGAGTCGTTGGGGGTAGAATTGGATCGTTCGTCCACAATGGCTCGATATGTCCATCAGTTTGTATCCAGCCATGGCCATTAGTAGGGTTTGGAATCTCAGGAGTTGCAATGTGTGACCTCTTCCATATTGCAATTTGATAATTGGCCCTCCGTACATGCTGTGCCAAGCTGCCTTTACATGGGGGTAGTGACGCAATATCTACATTGTTTGATATGGTTAGCTTTTCAGATGAACCACATTTTGCTTCCAACATGAACACTCTGAGTTCATCAACCTTTGTACATCTGGAATTGCCATACACAGCACAGGTGAAAGCTTCTAATTCATCAATAGTCTCTTCAGCCATCTCCCAATCATCTCCGACATGAGACAGAACTGGGACGTACTTTGGCATTTTCTGCATTGTTTTTATGGCCTTAACCCCAGCCCCTTGAATGCACTAGTACTGTCACATCCTGTATACGCATGCAGTGTCAATAACGCGGTGCAGTATTCCTGTGTGTACCCACGAGCTATTTCGCTCATGTTGATTAATCTTTTTTTGTTTCCAGTTCCTGTGTTGAACAGAAGAGTGACATTCTCTAGATGCAGAGCATAATGCAATAGTATGAAATAAATATCACTATCTGGACTCTTTACCCTTATGTAGTCATATCCATGTTCATTGCCATACATTGCATACAGTATTATCCTCGTATCCGTCTCTTCCTGTGTAGATTTCAGACTTTCTATCTCTGTTGAGTTAACATGTCCAGCTTCACACTTCAGTTGATATGCTGTTACATCGCATATTAATGTGGCATTGCGGTTGTTAATTTTGGAAGCAAATACATCTGTGTTCCAAACCTTTAACATAACCTGAACTAACTGCTGTTTGTTTTCATTATTTGCAAGAAATATTTTCCAGTTTTCTGGTTTCTTCGTGCTTTCACCTTTAATTATGAGCTTTTCTCCGCTCCCCCTTCTTGCTCTTTCCATTGATTTAACAGAGTCTGCTTTATACATGTCAGTACTGAATATTACATCGGATTTTCTCGACATCATATCAAACACCTTTTCACTGATTTGTTTGAAATTTCCTGGAACAGTCTTTAAATAATGGAAGCACGCATTACCGTCTTCAATATCCAGTGTTGTTTGGCTAGATGGAACTGGCAAATCGTCAACTTCTTTTGTCAGGTAGTTCAGGTCATGTTAAAGGTTTGGAACACAGATGTATTTGCTTCCAAAATTAACAACCGCAATGTCATATTAATATGCGATGGAACAGCATATCAACTGAAGTGTGAAGCTGGACATGTTAACTCAACAGTGATAGAAAGTCTGAAATCTACACAGGAAGAGACGGATACGAGGATAATACTGTATGCAATGTATGGCAATGAACATGGATATGACTACATAAGGGTAAAGAGTCCAGATAGTGATATTTTTTTCATACTATTGCATTATGCTCTGCATCTAGAGAATGTCACTCTTCTGTTCGACACAGGAAATGGAAACAAAAAAAGAAATCAACATGAGCGAAATAGCTTGTGAGTACACACAGGAATACTGCACCGCGTTATTGACACTGCATGCGTATACAGGATGTGACAGTACTAGTGCATTCAAGCGGCTGGGGAAGGTTAAGGCCATAAAAACAATGCAGAAAATGCCAAAGTACGTCCCAGTTCTGTCTCATGTCGGAGATGATTGGGAGATGGCTGAAGAGACTATTGATGAATTAGAAGCTTTCACCTGTGCTGTGTATGGCAATTCCAGATGTACAAAGGTTGATGAACTCAGAGTGTTCATGTTGGAAGCAAAATGTGGTTCATCTGAAAAGCTAACCATATCAAACAATGTAGATATTGCGTCACTACCCCCATGTAAAGGCAGCTTGGTACAGCATGTACGGAGGGTCAATTATCAAATTGCAATATGGAAGAGGGCACACATTGCAACTCCTGAGATTCCAAACCCTACTAATGGCCATGGCTGGATACAAACTGATGGACATATCGAGCCATTGTGGACGAACGATCCAATTCTACCCCAACGACTCATAGACATCATTGAGAATATACAGGATTGTGACACATCAGATGAAGAAGAATCTGGTGAGATGGGGCCTGTATATTCTGACGAGGATGCAGACGACAGTGATTAGGCAGTGTGACTTAATGAACAAAAACTCATGGCAATAGAGCCAACTATATAGAGTAAACAAAGATTTGTTTGTAAATAAACATGATACAGAAATATGTTTTATTTTTTAAGATACAATGTAAATTGTATGCCTAATTTGCATATTCATGACTTTGGAAGGTATCCAATCCAGTTGGTATTATGTTTAATGAACTCCTTGACCATGAAAACATATATCTAGGCACCTTAAATGTTCTTCTAGCTTGATTAATAAGAAAGATATGTGGAAACATATTTTTTTTTCCAAAATGGCGGGAAATGAGAAATTTATGCAATGGCCGTAATCTCATTTGCATAGCAATATGAGGTCACAATACATGATATAATGTTTCTATTATAAAGCAGACATGTAGTGTAATAACTTAGACTGCTTCAGTTCTAAAAAAATGATTAATATAAGCTTTTAGAAATATTTAGTACGAAGTTTATAAATGAAAATGTATTTTTTTTGATCTTTTTACGCCTAATTTGCATATTCATGACTTAGGAAATTATCCAATCAAATCGGTATTGTGTTTAATGAACTCCTTGACCATTAAAACATATATGTAGACACCTTAAGTGTTCTTATAGCACTTTTAATAAGAAAGATATGTGCAAAATTAATTTTCCAAAAAATGGCGGCACCTAATTTGCATATTTGGCTAAAAATAGATGTGGGACCCAAGATTTTTTATGTTAACATTTTTTAAAGTATTTAGTATACCCCAAGGAACAAAAAAAACATGGCGTACAAATGTTGTGGGGGGGGTGCACGGGGGTCCTGGTAGCCCATAGCCTAATATGGGCTATTTTGTTTGGTTGATATAATGTTAAAAGTCGTTAACATGTTAACCCTTTTCCTGATAGAGACGACTTTTCACGCCTCTGCAGAAGATGTATTTTGAAAACATTGTGGGAAAAGCAGAAATTGCTTGTAACAAGCAATTTATCCTTTTCCCACAATGTTTTCTACTCTATCAGATAATTTAACCATCATTTGACCCAGCATTTGATTCTTTTATTCAGATGTTTTGGATTTGGATGAGTCGAAATATCGCAAAACAGGGAAAGGGTTAAGCTGAAAATTATGGAACTTGACTACATTTTACTTAATAGTATATTGTACATAATATGCTCTAACACAGCCAGTCTCATTTCTTATATCGCGACATTTCTTTTTGTACCATAGTGACCGTTATTGCGATCTGAATTTTGTCTTTACATATTTTATAAAAAAGAAAACAACACACGATTCTTTCCATTACTAATTAGGGGTAGCAAACACTATCATGTCATTTATCATACACTAGCATCCTGTCAGACGTTAACGGCGCCCTCTAGCGGCAACATCACCACCCAGACTAGCGGAATGACGACGACGGCCACAGTGACGTGTTTGTCAAACTACACGTTGATTGGGGTGGACCTACTCGCCTGTAGGGCTGATGGAACCTGGAACAGTCCAGTACCGGAATGTGGTCAGTATCTATGTACTTTTTCTAATTTGTAGTTTTTTATTTCCAGGCATAGTCATGTATAAACACAAATAAATTTAAAAAATGAAAACATATATAGATGCTACGTAGGTTGGCGCTACAGTATGATTTAGAAAATAGTAGCAAAACGACAATAACTAATTTACTTGTGTTCCAATATCTTTAAAACAGTACTTTTTGCCAATAATTTCTGAAACTTACAGTAGCCAAAGTGTCAATTCCTGACGTATTAACCCTTTCCCTGTTTTGTGATATTTCAACTCTTCCAAATCGAAAACATCTGAATAAAAGAATCAAATGCTAGGTCAGATAATGGTTAAATTATCTGATAGAGTAGAAAACATTGTGGGAAAAGGATAAATTGCTTGTTACAAGCAATTTCTCCTTTTCCCACAATGTTTTCTAAAGACATCTTCTGCAGAGGCGTGAAAAGTCGTCTCTATCAGGAAAGGGTTAATAGCCAACTGGCCACTTGAGCAGTCAAATGGTTACCAGTAACGCCAAGCTTGTACATGTGTATAAACATATAAAACATTATTAGTGTCATTTATCTTGAAATGTAACCGTGTGAGGCAACATGCATGGATAAATAAATATATTTACAAATAATAATGGTCAAAGGGTTTTAGGAGACCTGTTGAGGTTAGAGGGGAACATGGAAAAAGTCCCGTGACGGACTGGTCAGTATCGTATCCCTGTACTTTTCATAGAACAGAACAGAAGTTTGTTTAGTAATCAGACAATCTCGGGGCACGCACAGTCATACTCCATATAATGTTTCATAATTCCAGCACAAAAATATTTACACAATTCCCTAACATTTGATTGGCCCGTACCAAGTCTCTGTCCAAAATTTATATCCCAGTAAACTCCCATGCCGAACTACTTTCCGTAACCGTGAGGCGCAGTTAAAATAATTCTTAAGAAAACGGAAAATAAACACATTTTCTTGATTAATTTATTTAAAATGCTGGAATTATAAGGAGTGAATGGCATTTTTGTGGAATTTATCGGGGATATAAACTTGGAAAAGTCGCGGGAATACTGGACGAGGCCATAAAAAATTAAAATTTTCGAGAATTTTTTTTTTTAAATTGTAATTGTTTATCGCTTCGTCCAGTATTCCCGCGACTTTTCCAAGTTTATACCCCGATAAATTCCACAAAAAGGGCCATTCATTCCTATAATAGTATAAATGCATACAATTATCGCCGACATATAAAGGATATACTTTTGACAGTAGATTTGTGGCGCTGAAATAAAAACTCGTGATCCAAAAATGTAAATCCCGGAACTCAATGAAAGTACTCCATCCTGTCAATAGTGTAAGCACCAGAACATTTCTGTGAGATAAATGTGTTAAAATACACAAACACGCATGTCTGATATTGGTTGATATGATTTATGTGATGCATTTCCAACGTTCCATTCCTTATTTGCATTTTCCCTGGGCTATTATCACTGTGTAATTTTTCAGTTGGCTCAATACTGGTGGATTTGAGAGTTTGACCCCTGTGATCAGCTACACTATATATCTCACACATTTCTGAAGGTTTATGTAGAAACATGCAATTTGGCATGTATTAATAGACATGTGTATAAGTTCCAAACTACAACGGGCACTATTATCTATTGAAGCGGCCAGACACTTTTTTTATCAATCCTCATTCAATTAATTTCGGTAGTTTTGGTTTTGGATCGTGTTTTTTTAACACCACTGTACAGTATTATTAATACAGGGGCGTCGAAACAAGTCCGGCAGTTCCAGACACTACCGGATCAATAATTTTGACATATTTGTAATTCATATTAATTTTGCTCATTTCTCATCAAAAGTGTATGTTGTTACCACTCAGTTGAACCGTCTCGGCGAGACGGTTCAACTGAGTGGTAACAACATATACTTTGGGTGGGTAGCGGGGGCACCCAGTAGATTCGCCGGACCAATATTATGATGGTTCCGGTGCCCCTGTAATAAAGATACTGAATGACGTGTTATTGTGAGAGGTTATACAGACTTACCATTCATAGTTTCTGAGACATAACAATTTGAAAATGTTTTTATCTACTCGATATCATTATGATCTCGCATATTGAACAAAAAATTAAATGTACGTGTCCGTTGTCTAGTCTCTGATATACCTATATTCCAGTCTGTAACCCACCTTCGTCTCCAGCCAACGGGGGTATGGTAGTATCCAATGACCATTCCACAGCGTCTTACACCTGCGACCTATATACCACCTTGTCTGGTCCGTCCACCCGATCGTGCCAGGGTGATGGAGCCGGATGGGACGGCACGGACCCAAACTGCGGTAGGGTTCTTTAAATTGTACTTGTAAATGCAGGGGCGTAGCTAGCCAATTTGAATCTGCAGGCCCGGTTGACGACTTGGAGCACCGTTGGTGCGAGTATGCTAGAAGGTAAATGATGCACTCTGGCACATTACTTTTTCCATTTTCTCGAAAATTCTGCAGGGCTAATGCAGCTACACGCCTGAAATGACGTCCATAATTAGACTGAGCGAATCAGCATATTTATGAATTATTTGCATTTGGCATGTAAGACTATCGTTTCAGACTCTGATTGGTATTTTAGCTGAAACCAGTACATCTGCTATGATCAATAGGGTTTTGGGAAAGTACCCTTTTCAGACCTCTCAAATGCATGTTTAAAACATTCTTGTGCATGCCGACGTCTCAAGCATGAGTTCGAGAGCTCAAATAGGGGTTTGAATAATTTATATTACTCAAACCCGGGTTTAAGACACGTGCGATCGTGATTGGTGGTTAGTCTCCCAGTTTGAGGTCCAAGCCCAAGTTTGTGAAAGAACTGTCATCGCGATCTCGATTGATACTTACTCCCAATTGCACAGTAATTCCTCAAATCCGCATTTGAAGCTTAATCACGGGTTCAGTTTAAGCAATATTTATTTCATACAATACATTGTACATCAATTGCATGTGATATATGTACATGGATTTGAAACCAAGCTAATATATAAATATATATTAACATGTAATTACATACATGTCATGTGCTCAAATGACAAGTACATATACATAACATACCTTGGGTTAGCTGTTATTTCCGTTAGTGTGTTTAAACAAACAATATGCACATGCTGTATGTACATGTATATGATATAAGTTATATATATTTTATGAAATGTTGTGATAGTGGTGGTGGATAAATTTCTATTAACAGTGAATGGTATGTGTATTGACCACACGAATCCATATTGTAGCCCAAGCCCATTGAACTTATACATGTTATATGCAATAAAATATGTTTAAACTGAACTAAAACATCATTACTATGCATTTGTCTAACGTTATTTGGTCTGTTTGCCCCATTGATATATGAAGTGACTTCAGTAGAAGCTCTCCTTTAACATAGACAGCGTCTTTTTTCAGTTCGCTACTATAATGATAATGTATGGTATGTTCGTTTCTTCATTTGACTCAGTCAAGTACTAAAGTGCTAAATGGCTACAATACAGCGGCACCACTCTAAACTGGACACCCTGTTCACTTCACATGGTGTCCTGTTTAGAGATGTCGCACTATGGTTGATGGTAGTCGTGTTCAACGATTATCATGGATCACTTGTCTTGCCATGTACATTTCTTTACATTGTGTTTACAGTGGAATGCGAAATCAAGTTTAACCCTGGGGGCGGGACAGTGTCGGTGACGACGGACGGGGTTGTGACGTCAGCCGTCTATCGGTGCGGCCTCGGTTTCTCCATGGACGGTCAGTCAACGTCACAATGTCAAGCTAATGGGACATGGGGTACTTTTGAGGCAATCTGTAGTAAGTACATGTATTTCTATTATTTATTATTTTAGCATTCTCTCCTCCAGATAAAATAGTTGCTGATAAAGATAAAGATAACGCTACAAAACACTTATAATAGTCATTTCCATGGCGACCTTTATACATTTTGGTTTGGGTTCTAGCAAATAAACAATAATAAAGGTAGGTATGTAACATATTAGTCACACTTTCCATGTAAATGACCATACTGTTTGAAATTTATTACATATATGATGAATGATCTTCTCTCCAGCTACTCACCATAACGCTACAAAATAGGTATTAATAATAAATGTGTTACATACGCATGCGCATAATGTTTATTGTACCATTCACATGCTATGATTCTGAAACAGTTAACGAGTGACATTACAGGTTTATTATGCCCCCGCCACCGAATGGTGAGGGAGGCATATAGTGTTACCGGCGTCCGTATGTACGTAACGTACGTAACGTACGTAACGTACGTAACGTACGTACGTACGTACGTTACGTACGTTACGTACGTACGTACGTACGTACGTACGAAACCTTAACGCTCGAGTAAATGGCTTATAATTTCTGTTTCCTTGCTCGGATCTGCTTGACATTTCACAGACGCATTGCCCCCGCTAAGCCCAGGGTCAAGGTCACAGGACTTGGTGCGCTCGAAACCTTAAAGCTGGGGTGGTAATTGCCTTATAATTTCTGTTTCCTTGCTCGGATCTGCTTGACATTTCACAGACGCATTGCCCCCGCTAAGCCCAGGGTCAAGGTCACAGACTTGGTGCGCTCGAAACCTTAACGCTGGGTAAATGCCTTATAATTTCTGCTTCCTTGCTCGGATCTGCTTCACATTTCACACACGCATTGATCCAATGGTCCTCTGCCACCCTGTGATAAATCCACATTCGTCCCGCCCCCGCCAAGCCCAGGGTCAAGGTTCCAGACTTGGTGCGTTTGAAACCTTAACGCTCGGGTAAATGCCTTATAATTTCTGCTTCCTTGCTCGGATCTGCTTCACATTTCACACGCGCATTGCCCCCGCTAAGCCCAGGGTCAAGGTCACAGACTTGGTGCGCTCGAAACCTTAACGCTGGGTAAATGCCTTATAATTTCTGCTTCCTTGCTCGGATCTGCTTCACATTTCACACACGCATTGATCCAATGGTCCTCTGCCACCCTGTGATAAATCCACATTCGTCCCGCCCAAGCTAAGCCCAGAGTCAAGGTCGTCCCGCCCCCGCCAAGCCCAGGGTCAAGGTTCCAGACTTGGTGCGTTTGAAACCTTAACGCTCGGGTAAATGCCTTATAATTTCTGCTTCCTTGCTCGGATCTGCTTCACATTTCACACACGCATTGCTCCAATGGTCCTCTGCCACCCTGTGACAAATCCACATTCAAATATGCCTTGTTTTCTTTGGCTGCCAGCGGGGGCATTCGTGTGCCGACAGGCCACATTTCTAGTTCTGTCTCTGCCAGGGTTTTTCGTCATTTTGGGAATACAAGTCACGTAGCTATGAAAATGGTATGTTCGCGGTGTTTTCATCAAAATTTGAGAAAGCAGCGTTTATAAATGTCAGTTTTATATATAAACTGAAAACTGAATAACACCACAGCATGTAAATAAAATGAAAGAAAACATGTAATAAAAACAATCAATTCAGATCCTACTAAATGTTATAAAACAACAAAACAAACTGTCTGAAGTAATATACAATTTCACTTACAATGTGTATAACAGCTAATGTACTACTCAACTATTGTTTTCAGATGAGTGTGTCCAGCTCACCCCACCCACCAGTGGTGCAGTCCAGCTTGATAGCAATGGTATAGCGACATCTGCCGTGTATAACTGCGCTGCAGGAACGACAATCAGCGGCAACTCGTCTATAGTCTGCCTGAGTGACGGTTCCTGGTCGGTGAATACAATGGCCATAACTTGCGGTAATGACCGTTCATTATCTTCTGGCCTACAGTTGAAACAAAGTTAACTTGAAACTCCCTATTTCAATAGTTAATATTTTTATTAATTTCTGACTACAATTATTGGTCTTTATCAAAATAGTCAGAAACTGTATTGGTAGTCCTATGTGACGTCCATATTACTTTAAACAATATTTTATTCATCCAATACAAGTGATAAATGATACATGATAACTAATGGGATTTGACCAAAAGCAGAACTTATCGTGGTCATCTCCCATTGAAAATATTGACGTCCATATTGAAGCCATACATGTTCGGACTTCACATAGGAATTTCAATACAGTTTCCAACTACTTTCATTAAGACCATGTGGTCGAAAATGTAATAAAAACAAATACTATTGAAATAATATGTATTGTCTATATCGGGTAGATAAACGATTTCAAAGTGCCATATCTCATAAAGTTTGTATTAATATTTAGTATATTGTCTCATAATAACGTTTCATGATATTGCCAGTGGCATTTAAAGTTTCAACTAAATATTCTTAGCATTACATTTAATAGTAAACCGTCATCCGCCATTAATCTGCTCCTTAATATTGTTAAAATCATAAACAATAGAAACGTTTCAAGTTTTCCTTCACTGTGCCTCATTCATCTGCGAGATGATCAACAGCCAATGAAAACTCGGGACGAATTAGCAGATTTATTGACACATTCACCGAAAACACCAACCATAAGTCATGATACAAGATGACCGACTCCTGTGTTGCTAAACGCGCAAATTTTAATATAACAACAATCTTATTTTGAAGGCAAGATACATTTTTACCATTTGATTGAACGGACAAGTTAGGTCATATGTTGCTTTATAAAAACGCTAGTTGATGAACGTGTTACTACGCCGAAAACTAGATCCACCATCATACGTTTTTATTTCCAGCCGAGTGTCAATCTCTGGCATTAATCAGCGGCGGTTCTCATTCGATAACGACAAATGGGACCCATTCAACAGTGGTGTTTTCGTGCACCTCTGGCTACGAGCTGGATGGACAGTCTACAGCAAACTGCGACAGTGACGGAATATGGGACGCCATTGAACCATCGTGTGGTAAATAGTACATGTATACCCAAAGAATTAAAAAAAAAACTGAAAAGTTAAGTCTGAACGGTATATTTAAATGCAATATTCCCTAAATGCAATATTCGACTAAAAACCGAAGACCCCTGTAAAATTAGAACAAATATTGAAATACGATACAATCAGCATGGAAGTCGGATTGTGGTAATCGCAGTACCAGCAAATTGAACTATAAATTCACATAGACCCACATCACATCACAACTAGCGTGCCGACTTGGAACGGTTAATGAAGCCACAGCTATACATCCTAAATATTCATGATAAATATTGAGCATGGAGCCTGTCATATTTATACAACAGTATTTAATTTCACGTATATTACAATAGAACCACTTTTCCCTGAATTCTGAATATGTTTTAGAGGTGCCATTTGCGAATTTACCGACTATTTCAAATTCGTCATATCAGACGTATTATGCAAGAGATGAACCCTGGATCCGTTGTGTGTTTTTTAAGTAGTCAGAGTAACATTCATGACCATTCCGATAATAATAATGCTTAATATATTTTGCCTTCCAGTTGCCATGGAGATAACAGAATCTAGCTCGAACCCTTTAATGGCGGCCGTCATAGCGTTGTCAGTTGTGTCAGGACTATTGGTCATAATCGTGATCGCAGCCTGCTTCATTATAGCCAACATGAGAAAGAAAATAAAAGAAACCCTGCAGAAGAATAAAATGATACAGGGTAAGATATAGTGTCTGTATTATAAATATTAAGTCACGATTGTGTATTTTTGTGTTGACACATACTTCAGAACCACATGTTAATCTTCATCCATACGTCGATAATTTTGTTAATTAGATATTAGACTAACTTTTGATGAATGCGAATTGGCAACTAAAATATTACATGATTCAACATTAAGTAAATATTTTACATTTATATGGGGGGAGTTTTACGTGCACACATAATGTAAATGGTGCTTCATAGGGTATCGTCATCTACGTATGGTTGGGTGTATATATGTTTATACATCTTGTATTGCGTACCATGTGTTTATCATGTATTGTGTTAGTTTTTTGTCTTTCTGTCGGTTCATGCATATTCTTTATTTATCTTGTTCTGTATTTGTTGAACATTGAATATAATAATGCAACACATACATTCGTGTATTCATGACAATAATCATTCCGGTATATAATATTGGACTGGCCATATGATTGTATATAATTTATGCAACAGTGTCGTATTTAGTCAATGTCATATTTTCAAAGCTTATATCTGGAGCAAATGTGTAAAACATCCTCACTAATATCACAATATCGTAATTTTATTTTCGCCGAGTTGAAAACATACGTTATGAAAAATCACGTCAACTTTTGATGGCATGTACATAACATATCACTGTTTCTATAAATAAGTTTCATGAAAATTTACACATCTTCTTATGTACAAATTCACTTGTCTAATTTCAACTTTGCTTTTAGAATACAATAAATACTATGGCGATCCCAAGTTGAAGGAGATCCCAATAGTTGCTGTACCGCCACAACATGCACCGAGGAGTCATGAACACCACGTCCCGGACATAGCCTCACTACCATATTCCAGGTTACTATGCATATCGTGCATGAAACGTTACAGTGGGGTCAGCGTGTAAGTGCACACACGAACGAACACGATGTTCGTTCGTGTGTGCACTTACACGCTGACCCCACTGTATGTGCATTTTAGTTTACTTGTGCTATTCTGTATTTTTCGGTGTGTTGTTTAGCACAACGTTATAAACAGTGTGCCAATAGTATGACTTAGTATACGACACGTATATGTCTATGTGGACTAAATACCGTCCATTGTGTCTTCTTCAACAATATGTAGTTTTATTTCAATGTCTCACCAACGTGGAAAGTAAGATAAGTGGTCACACTTCTGGTGTGTCGTCTTAGTCATCAGAAATTGTTGAGGTATTCCAAAAGTCTGTATATCTCCTGATATGTTGATGGGATATTTATCAAACTTCATTAATAGTTTCCTTTCAGTGGTGACTAACCACCCTGTGTCATTCAGATGACCTTGACCCATTGCTAGTGGGTTAGCCACTCTCCGGCGATCGCATTGCTTCTTGAGAGTGTTATTATTATTATTAGTACTCGCCCTGTCAATTTCTCGCTGTTTTATAAAACTAAAACATACACTTTCTGCTTGTTACAGATCATCTACGTTTCACCATGAGACCCCGTTATATACACAGCAGTCATCATTATCATCTACTACCCTCGGCGCCTTAAGTCCCACCAAATCCGTTAATTTCGCTCGGCCCATTCAGTCGGCAAAGTCTGTGTCTTCGCTGGGCAAAGTGAAGTTTGATTTAGTCAAGGAGCAAACCACGACGTCGTTTGTCCTCAACAATCCTGCTCCCTGGAATAAGAGGAAAAAAAAGATTTCAAAGGTGCTAAAAGTTGATTCTAAGGAAACCAAAAATGAGTCTAAGTAATCATATTTCGTCATAAGCTGTCGCTTCCTGACAAGAAAGCAGTTGACTGTTATTCGAACAAATCTGCCAAAGTTGTCCAGATGTACATGAAAACAAGTCTTGGCATTTCATTAGAATTGTCTCCTTAATTGTAATGAAATACCAAGATGTGTTTTCTTAGGTGACTTATACATGGTATATCATGGTTATGCATTGAAGTTGCGATGTGTACTACAAAGTGTATTAATATACACATGTGAATCATTAGTTTGTGCCATTCTTATTCTCCAATGTATCTTTAAAAGCTAAAACGTAGTGCAGTGGAACTTCTCTAAACCGGATAACCTTGCGAACCTTGCGACATCGATGTATTAAATTATGACCCATTTCACTGTCAAATGTGGCTAATGTTCATAGGTGTTCATTATTTTAATGCACACGGACATGTATTTCAGTACTCTTACATCGGAATTACAGTGAAACATCTCTAAACCGGACACCCTGGGGACCTCCCAGGGTGTCCGGTTTAGAGAGGTTACACTGTAGATTACTAGTATATTATTGAAACATAGACTTATATTATGATATGAAAAACATGGAATATGTACGTGGTACTTCGATACTGGTATTTTAGAAAAACACAACTAAATTATCGAGTTTTGTAAAATAAAATGTGACAGTTGATTTCATTGGAACATACACATGTCTTATATATACACATTAGTATCGGAGGCTAGAGGACTGTACACTTGTATAATAAAAAGGAGGCTACTTTCCATCCAATGTTCTTATTTTTACCACTTTGGCGTCCATATAACAAATGTAACCATGCAACGTACTTCATCATTGAAGACCCAGGTTAGTGTGTGCACCTGTACAGTGTATTCAAGACCTACACTGTTTCGCCAATCAGCTAATAACACATTGACTAGTATTATAAACAGGCTACTGAATTTGGAGAATCACAAGTAGCTTCCCATACATAGGGAATTCCAGGCTAGTGTCTTTTGATATCAACTTTAGCAGGTAATGCTAGGAATTTTTAGGCTCGCCGAGGAATTCCTGACGTTTCAGAGACGAGCGTGATAAACTTGATATAACAAGACACTGGTCTGGTATTGTATTGATCAGTAGCCGATTTCACCAACATTGCAAAGTATACTGTAAGGGACCTGCAGTCTGGTTTTTGTCAGGATGATTATCCAGATAGAGGGTTTGGCAGCTCCGCACCAACAAGGATGTACCTATCAACTAAATATTGGCTGAGAATATAATATGAGAGCGAATGTCAATTCAACAAGTTTAATAAAGTCTTAACACATGTAACAACAATTAAAGTATTCTTTACAGCGTAATATTATGTACAGCGGTTATTTTGTCAGGATATCCGATGTGGTACTCTTGTCGATGCCTATAAATGAAAGCGGAGCAAGGCCGATCAGGTTCGCGCACGCGTCTCAAATACAACGGATCGCGATGGTATTTGGATGGTATATGTGGTGGGATCTAACCGTAGTGAACCAATACTTAATTTAACATGGGAAGTTACAATACTACACAATGCCTTATTCTCTTGTGAAAGTGATTTATGTATCAAACACGCCACTAGAAATCACTATTGTAAGTGCATAGTCACTGCACTAAAACATAAGGAATTAGCGTTTAGCCACTCCACTAATTCATATATAGTAGTTTGGTGTATTCACGTTTGTGTATTAGCCACTGCGCTAATATAAAGAACGTTGCCAAAACATCAGGGGTTTAAGCACTCTAATGGGATTCAGTCCTGTTTTGTGTATTAGACACTCCACTGGCACTGAGCGCTCAGTGTTTATAAATTAACACGATGTGGATCACGTGTCTTTGGTAATAATTAATACAATGTAATATTGTGTATCTGTATTTGACACTTACAATAGAGTTTAATAGAAGCAGGTAAGTGCACAAGTATCAATATTGGCTCAAATAAAGCTGGTTATTGGTTTCGTCGAGTATTGGTTTTCGAAAAGTAGCGCCTATGCAACTATGTAGTAACTACGATTAGATGCTGAAACTGACCGTGCGCCGTTCTTTTATAGACATCTCAGAGTACCACGTGATGGCTATTAACCAATGAAAACACTGGAAATTTGGATCATTTCCTACGGTTTGCTCATAAAACAGTTAATAGTATTCTAACTAGGAACTCCGGTCGGCCGGACTTTCGCTCCTTTTACTCCGCTTCTGACAAAGTGTCAGAAGCAGGAAAGAGGAGGAAACCGGAGTTTCTCATAAAAGCGGAAAAATATGGAAATATCCATTATACAGACTGCGGATTTCAGAAAATGACCGTCAACCAATCAGAAGTCTCGAAAGCTGACACACCTCCAGCGACTCGACGAAGAAAATCGGGTTTTGCATTTAAACTAGGAACTCCACTTATTTAACTTTGAATCTCCTCTTTCTCCGTTCCAAAATCTGAGTCAAAATCTAAAAAGGGGAGTACGCCGTAGTTCGCTGTATTTAAGTAAAACCAAATATAAGATCACAAAATGTGATCGCGCACTTGCAAAACCAACAAAAAGTTCGCTTAGCAACGAAATACTTCGCTTCACAGAAATAGTAAGCTTTCGAGACTAATCGACTAATCTCCGTTATTCAGTCATTCGCTCCTTTTATAAAGGTACAAGTAAGGATTGTAATTCAAAAGTGTCAGAGAGATGGAGTTTGTAACAACAGAGAAAATGGAATAAAACGAGCGAATGAAAGACGCGGATTGATTTGACATTCAACACTATGAATGCCTAAACACTACACTACATACACGTAGGAAATAATCCACGTTAAACAGGCAATGTTTAACGCGAAAAACAACTCTTAATCCTATTAAAACATTATTCCTAGGGAGAAAAATCGGAAGTTAACCAATATTTGTGTATTATACTTGGTAGATCTCACAGCTTCCGATAATTTGTCAATACACCGGGCGCACCGGTTCAATCCAAAAATCAGTCAGTTTTAACCCAATATCAGCTAAATCATGACTTGTCATTACTCATGACACCTTCTAATGGGTGTTTGCATATAGACAGACTTCAGTTACGCTCGGATGTGCTAAATTCAGACCGAATATCGGATTATGCGGTGCAGAATATGTCATTTCCACATTGTGGCAGAAATGAACACATGTCAAACAGAGAACAATAATGGGTATCTCAACCTCCAAGTAACCTCTGCAACTAATCAACATGTGTCGGTAAGCTTGGTTAAATATTCAACATGTTCTCGTGTTATAGTACATTACAGTTTGCAGTGTTTAAAGATGGGTGGGGTAACTAGTGACAAAAGGCACATGGCCACAATCCCTGATCCTTACAATACTTTAGTAGCAAAGTATACTTTGAGGGAGAAATTTTCAATCTTATGATAAATTTATTAATTTTTATTATACTGAATTTATTACATTATCACAGCCAATTTGGCTGTGATAATGTAACAAATTCAGTATAATAATTCTGCATACTTTTAATCATGAAATATATGCATTTGTTAGTTCTATATGAAATAATGCATTTCAGGAAAAATAAATGATTACTCCCTCAAAGTATACTTTGCTAGTAAAGTATACTTTGCAATGTTGATGAAATAGGCTACAGGTAACGTATTACGCTACAGAATGAGAAAGTATGACGTGCTTTTCGCTGAAAAAAAATCGGACTTAATATATTGCATAATTACACTGACGTCATTCGTCAACGTCATGTTCTGACGTTCGACCAATGAAATGTCAGATTTCAATTTCATGTAACCCGTATATTCATATCAGGTCAATGGCTGATAGGACATTGTGTTATCAGTTGCTTAGCTCAACTTAAGCGACGTGACATCGATCAAACCGATAAACTCCAAAAAGTGTAACGCCAATGGTATCCTACAAGTCGTTTCAAGCTGGATCAACATATTGTATTCAGGCCCGTACGCAGGAATTATTTTAGAGGATGCGTTATCGACGGCGCGAAGGGCTAAACAATGTTTTTGCACATCCACGGACAAACCTCCGCAGATTAACCCTTTCACCCCTAAGTAACTGGAATGGATTTTGATTTGTTAATTTTGCAACTAATCTAAATCATCACAAAATGATTTTCAGACCAGTCCATTTATGAACATGGGGTGTTTTTGTTCTCAAAATTATGAAAATTAATTGCAAAAAGTGCAGATCCTGATGAGACGGCTCGTTACGAGCTGGCTCATCTGGATCTACACTGTTTGCCAATACCACTATACATGCCTGCCGGTTAAGAGTGAAAGGGTTAAGGGGGGTGCGTACGCACCCGTCGCACCCCGTCTGCGTACGGGCCTGGTATTCTTCGGACCCAGCTCTAAGGAACATTCCTTGCTATTTGTCAAGTAATAATAGCAATACAGCAATAATAGAAATATGAAAAGTCATGCAGAGCATGATGTTATTAGCCGATCAAATCAGGGTTCAATATTTGTCCACATTTTAGTAGTTACGGAATCTCAGGGAAAAGTGACAGAAGTGTTGATTTCCTCCCCAACCAAATTCTCCCAGTTATATTTAGTAAATTACTATGGATTTGCCATTTACTTGGCGGCCATTTTGAGTTTTCTGACAATGGAGTATATTAACTGCAATATTATTCCAGTTGAACTAATTAACCTTTGAATATAGCTGAAGGCGCTTAGCATTACACAAATATGTATAGCAAGTCAAATCTCATAAATACCCGATTTTTGGCGGCCATCTTAAAATATGATAATAATATACTGAATATTAGTGTAGTTTACGTAAATTCTTTAATGTATAAGGTTTCCAAAAAATCCGGGTGCCATTTTTTTAAGCTAAGTTCAAGGTCATTTTAAGGTCATTGAACATTGACTAGAAAATATCGTAAATTTTGTTATGAAATTATGCCCATTTTTGTAGGTACAGAATCACATGGCACATCTTAATTATCATTATTACACTGGTGCTGCACTCTGCGCCGGTGGAAAATGTAAGACAATCCACTTGAAAAATACAATACACATCAAACATATTTTTACAATTAATGGCGCCTATTGTATCTTTCAAGTGGATTGTCTGGAAATATTTCCATCGGCACGGAGTGCAGCACCAATGAAGTAAGTGGACTGTTTCTCTAACGGTGCATCACAAATATAGAAAAGTATATGTGACCGTGGCCTGAGAAAAAGGCCTTATGGGGTTTGATCAATCTGGATAGTAATCTGCTAGCACACTCCTGTATGTGAATGTGCAGGCTGATCTGTGCCTACACTGGTCATATTACCATTGAAAGGAAGTAATATCATGCTTACTAGGAGTGTTTATACTTTACTTTATTATTACATGCTTTAAGTGATAATCATGATAATGGAATAAATGATAAAGTATACATGTTTAGCTTCTATTACAAATGGTTTTTGAATTGGGATATGTATATGATTATAATTCCAAAAGGTGCCAGCAAATCTGATGAAGAAATACCACACCGGTGGCCCAGGAATACCAATTCAGCGATTTCGGTCGGCTGCCGGCATGGTACAGATAAACAGGTCAGCAGACAACCTGTTTACCGGTACCATGCTGGCAGCCGACCGAAATCGCAGGATCGCTATTTCCCTGCAATCAATAGAAAAGTAAATGTTTGATGGCGAAATAAGTGAATCAGAAACAGAAGATTTCAGTATTTACAAAAGGACACGAAGTAGTGCAAGGACCAGTGTAGATCAATTTGGTTCAGTTAAAATCAACAATTGAGTCACACAAATTTACTAGTCCACACGAAACGGTAACAATTTTGTCAGTGACCGTCTTACCAAACTTAATCCTTGTTCATGAGACAATTAATGGGAAGAAAACCGTTCAATATAGTATATTTCTGTCGAACTGAACCAATAACCCGTTTCGCATGTATTATTGAGTGGGCAAGTTTACGCGTTGATTCCACGTCCAGAGGGGATAGCTGATCACGACCTTTCGTAAATGCTGGAATCTTCACTTCTGCAGCTACCAAGCCATCACTGTCCTTGACATCAAATCCTCTGTCCGCCAACACTAAATCCCCAGGTAATAACTTGGACAGGAAGTTACTGTTCTCTGTCACAAACTTGTCACTCACACGACCACCCCATGCTTTCGATATGAAGGACACACTGCCCTGATGAGTAATTCCAATTAGAAATGTTACAGTGTGGTGGTGTTTGTATGAAGACCAGGTTTCTGCTCTGGCTTTCAAACCACTTGGTTTCTCAATAAATACCTCAAAACAATCAATTATCACTGCACACCTGTGGCCGAAGTACTTCCTAAATTCCATTGGCATGGTTTTTCTCAATGGCTCGCGCTCTGGCCATTTTATGAGTTTCTTTAGCTGCTTGTACATACAGTCAATTGTCCGTGTAAAAAGTCTAGATATTGTTGATTGAGTAGTGTCAAATTCATACGCAAGAAAGAGATTTGACAAATTTAGTCGCTAATGACAATATCCTTACCTTGAATTTGGGCATGACCAGACTGGATGGCAGGTGAGGCTCCAGAAAATTAAACAATATAGATAGAACTGTGAATGATGGTAATCCTGTTAAATGTTTCACCTTCTCGTCACTACACATAAAATAACTTGCAGTGAATTTAATTTCCAAATGTGCCACTTTTTCCTTCAGCTACCCATTCTCTGTACGCAGTTCCTGCAGCTCCAGTGACATAGCCTCCATGAGTGGACCATCAACATCAGTCTGTGACGTGAACGCCGTCTTCATCAACGCTGTCACCCATATCCATACCCGTCTCAGTGTAAGCAGGTCCAACAATAGTTGTGGATTCAGCTGACTTCCTTCTCTTCTTTTCCTGCTGCCGATCATATCTTGATGTAGATGATGCTCGCTCGCATACAACTCTGCCTTATTTCCTGAAACATATACATGATATATATTAACAAGAGGGCCATGATGGCCCTAATTCGCTCACCGGACTACATGAACACCAGAGGAGAATGTGACATTGAGTTAATATGTGTTTTAAAGAGTTGTGCTATTTTTAGATGGCGGTCATCTTGGATTAAGCAATGACCAAAATCTGAAAATTCTTCACCCAAGGATCTTAACTTGATATGAAGTTTGGCCAGCATCGGCCATGTGGTTCCAGAGAAAAAGACGTTCAAAATCTCGAATAAATGGACATTTGGCGGCCATCATGGATGAGATAGTCATCCGATTCCGACAAGTGTTGCACCAGAGCAATCACCTCATCGATACCTTCAATTTGATATATGACATGAGCATATTCGGTCAAAAATAAAATTTGACCGCGGGGTCACCATTTTAACAACTTTGAAAGAGCATTGTACATCGATCATTCGTACCAAGCTTTGTCGAAATCCGATTGGCGGTTTTTTAGAAGATTTTTGAAGAATTTGTGCTATTTTTAGACGGCGGCCATCTTGGATTACGTAATGACGTCAATTAAAAAAAGTTTAATCCCCCTACCTAAGGACCATGATCATTAAGTTTGGTGACTATAGGCCCAATGGTTACCGAGGAGAAGACGTTTGAAAATGTTCATGGACGGACGGACGGACGACGGACGGACACATGGCGGTAACAATAGCTCACATGAGCATCGCTCAGGTGAGCTAAAAAACAAATAAATGCATGTGTACTTGTCGGATATTGTAACTTTGCACATTTAGTTACAATATAATAACTTATTTTTATTATTTCTTTTTTCGGAAGTATATGTTGCATACACCATCTGAACATTCTTGCTGAGACGGTTCAGATGAGTGGTCACAACATTTACATGCACTTTTGAGGAGAAATAAAAATGAAAAGGTGTACCCTTATGAACTATCACTGAAATATTGACAAATTTTATACATATGACATTCGCCATGTGATTTTGCATGTACAAACATGTGCGCACTTTGATGAAAAATATTTACAATATTTACAATATCTTTCATAAATAACATTGAATGGTGACAACATGGTGACATTCCGCAATTGCTCTGAGAATTTCATCAACTTTTGGCATGATTTACAGAAAATATCGCAAAATCTGTAAACATTTTTCATGAAATTCCACACTAACTGCAATTTTTTATTGTCTGAGGTCTATCAAAATACACCATCTCGCACGTCTTAAGCATGTTAAGTACAGTGACAGCACGGGTGTCAAACATTATAATTCAGTGGGTGGCCGCAGTGCTACAGATAAGGAATTAGTAATTGAGTATTGTTACTCCATCAGTTCTGAAGCAATTGGGTATTTCAAAATTTTAATTGGGTAAAATTAAATCACACTACTGTTTACACATCAACAGACAGCAATTATTGAATAGTTTGTTTCGAAATGAAAACATATCTTGGCATTTCATTAGAATAGTCTCCTTGGATGTGTTTTTATGGAAAAATATGTGGTCGTGTTTATTGTTTTCTGCAGCATGATAAACGTACCACGATTGTTTTCATTGCTTTTTGATACTCACTACTTCTGATTTCAATTGGGTTTTTGGCAATTTTAATTGGGCATTTACGCAAATACGCAGCTTATCTGGAGCTCTGGGTGGGGTTCACACACAATATAATGATTACACAAGCTTGCATTGTCTCACCAGCTGACAAGTAGAACTATCGGATTATTTATAATATCAAGGACTTACCATTGACAAAATTAATGCGCCGAATACACCAGAACATTTTGGATATTCTTGTGCCAAAATTATTGTCCAGTTCTAGCCAGCCATTCACGACAATCACGTCAGACGTCTCCGACCCGAACTCAGTTTCTCGCATTCCACACCTTCATTTGTGATTACTGCAGGCAATCTATACTATTCCAGTGTCCTTTCGCGATCTTTACGATGACTACATCCGTATATAGAACACTTCACAACAATTATGCGTCTAACTAACTGAATTTAGGTCAAACTTCGACGTGTTTTGTTGTGTGTATCGAGATATTGGAACATGGCGGAGCTTCCGGTTTGTGACGTCAAAACGTTTATTTATAGCCAGATTGCAAACCGCCGAACTCTTGTAGTTAAAACGTTTATTTATAGCCAAATTGTTATTTCGCTATATTTAAAGTTTTAAACAGAGATAATGGCCAAAAATGAAAAATTATCCGGTTGATGTAGTTTGGAATTGATACAACAAATTTCGCGTTTGTAGATTACCGAATATAGGAGAAAAGGGTGGTTACAAACTTTTTCACAAACCGATGGATAACCAATAAATAGATCGGCTAATAATATATGCTTGCTTGACTATTTGTGACTGTTACCGGAGAAATAGTACTAATATGGTATTTGCCGCATGTGTCAACCTAGCTCAGTCTGTAAAACCACACAATCTGGCCATGATATAGTGTTGACTAGTCGGTCAGTGAAAAGCCATTTATGATATCATTTCCACATTACAAGTGTTTAGCAGATGATGACATATATGCCCCAACTCAATCACAGTTCAGTATACAACTACGGATTCAGGGGGGTGGCCCAAGGGGCCCGCCCGCCCCCTTTTCAGGATTCCAGATTTGTTTCGGCAATTGAGATTTTTGCAATCTGTAAACAAATAACAAACACTGTCAAATAAGGGTGATATCAGATCAAGGTCTTGTTGCGAACGGTAACTCTTGCAATCTACTCTCGTACCGTCCGTAGCCTACGGACGATACGTGAGTAGATTGTAAGAGTTACCATTCGCAACTAATCAACGTTCAGATAGTATAGAGAGCCCATTAAAAAAGTGCCTTATCACATGAGCATTATGTGAAAATCTGCGCTTTTAGACCAGTTACATGTCAACTAGGGTGTGTCGGAACCATGCTGCTCTCGCAGTATTTATGGATGTAGAGAGATTGAGGCGAAAAATAAGCGCCTGTGTTACAGAGTTATAACAACAACAACAATAATAACAACAATAACAGATGAAAACGCTGGAAAAACTCACTTCCTTGTTAATTTTAGAGACTTTCTAAGCAGAGTTAACGTCGCAGATTAATGAATAATTGTTTCTTAGTTAAAAATTTATAGTAAACACAACTATGTTCTCACTACTGAGCTGTGTTTGGATTTTCTGCACAGTGTTTGTGTCAGTTGGAGGCGTGCTCTTGTTTTTTCCAGCTCTGCAAAACAGTTTCATTACCCACTTGTATCTGTTCGGGAAAATACGAAGCTCAAAATCGTTCAAACTGATCAAATCACAAGGGAACATGTTGCTGTTACCGAAAAGGTTAGAGACGTGTTTATAACTGTTTATAAAAATGGTAGCGATTTAAAAAATAATCCGAGAGCTCCAGATATGCATGCAGCTATGAGGTACACCCATATCAATGACGTCATACGCCTACTTTAGTGACGCTATACACACAACATTTTCCAAATGACTTTGACTTTCAAATGTCGTAAACATTTTTGGGCGTGAAAAATACACTCAAACTGGGTATACCTTTTGAATGTGTTTCGTGAATTTTATTCCTGCGAGTAAAAAAAGTATTCCTGAATCAATAACGCTATTCATTTACACAATTGGTAACAGAGATTTTACAAAAAATATAAAATATTAACGCTGTCCGTATTAAACCTATCATGTTTTGATGGTCAGAAAACTACGGACAATCCTGTCCGTATTTTACCATATCAAAATAGCATTCTGAAGTAACTTTGAGTCTGCATGCATATATTTCACTTAAATGATTGTAAGTTATACATACTTATAATAATATTAAATGAATTACCAGTGATTATAGAGTCTAAAACATTGTAATTTTTAAAAATATTTGTCCGTATTTATCCTATCATTGTTTGCTATGTCCGTGATTCCCTGGTCCGTGTCCGTATTTCACTGTTTTCAAGTATCTTCAATTATATATAAAAGTCGGGGCTTGAACGACATAAAGCACTGTATTTGAAAAGACTAATTTATAATGGACACCCTCGCAGATCACCATAGCAAGACCGATATTATATTGCGACATACATCGGTATTATGAACACAAACCTCAGCGTCTCCAGAAAGTTGTCCGGATTTACCCGGATTGCCCCTAACTCTTGCAATCTACTTCCACAACGTCCGCTACGGGAGTAGATTGCAAGAGTTACTGTTCACAACTATGTCCAGATAAGCTTTGTGCTTAATGAGTATTGCACCCCTTGATTTTAAATTCAATGTGCATTTTATACTTGCTTGCTTTTTGTTTGTATGCCCCCAGTTCCATTCATGGTGTTTGGACTGTGTCTGTCCATCTGGGTGCAGGATCAGGATCTTAGGTAGTTGGTGATGTTGCCTAAAACAAAAGAAAACAATGCAACTTAAGACCACTTAAGACTACTGTTTCTTAGGTGGTCATTCTTTTGTTTGAAAACCATGGATGTACCATGGGTTTATAGTAGGCTCATCCGAGGCTCGGCTTAAAACATTACCAGAGTTACTCCAATCTGCCACCAGGGGCTTTTGTGTGCCGACAGGTCACATTTTCTTGTTCTTTCACACCTAAATATTTGACATGTAGTTCAGGAATTCTTGTTTCTGGGTTGTTCCATTAATCAGATAAGCCCATGCAAGTCATGCTGTCTTTCAGTTTCTTTTACCAGTTCTATGCCGCAGGAATGATTTGCGTCACAGGTGTGCTGTCCGTGACTGTCTACTCTGGCTGTTACGATGGACATTGGCCAGAGCCAGTTCTCAATGTTGTTGACATACTGAGGTTTCCAGTTAGGGAAAGTAAGTGGGCATTTGAATGCATCTAGCATAAGAGTAGCTTGATACAAATGTCTTGGCCAGTCTGATGCAACTAATCATGGTAGAGCTTGATAAGCTGCCACTGTGACTTGCCATGACAACATAACCTTACTGAGTTTGAGATCAGTGTACGCCCAGATGAGCTTGCACTCGGCTCCACACAGTCTGATCAGAATATGCAGTGCACTGTATTGCGTAGTAAGCACTAAGGGTATGCACATCTTGGCAATGAAGCTATCCTTAACCCTTTCAACACTACATACCTGTATAGTGGTATTGGCAAACTGTAGATCCAGATGAGCCGGCTCTTGATGAGGATCAGGATCTGCACTTTTTGCAAGTAATTTTATATTTTTGAGAACATAATCACCTCCTTTTCATAAATGGACTAGTCTGAAAATCATGTTTTAACAATTGGATTGGTTGCAAAATGAACATATTACGGTCCATTCCAGTTACTTAGGGGTGAAAGGTTCAGGATTCAATTCTTAGCAGTGTATCTTACTGTGATTCACACCTGGCGTCAAGTGCACTTGTGTAGAACCTTGCCTGGAAACCTAATAGAACACTGTCTTTCTATGCCAAAAGTTTTTATTCAAATTTCAATGCTGCCCCATACAGGTGCAGAGGAATTGTTTCAAAAGAGTATTATACCCCCATATTTCAATTTCAATGCATATGTTACTTTTACAAATGTATTATTGATTTATTTTATTCCTTATTAAATTTGGAAACAAATATGAATGATAAAACAACTTTAAAACCTCCCTAAGTAAAATTTCAACTATTACAGTATTTTCACTACTAAATTTGAAAATCGATGTATATTTTCACATTGCTGTTAGCATATTTTGTACTCCCACTTTTGATAATCAATACATATTCTGCTAACATATGTGCGTAAAATACGCCAATACGCAGCTTATCTGGAGCACTGCTGGTGTATTCCCGTCTGTATATGATATTACTATTGCACAGGCGTACATGTATAAACCCCTATCATCAATCTTTATTATACCCCCGCAACGAGTTGTGGAGGGGTTTGAAAATTCTTAATATTTCATGCATGGATTCCTCTAAGGCTCCACTATCATGCTGTGACAAATCCCCGCTGATCTGGAGGTCAAGGTCACATACTTGGCCTCTTTACAAAACTTAACATCAGAGAAATCGGTTATAACTTTTATTTCCTTCCTCGGATCTGCTTCACATTTCACACACGCATTGCTCCAATGGACCTCTACCAGCCTGTGACAAATTCACGTTCGTGCCGCCCCCGCTAAGCCCAGAGTCAAGGTCACAAGCCCACACACTTGGAATTTTTTTTACATATTTAGAGGTACCTGGGCCCACGCGGGGGGTATTCCGTAAGCTTCATTTACTGACCAATCTAGTTGCATATGGGAATCTTTTTTTTGTTCATTTTTTCCATTATTTTTTTCTGATCACCTGTTATATGAATGAATGGCCTTTTTGTGGAATTTATCGGGGTATAAACTTGGAAAAGTCGCAGGAATACTGGCGACTTTTCCAAGTTTATATCCCCGATAAATTCAACAAAAAGGCCATTCATTCCTTATAATTCCAGCATTTGAAATAAATTCATCAAGAAAATGTGTTTATTTTCCGTTTTCTTAAGAATTATTTTAATTGCGCCTCACGGTTATGGAAAGTAGTTTGGCATGGGAGTTTACTGGGATATAAATTTTGGACAGAGACTTGCTACGGGCCAATCAAATGTTAGGGAATTGTGTAAATATTTTTGTGCTGGAATTATAGTGTCATACATGTATATGTTCAGAAACCGATACAAATTGCAGTTAAATGCTCTTTCATCAACTGTTTTGCTCACCCACATCTGAGACTATGTGTCTTTAATAATATCTTGTCTTATATTTCAGACTATGCCGATACATTTTCCACCTTACTAGTCCTTATTCTCGCCGACTTCCAAGTGACGAGGCGATTTCTAGAGTGCAAGTTCATCAGCATCTACTCGCCAAGTGGCAAAATGAGCATCATCATCTACTTCGTGGGAATGGCGTTTTATTCCACACTGCCGTTCACCTGTCTCGCTGGCACAGATATTTCTTACCCATTTGAATGTCATGGTAAGGTGTTATTTTAAGCAATTATGTATTACAATATTACTGTGGTAAGAAAAACATTTGGTCTGTTTAAAGTACATGTATGGCGTGGAGTCCTTTGGACGCTACACATTTTAAACAGCCTACATCCACTAATAGTGTTGGCAAACAGGAAAAAATTAAATGTAAAACACGACGGCTCTCATTGGTGGAATCGCGAACACTGCAGATTCTGATCTGATTATGCGGATGCACAGGCTGATCTGGCTCTATACTGGTCGCAAAGCCCATGATAAGCCCCGTGTCTCCATTCACAGCCACACATGACCTTGGTATTAACAGGACCTTGGTGAAACATCAGCAATAGTTTTATAACAGGATTTTTTATCATCAAAAACATGCTTTGACAGCACTTTAGAATAATCTATAACATGCTTTGACAGCACTTCCAATGGAAATGATTCTAAAGTGCTGTCAAACCATGTTTTTATTGAGAAATAAGGCAATATATAAAAGTAACAGCAGATGACAGTTGTTGTGTGTAGCGGTCTAAGGGTTAAATGGAAATGAAACGCCATTCAACCAATTAATCAATAAATGTATTCATTGCAGGTTTCCTACATCAACTAAGATGGAACCACATTGCTGGCATAATACTGTTCCTCTGTGCATCCTACTACCAGAATAAAATTGCTTCTCTCTTTGCTCAATTGAGACAAAACAAATCAGGTAAATTAGTTGTGTTAATCATACATGTTTCTTGGTACCGTAAGAGCAGAAATGTGTTATCAAATTATCTCCCCTGTTTATCATGATCTACATTGTAGAATAAGACACAAACTACGTTGAATTTCATGAAATGAAATGCACAGTTTAGTGGATATACTAGGTCATTTGCAGCAAACCAACTACCTATTGAATATCGGAGAGTGAGGATTGATTGGGGTTTATAGGTACTGTCTCGGATGAGGTCTCACGGAGACCTCATCCGAGACGGTACCTTTAAACTCCAATCAATCCAAATCTATGGTAACAGCCATAGATATAGTTTTTATACGACCGTTTTTAAAAAACGGTACGTATTATGTTTTACTGCACGGCGGGCGGGCGGGCGGCTGAAGAAAAAGCGCATAGTTCGTGTACACAACTCCTCCGAAACCGTTCAGTCGATCGATCTGAAACTATACACACGTCTTCTACACATATTGAAGATGTGCACCTTGGTGTTTTTATGCCGAAAAAATATGTGTTAACAAAAATATCGCCTTTTTAACTTAGCCATTTTTTCTTCATTTTTCTATACATTTCTATATATGGTACAGAGTTTGTGTACACAACTCCTCCGAAACCTTTCAGTTGATCGATCTGAAACTATGCACACGTCTGCTACACATATTCAAGATGTGCACCTTGGTGTTTCTATGGCGAAAAAATATTTGTTAACAAAAATATCACCTTTTTAACTTAGCCTTTTTTTTATACATTTTTCTATACAATTATATATACGGTACAGAGTTTGTGTACACAACTCCTCCGAAACCGTTCAGTAGATCGTTCTGAAACTATACACACGTCTTCTACACTTATTGAAGATGTGCACCTTGGTGTTTTTATGCCGAAAAAATATTTTTTAACAAAAATATCACCTTTTTAACTTAGCCTTTTTTTCTACATTTGTCTATACAATTCTATATACGGTACACAGTTTGTGTACACAACTCCTCCGAAACCGTTCAGTCGATCATTCTGAAACTATACACACGTCTTCTACACATATTGAAGATGTGCACCTTGGTGTTTTTATGCCGAAAAAATATTTTTTAACAAAAATATCACCTTTTTAACTTAGCCTTTTTTTCTACATTTTTCTATACAATTCTATGTACGGTACAGAGTTTGTGTACACAACTCCTCCGAAACCGTTCAGTCTAAACTATACACACGTCTTCTACACATATTGAAGATGTGCACCTTGGTGTTTTTATGCGGAAAAAATATTTTTTAACAAAAATATCACCTTTTTAACTTAGCCATTTTTTCTACATTTTTCTATACAATTCTATATACGGTACAGAGTTTGTGTACACAACTCCTCCGAAACCGTTCAGTCGATCGTTCTGAAACTATACACACGTCTTCTACACATATTGAAGATGTGCACCTTGGTGTTTTTATGCCGAAAAATATTTTTTAACAAAAATATCGCCTTTTTAACTTAGCCATTTTTTATACGACCGTTTTTAAAAAACGGTACGTATTATGTTTTACCGCACGGCGGGCGGCGGCTGAAGAAAAAGCGTATAGTTCGTGTACACAACTCCTCCGAAACCATTCAGTCGATCGATCTGAAACTATACACACGTCTTCTACACATATTGAAGATGTGCACCTTGGTGTTTTTATGCCGAACAAAATATGTGTTAACAAAAATATCGCCTTTTTCTTTTTAACTTTAGCCATTTTTTCTTTCTTATTTTTCCTATTAACCATTTCTATATATGGTTACAAAGTTTTGTGTACACAACTCCTCCGAAACCTTTCAGTCGATCGATCTGAAAACTATGCTCACGTCTTCTAACACAATATTTAATATGTGCACCTTGGTGTTTTTAATGGCGAAAAAATATTTTTTAACAAAAATATCACCTTTTTAACTTAGCCATTTTTTCTACATTTTTCTATATAAGGTACAGAGTTTGTGTACACAACTCCTCCGAAACCGTTCAGTCGATCGTTCTGAAAACTATACACACGCTCTACACCATATTTTTTTGGAATTTATGTGCACTTCTATAGAGATGTGCACCTTCCTGTTTCTATGCGGAAAAAATATTTTTTAACAAAAATATCACCTTTTTAACTTAGCCATTTTTTCTACATTATTGTATCCAATTCCCTATCATTTCTACTTTACACTCTATTTTTCTATCTCTGTCTAAATTAGTATACATGTTTAGCACAACGAGATGAAGAAATAATGCTATAGACTTTCAAATTCTCATTAATGTTTCTTGCCTTGGTGACAGCTTCACATTTCTGCATCTTCGCTGTCTGGCCCATATTCGACTGGCGTATTTTGTGACTTGCGGGCGTATTTTGTGATTTGCGGCACTCTTGTTCTACATTATATCCATGCATAGCAGTCTTCGCGAAAGTCGTCTGTCCATCGGACATGTCTGTTAAAATTGACGCCGGTCCGACTGTAAACCGGAACTTACCGGATCGGATGTCCGACTATAAAAAAAGTTTTTTTTTTAGCTCACCGTCGTCCGTCCGTGAACATTTTCAAACGTCTTCTCCTCGGTAACCATTGGGCCTATAGTCACCAAACTTTATGGTCATGGTCCTTAGGTAGGGGGATTGCAAAATTGTTAAAAGGATGTAATTACGTAATCCAAGATGGCCGCCGTTTAAAAATAGCACAAATTCTTCAAAAATATTCGTCTCAAGAACCGCCAACCGGATTTCGACAAAACTTGGTAGGAATGATCGATGTACAATGCTTTTTCAAAGTTGTTAAAATGGTGACCCAGGGGTCAAATTTTAATTTTGACCGAATATGGTCATGTCATATATCAAATCGAAGGTATCAACGAGGGGATCACTCTGGTGCATTTTTTGTCGAAATCGGATGGTTATGTCATCCAAGATGGCCGCCGAAAGGTCAAATGGTCGTTCTTTTATTAGAGATTTCAAAATTCTTCTTCACATGAACCGCTTGGCCCATGGTAGCCAAACTTAAAAAGTTATGGTCCATGGGTGAAGCCTTTTCAGATTTGTTAAAACAGAGGTCGTCACTAATCCAAGATGGCCGCCGTCTAAAAATAGCACAAATTCTTAAAAAATCTTCTTCTCATGAACCGCCAGCCGGATTTCTACAAAACTTAGTAGGAATGATTGATGTACAATGCTCTTTCAAAGGTGTTAAAATGGTGACCCCGGGGTCAAAAATGGGCGTAGCCCGTGGGATCAAAGTGGGGTCAAATTTTATTTTTCACCGAATATGGTCATGTCTATATCAAATCAAAGGTATCAAAGACTCGATCGCTCTGGTACATTTTTTGTCGAAATTGTATGGTCATGTCATCCAAGATGGCCGCCGAAAGGTCAAAAGGTCGTTCTTTTATTAGAGATTTCAAAATTCTTCTTCACACAAACCGCTTGGCCCATGGTGGCCAAACTTCAAAGTTATGGTCCATGGGTAAAGCCTTTTCAGATTTGTTAAAACGGAGGTCGTCGCTAATCCAAGATGGCCTCCGTCTAAAAATAGCACAAATTCTTAAAAAATCTTCTCATGAACCGCCGGCCGGATTTCGACAGAACTTGGTAGGAATGATCAACGTAGAATGCTCTTTCAAAGGTGTTAAAGTGGTGACCCCGGTGTCAAAAATGGGCGTGGCCCGTGGGGTCAAACTTTATTTTTGACCAAATATGCTCATGTCATATATCAAATTGAAGGCATCGATGAGTCGATTGCTCTGGTGCAATATTTGTCGGAATCGGATGATTATGTCATCCATGATGGCCTCCAAAAGGTCCATTTATTCGAGATTATGATTGTCTTTTTCTCAGGAACCACATGGCCGATGCTGGCCAAACTTTATAGTAAGTTAAGATCCTTGGGTGAAGCATTTTCAGATTTGGTAAAATGAGTCATCGCTTAATCCAAGAATACCGCCATCTAAAAATAGCTAAATTAACATATATGAACTCGATGTCACATTCTCCTCTGGTGTTCATGGAGTCATGTGAGCGAATTAGGGCCGTCATGGCCCTCTTGTTTACTTTTCTATTCTAATCTTCCTTTGGTATGCGCTTTTGGTGCTAGCAAGCTTTTTTAAAAAGCTCTTAAATATCACACAAAATCAATTTTATTTTTTTATAAAAAAAAAATGTCTGATAAATTTTTGTTCGATCTGGTAAAAATTTCAAGTTTACCGGACCGAATGTCCTGTAAAATTTTGGCAGTTTCGCAGCGTCAGGCATAGGTACAGGTACGTCCATAAAACTTACAATTATCTAGTTATGCGTTATCTCCCTTTTCTTATAATTCACAGGCGGCGTTCAAGACACCAAGCACCACATTCCCCACGGAAGCCTGTTCCAGTATGTCTCTGGTCCACACTATTTTCTGGAGATCGTAATCTACCTCTCAATGAACATCGTATACGCGTGGCAAAATACTATGATGATATGGCTGTTCGTTTTCGTTATGGTAAACCAACTCATCTCGGCATATTTAACGCACAAGTATTACCTGGATACATTTCCAAAATACCCAAAGAACAGGAAAGCGTGTATACCATTTGTGTTTTGAAATGAATGTGTTCCTCAGTGTTCTTCAGTGTTCGTACTCTGACAGGTTGAAGTAGTATTGTGTAGATTTGTTTGCCTGTAATCATGGTAATCGAACGGCGTCATATGGCGTTACCGATGACGTCAATGTAATGACTAACTACTGCATATATTTGATGATTAAAAGTATGTAGAATTATTATACTGAATTTATTACATTATCACAGCCAAATTGGCTGTGATAATGTAATAAATTCAGTATAATAAAAATTAATAAATTTATCCTAAAACTGAAAATTTCTCCCTCAAAGTATACTTTGCAATGTTGGTGAAATAGGCTACGGTAGATTGCATTCTTTTTCAACGTTGAAGACTGTGAAATTGCGATGGACTCGAAAGCCCATGGGCATGCACACTTTTGTTTTCGAGTCATCGCATCTTGCGATGTTGGTATATTTGTTGACTACTGTACCCGTCGGATTTAGGAAATCACGAAACGTAATAGAGTGTATCCATGTTTTAGATAATTAAAGTATTTATTCGCAAATTAAATTTATCATATGAAATTAAATAAACTGCATTTACAAAACTGTCTTTATTTCAATTATTATCAAAGGAGAAAACCTTCAGTATTTACTATAAATAGCGGAATCAGTCATGAATCATAAAATGTTGCAATGCAACAAAAAGGTGCTTTGTGACCAGTGTAAACGCTGCAACTTGCAGACTCCTGCAACTTGATATGGGTTTACTATTTCACTGCATCATGAATAGCTGTCGGGGACGAACATTTCAGGTCCTGAACTGAATGTGCAGGCCGATTTAATGCTGCACTGATCGGATATTCAGTAGAGCAAATCCTTTTTGTCACGTCCAGTCACCTATGCTTTAGCTAGAAAGTTTGGTATTGTCAATGGACGTTTTTCGTTATAACTCCCGGGTAGCCACTCAAATAACACAAGGACCACTGGAACAAGCAGAGTTCCAACTCGAGTTAAAGAATTTTAACCTTTGAACCTTACTGGAGTAACCTTAATCGAACCCATGCCGGATGGTGGGTTACCAGAGTTGGAAGGAAGTTTCCAACTCTGGTTGTTCCTGTGCTACTAGGGTTACTGGAGTATAACCCGGGAGTTACCACAAAAAAACACGAATGACTTTCGAAGCCCCGACTATTTAATAAATCGTTTATATTTTACCATTGGCAAGCACAAAACATTACCTGATAAATAGTATACCAGCCTAGTTGATATCAGGGTCGGCTAAGATACGCATCGGCCAAGGAATTCCTACTCCTTTGCTAGCCTAGCCTGATAAACTTGATATTACCCTTACAACACCACAGGCCTGTATAGTGGTATTGGCAAACAGTGTAGATCAAGATGAGCCGGCTCGTGACGAGCCGCCTCATCAGGATCTGCATTGTTTGCAAGTATTTTACATATTTTGGAGAGCGAAAACACCCTCTATTCATAGACAGGGACGAGTCTGAACATTATTTTGTGACGATTGGATTGGTTGCAAAATTAACACATCAAAATCCAGTTAATTAGGGGTAAAAGCGCTAAAAGACAATAGCCTTGTGGTCTATATCTGTTCAACGACAATCACCCTATCATGTGCTACGAATGTGACAGGAGAAATTGGGCTCATCAAGTTATAGCAGTCATGTTATCCAGAGAGCATAATAAACACCAATCCTGATAAACTTGATATAAAATCAAGACACTTGCCTGGTATTCTATTTTGCTGTAGCCGATTTCATCAAAATTGCAAAGTATACTTTGAGGGAGTAATAATTTATTTTTCCCGAAATGCATTATGTCATCTAGAACTAACGACTGCATATATTTGATGATTAAAAGTATGCAGAATTATTATACTGAATTTATTACATTATCACAGCCAAAATGGCTGTGATAATGTAATAAATTCAGTATAATAAAAATTAATAAATTTATCCTTAAATTGAAAATTTCTCCCTCAAAGTATACTTTGCTAGATAAGTATACTTTGCATGTTGATGAAATATGTTACTGGTCACCAGTTATGCTACAAACTAAGCAAATACAAAGAAAAGAATGTGGTCTTGTTTATGCTGTGATTCCACTAGTGAAACATGAGCAACAGCTTTATAATCCAGATTCACCGACCGTAATTGACTGTAAAAACAGGATTCAACATATTTTTTCATTTTGTGTCTATTTAGTGTCTACTTAGTCAAGGCGCATAAATATTTTAATGCAATAAATTAACAAGGGTACATTTTGGACATTTATTTTCTTTGCTAAAACAATATTTTACAAGACAGCATACAGCATACATGAATTTCTTGAATCTTGAATATTAATATTTATTTATACAAACAAACAATATGAACCAGCAACAGGTCATAAACAAATTCTGAATCATTAAACAAACAAGATTCACCATTACCCCACATACAGATTGACATTATTATACATTTTATATCCGAAGTAAATTTCCACACTGATATCAGGGGCGATAACCGTGTTTCCTTACAATGTTAACGGACGTTACTATTAAATACTCTGTATTTACTTTTCGATGTGCAATGATCATACTCAAAAATATGATTTTTTTCAGGTGACATTTACTTTAATAGTATAAATAATTAAAATATATCATGCCTCATTTGCATATGAAAATAGCCTGATACCACCGCGCGTCTATCAGTAAAATAAATATTACTAAATGATTATATCTGTATAGCGGGCACTCGTAATTTTAAAACTTGTGGAATAGTGACATACATGTAAATATACACTTATTTAAATCATATAAAGAACAGTGTGTGCCTACTAAGTGGGAATGTACCTTTAAATTACCAATATTTGCATAAATTTGTCAAATAAAACGGGTTAAATCTTTTTATTTTACAGGTTCTAGTTTTTTCTTTAAGGCTGTGGCTGGAGAAATGGAGTTTTACGGCCAGGGTAGACATGTGCATCGGCACAGTTTTTTTGCTGAACAAGCTGTTATAGTTAGTTTTGTGGAGAGCCAATTTGTGCAAACCCTTCAAATTGGGTATTGACCTACATGATGTACTTTCGCGATTTAGATTGCATAAATTTCTGAGGTTCACACAAAATATGCCAGTCTCCACAAATCTAGATGTACCAGTGTGTTCTGCATTAATGGTACTAGTACAGCAAAAATGGTGACGGATAAACTAATAAAAGTTGGTATAACGTGTTGTGTTGCAGGCATAATCAGTTACACCGTGCTATCAATTGTCTTGTGCGAATGTATACAACTGTACACCATGATTGATACATTGGTTATAAAGTTAGTCATTTCCAAAATCTACAACGCCAATCATTGGCGTTGTAGATTTTGGAAATGACTAACTTTATAACCAATGTATCAATCATGGTGTACATTTGTATACATTGGCCCAATGTTACACGGTCTAAATCATCAGGTAACTCCACTCACCTAATTTTAGAACTGCAGGTATGACAACATTACCACATATAGTCTGCTAGCAAAATCTTTATGATAGCAGCACAAGTCCATACAAAATCAATATTGCTTATTGGACTGGATAGTGAACATGGTAAATCTACTGAGTACAGGTAAGATAACTGAACTCTATTATGGCCTATGGAGTAGATTTCTGTTTTAAAAATGGGCAGTTTTATCGTCCTAAATAAGACTGGGTACGGACTTGGGCTACATATAATGGATAGGATGTTGTTAAAACATATTGCATTACATTGTATTACTTTATCTGTAAAATTCTGAGCTGTCTTGTCAAATGCTACAAGAGGTGAAACTGGCCGATAGCTTGTCCATGCTAAGAGGGCTCGGATGGCAACTCGATGTGGATTATAGTATACACTATAAAGAAGAACAAGGTCACATTCATTTTATACAAATATTCAATCACATTCATGAAGCTAATGTCTTTGAAACAAAGGATGGTGTTCTATGAAGAAATGAAACTATGCCTAGATTCTTATGAAATAGTCAACACATTTAGTAAATATTGGATCTTAACACGACTGTTGATTGAAAACTATATCAAGTGTTTTAATTTCATGAGAAATAAGATTATTTTGAGTTTCCGATGAAATCAGTTATTTATTAGATTTTACTAGTGATTGAAAATTATGTTTATTAAACAAGTTGACAAATTTCAAAAATTTACATAAAACTATATCTAATTTGCATATTGATAAGCTAATTTTCGTTAAAGTATCAAATTTGCATATTCATTAATTTTAATTCAATGGAGACTACCTATTCAATAAGAAAATTAAATAATTTTATGCAAATTAGCACAACTTTACGCTATTTTTAAAAAAAAATATATGCAAAATAGTATCCGGATGCAAGGCATTACCTATAGAATATAAAATTGGCTAATTGGTATACAATTAGCTATGAATAATCAAATTAGCTAATCAGTATGCAAATTAGTTATAAACTTAAATGTTAACTAATTTGCATATGTATTAGGTCATTCATCGAATAATTATTAGCTAATTATGCTAACGAATATGCAAATTAGTTATGAATATGCAAGTTTGCTAATGAAATGCACTAATGAATATGCAAATTGCCTAATCAGTATGTAAATTAGTTAAACTTTTATGTAATTTAGATAATCAGTATGCAATTTAGTTGTACTTTATGCACACTGATTAGCTAATTTGCGTAGTTTAAATAATTTGCATATTCATTAGGTCATTCAATGAATAATCATTACCTAATTATGCTAACAAATATGCAAATTGGCTAATCAGTATGCAAATTAGTTACACTTTATGCAAATTACCTAATCAGTATGTAATTTAATTACACTTAAGCATACAGATTAGCTAATTTGCGTAAAGTTTAACTAATCTGCATTTGCACGATCATGAAAAACGACATTTTCATTGGAAAAGAAAAGCGGAAAACAGTTAGAACTGGGTAAAAAACTGCAAAACTCATTTCACACGTTCGGAAATGGGAAAACAGATTGTATTGGCTGTTAGGAATACAGGAAACGTGCGTTTGGACAATCAACTTATGGTTTCCAATGGGAACACAAACGCACACAGTACTGCCAGCAATGCAGCAATACTGCTCCTGTCCGTGTGGATTTCTGCTGACACGGTGCCACAGACCAACTCCATTTCTTGTGCCGGCACATTCTACTTGAATAGAAAACTGAAATGGAAAAGAATATAGCAATGAAGAAAGTGAAAATAAACCAATCAAAGTGCGAGAGAAGACAGAGATTTGATTACATCACTCTATGCAACTGACCACTATAAACACCAGAATATTTGCATTGTACCATCACATTGCAGAGGGTATATATTCTTGGGATTTGTGTATGTTAACCCTTTGAACTCGAAATCCCGCTATAGCGGCTTATGCAAAAAGTGCAGATCCAGATGAGCCGCCTCGTAACGAGCCGTCTCATCAGGATCTGCACTTTTTGCAAGTAATTTTCATATTTCTTGGAACAAAAACACCCCCTTTTCATAAATGGACGAATCTGAAAATCATTTTGTGACCATTGGATTGGTCGGAACATTAGCATATCACAGTCCATTCCAGTTCCTTAGGGTTGAAAGGGTTAATAGTAAAATTCACGACCTTATTCTACCATAAATCACAAACACGATTCAAATGGTGCAAACCTGATGAGCCGGCTCATCTGGATCTACACTGTTTGCAAAGATAGTGGTGGATAGATGTGTATAGGGTTAAATTTAAAATGAATAAATGCCTACTATTTTATGTCCCTTATTCTACATGTATTATATCCATAATATTGTGCCCATGTCAGTCTTTGTGGGGGTGATTGGAGAAATGGCGGCTTGTGGGTTTTGCGACCAGCGTGGATCCAGATCAACCTGTGCATTTGCAGTCAGATCAGGATCTGCATTATTATTCGACATTCCATCATTGCATCACTTGCAATGCTTCTGACAAGAAATATAGATAGCAGGAGATATACATGGCACAAATCCCATAAGCCACTTTTCTCCAGTCACAGCCATTTTTGTGTCGACATTAATTTTGTAAAGAAAGAACACACAATTCAGATATTCAATATTATGATGCAATAAGGGAGATAAGCCAGACAAGCACACTGCATCACAAATAGAAACACAAGTCGGATGTAAGTAATCAGTTGCCAAACCAATCGGGTGCTAGACCTTTCACAAATGCTGTACAAAGCCTCATTCCGTCCGTCACAAAATATGATTCTGCCAACATAACAGTTAAAAATCACACCTGAGATACAAGTCACTGTAACCCTTTCACCCCTAAGTAACTGGAATGGATTTTGATAAGTTAATTTTGTAACCAATCCAATCGCCACAAAATGATTTTCAGACAAGTCCATTTTTGAAAATGGGGGTGTTTTTGCTCTCAAAAATATGAAAATCACTACACTGTTTGCCAATACCACTATACAGGCCTGTGGTGTTGACAGGGTTAATGTGATCGAGTGTACAATATTACCTGTATGGATATCCGGAATATTTAGATCTAAATATCGACAACAGTAGACTGAAGAACACAGCAACACATCCAAGGCCGACCAGTGCAAATACTGAAACAAAATGGAGAATACCCAACTAGTGTGTTTTGATATCAAGTTTATCAGGTGAGGCTATGTTTGTTTGTTTATTGGTGTTTAACGGCCTATCAACAGCTAAGGTCATGTAAGGACGGGCAGACAGGTTTGATCCCATTTTAACCTGCTGCATTGGGGGGAAAATTTACATCCAGAAAAAATATATTCAGCCCTGAAATTAGAATAACCTGACTTGGTGCCAGGCCCATACCACACCAGTCACTTGGCCCCTACCCCTAAAATAGGATTACAAATAATCGTAATACTCCCATAAGGGATATAACCCGATTCAACTGTCGCATACAAAATGCCAAAGACGTATGTGAGGGCCAAACCAAGTCTCCAGTCAGGATTCCGGTAAGGATGAACCCCGATCGTTAAATTACCCATCGCATACTCCCACCTGCCACCCACTGGGTGAGGCTATGATATGGGTGGGAATTCTATGGGTTGCCAAGGAATTCCTACCGTTTCATATCCGTTTGTTTGTTGGGGTTTAACGGCCGATCAACAGCTAAGGTCATTTGAGGCCGGGTCAATGGGTTTAGTACTATATTCCATATATTACCATATATGTACATGTTCAAGTACATGTATAAATGGGGGGGGGGGGGGGGAACCCAAAATCAGACCTGAATATTTACAATAAAAAAATAATATATTCAGCCCTGAAATCAGAATAATCCTGATCTGATGCCAGGTCCTCGTTACACCAGAATCACTTGACCCCCTCCCAAAAGCAGTAGGATCAGTAATAATCTTACTACTTTTATAATGGGCAATAACCCAATTCAACTCCCAGGTAACAAAAGAGCCAAAGATAAAAACGTACCTGAGGGCCAAACCAGGCAAATAGTGATTCCTATAAGGAGGAACCCCTACCGTTAATTTACACCGTCGCGTTCGCCCGACCAACCACCCACTATCAGATCAGAGTCTGATAAACTTGACAACAAAGATGCTGTTATATAAATGGTATATGGAGAATAACAGGCCATTGTCTTTAATGAAACATTTTGGAATTCTGATGCTTTTCTGATGTTTGTGTAAATAATTGGTTGAAATGTAAGAAACATTCCGTACCTTTCTTTTTGCCTGGATCGCCCTTTAGTCCACTTGCTTCACTCATCATGATAAACCCGCCCACCACTGCTGCGTCTACACAGGGTTAAGGTACAATAGTACACTATACATGCTCACAAACGGAACTGGCTGCAAATCAATGTGAAAGTAAAATGGTTTAGCGGCCCAGCAACAGATATATAGACACATACACCGGTTTCAAGTAAAAATTAATGGGTTTAACGTCCCAGCAACAGCTATGGTCATATAAAGACGGGACCACAGTTTAAAGCCTCATCCGAACAGTGGGATGGAAATACTATGTAAGTATACAATTTAATACCATACTGAAGTCGAATGCCATAACGTCAAGGCCACGGTCAATACATAGACATCGGTTTAAAGTCTCGTACAAAAGACTAGTGCGATGAAAATGCCATGTAAGTATTTTGTCATTCCTAGGGAGGGGTCTGAACCCACAATCTCCGGTACTGAAGTCCAATGCATGTTTCTACATATTATTCTACCCATAATGAAGCCATCTCTCCAAAACGGAACACACAGGCCAGTGTTCAACTCTGCATGAAAATATCCACCAAACAAATTAGGAGTATATGTTTTATTTCTCTCTGTAAATATGTCTTGGAATTTCATTAGAATTGAGTCCTCAGGACTCAATTCTAATGAAATCCCAAGACATATTCTTGATATTTACACACAAGGAGAAATAAAAGCAAATATGATGATTTCTTGTCCGCCATTTTTTAACTATTTAGAGCCTACAAGTTTCCCAGCATGCAAAGTTTAAGTGTTTAAAGGATACTGAGCAGCATGACCATATACGTCTCCACCACGAACTGTCCCTGACTACTGCCGTGGATGTAATGCTGAAACAGAGGAATTGATTGATTAAATACCATTCATTTAACCAGGTGAGTTGATTATAGTAAAATAGTCATGAGTGATTGGGTCCTTATGCTAAACAAATGAGTGAGCGTAGCGAACCAAGTTTCTTTAGCATTAGGACCCAAATGTCAGGACTCCCCTTGTTAAATAAACATTATCTTACATTTCATACATGATGTTTGTTAAAAACAAAGTGAAAGTTAATGGGTTTAACGTCCCAGCAACAGCTAAGGTCATATAGGGACGGGACCACAGTTTAAAGTCTCATCCGACAGACCATTGGGATGGAAATATTATGAAAGTATTTTTGATGCCCAAGGCGAGGTTTGAACCCACAACCTCCAGATTGGAAGTCGGGTGTTCTAACACCTAGGCCACAACCCATCCCTGGTATTTGGTAAAAACAAAGCGCATCACACGTAAAATATGGCCAAGAGTTGTGAGAATTGATTTCTGGAGGCAGGCCATAGGGAAGGCGGAGAACATGTTTAAGTGGTCGAAGAAGACCCGTCATTGTGACGTTACCAACAAGATTTCTCTGTATATGGTAAACACGAGAGTGGTATAAACTGCTATTGCCGAGTGGTGTAATTCACCATTAGATTTCTGTTAGTTACTGGCTGAAATGTAAGAAATGAAAGTTTTAAGTCCATTCATAACAACATGGATAACCGAAGCCATTGTCCAGCCGCCCGGGATGAGTCAAACCAACTGCTAGGCAAGCTAGTCGCTTCATTGTGGTTTTACGTTTGTTTAACAGCAAGGTCATAATTATTCCATACATTACGATAATGTCAGCTCAAACACATTGTATTTAACAATAAAACATTTTTGGCAGCACTTTAGAATCATTGAAAATGATTCTAAAGTGCTGCCAAATCATGTTTTCGTTGAGAAATAAATGAAACAAGAAATGCGTCTGTCGAACGCGGATGCCACCTGCAGCATATTTGAGAAACTGTGACAAAGTGGTTAACCGAAAAGTGTGACGGACGGACGGACAGACGGACGGTCCAAACACTACATGCCACCCATTTCTTCGAAACCCGGTGGCATAAAAACAAGAAATGCGTCTGTCGAACGCGGATGCCACCTGCAGCATATTTGAGAAACGGTGACAAAGTGGTTAACCGAAATTTGAGAAACTGTGACAAAGTGGTTAACCGAAAAGTGTGACGGACGGACAGACGGACGGTCCAAACACTATATGCCACCCGTTTCTTCGAAACCCGGTGGCATAAAAACAGCAGACAACATTTAGTATAGTAAGGGTAAATCATGAACTGTATTTTTCGACATGAAATGCCTTTTTTGACAGAAGACAAACATTACTTACTATAGCGCCGGTGCTTGGGTTTTTATGCATCACTGGCGGACCCCGGATATGGTTCCACATCTGTCCGGACGTCATCGCGAATATAATCGCCTGGAAATGTGAAAGGGTTTAATGTCCCAGCAACAGCTAAGGTAATATAGCGGCGGGACCTTGGTTTCATGTCTTGTCCGAAAGGTGAAAGGGTTTAATGTTGCAGTAACAGCTATTTAAAGGTATTATAGAGACGGGACCTCGGTTTCAAGTCTCATCCAAAACGTGAAAGGGTTTATCGTCCCAGCAACAACTAGGTCATATAGAGACAGGACCTCAGTTTCAAGTCTCACCCGAGATGACGTTTTACACAACCCTTTCAACACTACAGACCATAATCTTAATGGTTGAAAATTATACGAGACCCGCCATGTGATTAGAGGTATCTAATGCAAAATATTTACACAATTTACAATATAATATTTCCACATTTGCTATAAAAGATTTGTTATCTTCAGACGTCACTTACAGAAAATGTCACAGTTTCTGTAAATATAGTTCATGAAAAATCACACATGTTCTAAGGTACAAAATCACATGTCGCGTCTCATATCTCTTAGGGCATGTGACCATAAAACTTTCTGAGCATGTTTCCTAACTCAGACTCAAAATCAGGCAGTTTGATTTATAGGTGATTTGATTTATTGGTATTTAACCGCCTATTAACAGCTACGGTTACTTAAGGCCTGGCCAACAGGTTCGATCCTTAGAATTACCTGACCAGTAGCCTATTTCACCAACATTGCAAAGTATACTTATCTAGCAAAGTATACTTTGAGGGAGAAATTTTCAATTTAAGGAGAAATTTATTAATTTTTATTATACTGAATTTATTACATTATCACAGCCATTTTGGCTGTGATAATGTAATAAATTCAGTATAATTATTCTGCATACTTTTAATCATCAAATATATGTAGTCGTTAGTTCTATATGAAATAATGCATTTCAGGAAAAATAAATGATTACTCCCTCAAAGTATACTTTGCTAGAAAAGTATACTTTGTAATGTTGGTGAAATCGGCTACTGGTGCCAGGTCCATACCACACCAAAGTCACTTGGCCCCTTCCCCTAAAATAGGATTACAAATAAACGTAATGCTCACATAAGGGATTAACCAGATTCAACTGTCACATACAAGAATGCCAATGACGTGCGCGAGTGTCAAATGAGGTCTTCATTCGGGATTCCGGTTAGGATGAACCCCGATCATTAAATTACCCATCGCATGCTCCCACCTGCCATCCACCTTGATGAGGTGAGATTGAGCACTGTTCAACCATAAACATTTTTAAATGTTTTATGCGCAAATGACATAGATCCAGGGTATGTGATTATAATACGTCCCGAGCACATTCTCCACATTTGAACTCGAAATCAGGAAATTTTAGCAGTCTATGCCAATCAAACATCCTCATTTCGAATGTGAGAATGGAGTGTACGAGCGTGTTTTACAAGCACAGTCCCAAGATCCAAACAAAAATCAGAACTGAACATTTACAATAAAAATATATATTCAACCATGAAATTAGAATAACCGATCTGATGACAGGTTCTCACCACACCAGAATCACTCCTAAACGTATTATAATTAGTACTACTCTTGTTTTATACCCAGATTCAACTCAAGAATAATACTATTAAATTATGTGGCCTTTCAAAACAAGATAAAGATTATTATAAGTTTGCCATTGGATCAAGTATTGCATGTCTGACAGGTGGACCGAACTAAATTGTTATTCATGCGGCGTAATACAATTCACGACTAGGAGCAGATACAAACCAGTGCGACGACGCCCCAGAAGGTCTTGTTGTACAAGAACTCAAGGTTATTCCGCTTCAAATACAGGAGGCCGCCGACCAGAGAGAACAGCAGAGCCAACGCCAGGGTTCCCGAGTAGTTCGGCGGTCGGAACAGTCGCACCTGGGCAAATATATGGTTGTGACTGGAGAAACGGGGCTTATGCGACCAGTGTAGATCCAGATCAGACTGTGCATCCGCACAGTCTTATCAGGATCTGCACTGTTCGCCATGCCATCAGTATAACACCCAGCATCATTGTAACAAAAAGTGAAAGTGAATGAGTTTAACGTCCCAGCAACAGCTAAGGTCGTATAGTGACGGAACCACAGTTAAAGTCTCATCCGACAGACCAGTGGGATGGAAATACTATGAAAGTATTTTTCATGCTCTAGGGTAGGTTGAGCCACAGCCCATCCCGACCTGGGGAAAATAGAGAATTTGGGTTTTCCAGTTTTAATGTGACTGGAGAAATACTGCACTGTTCGCCATTCCATCTTTGGAACACCCGACATGCTTCTAGCAAGCAATGTACATAGTTATAAGGCTAAAGGAGTGTGCTATTTTATCAGATTTATAGATTGTTATCAGGCTACATGAGTGTGCTACATGTATTTGATCAGGAGCTACACTGGTCACAAAGCCCCATTTCCCCAGTCACAAACATAGAAATTGCATTTTCCAGGCTGGCAAATGGGACTTATGGGATATGTGACCAGCGTAGATCCTGATCGAATTGCATGCTCCTGTAGCCTGATCCAACATTGCTTGTTTGAAGACTGACGGGTGTTTCATTGATGGAATGGCGAACAGGGCAGATCCTGATAAGACTGTGCGAATGCACAGGCTGACCTGGATCTACACTGGTCGCAAAATCAAAAAGTCCCACTTCTCCAGGCACAACATATAAACATGTATGTTTGTTTTCTCGTCCTGTACAATTTATATTGTAATCAATATTGTTTCAGTTAAATGCAGATATTTAAACCGGATTTTGATGTCTTTCATTGTTATATATCTCTGGTGATCAGGTCTGTTCATGATTGCAAAACACACACCAGGGCTCCAGAGTATTTGGGAGGTCAGAACACGCGCCCCTGTGAAACATTACAGACGAGGTTAATGTTACGACAATCGTGGATTATTTAACATTATTGGAATGAAATAAAAGCTAAACCTCACTCCCAACTTGAGCATTTATTATGTAAAATGTATTTGACAAATTGACAGTCATTTATGGCCCTAAATGACATGCTTTTGTGTTGATGGGCTGTTAAGCACCATTCCATTCAAAAGTCATTTTGAAATAAAGGATCGACTTCCCTTTGATGTTTGCAAATCCCATAAAGAAACAAGTGCAATGCACTTGTTTTTTTTTATTGGATTTACAAACATCAAAAGAAATTGTATGAACTCCTATGAAGAAATATCTCCTCTAGAGGGAAATTGTCTGATTGATTGGTGTTTTACACCTGTCCAACAGCAAGATAATATACGGCCAAGAATTACCTTAAGTTTAGGCGCCATTGAAACACATGTAGCCGATTTCATCAAAATTGCAAAGTATACTTATCTAGCAAAGTATACTTTGAGGGAGTAATAAATTTTTTTCCCGAAATACATTATGTCATATAAAACTAACAACTGTTATATTTAATGATTAAAAGTATGCAGAATTATTGTACTGAATTTATTAGATTATCACAGCCAAAATTGCTGTGATAATCTAATAAATTCAGTATAATAAAAATTAATAAATTTATCCTTAAATTGAAAATTTCTCCCTCAAAGTTACTTTGCTAGAAAAGTATACTTTGCAATTTTAATGAAATAGGCTACTGATCATTGGCCCCAGGTGTAAATCCCAATACGGTTCTATTAATGTATGAATCCCATATTAAAGCATGTATTCATTGTAAATATATAATACCGGTACATTGCAAATGATCTTAGATAAAATGCCATACAAACCTGTATGTCTGTCCGTTCCTGAACCCACCTAGCAATCTGTTCTGCAGAAAACCCCACCCTGAAAATAAAATTAAATGTAGGTCATGGTCATTTGAAGGTCACGTGTTTTACAGTGGCACATGATACACCTCACTTGTTTATTATATAGAGTGCAAGTATGTTGACTGCAGGCCCAGATAGATTTTAGTCCAAAAACTTTAACCAAGGCCTATAGTCAGTAAATTAAGCACAAAAGTAGGTCAAGGTCATTTGAAGGCCATGTGTTTTACAGTTTCCACAACACACTTTCCACAATTTCAAATGCAAAAAAAAACTTACAAATGATCTATTTCTGCCTTATTATCAAATAAAATTGTCCAACCTAAGAGCAAATGCAATTTTTAAAATTGAATGACTGACAGTTGAATGAATCCTAAACTCAATTGGCAAGGATTCATTTTGACTCCTTGCCAATTAAGTTTAGGGAGTCAATTCCTAAAATTCTGAGTAACTGACTCCTTTTGGGAGTCATTGGGAGCTCCGACTGAAGATAGAAAAGTGACCAAAAACCTGAATGTGATGCAGACAGACGGACAGCAGCATACCACGCCCCGTTTCTTCAAAACAGGCATTTAAAAACATTCAATGGCCACAACGGCATTCTGAATTAAACAATTCTGCCAGATTAGGAAATACATCAAAAAGGCTGACCATACCTGATACAAGCCATAAGAAGATTTTCATTTTTTGTTAACAGTATACACAAAATTGACGATATTTTCGGTAAATGATGTGGAAAATTCAGAGCAAACATATCGCAGTTTCTGTATATATTTTTCCTGAAAAATTGCACATGCAAAGTTACATGGCTTGCCTTACCTGTGTATGTCCATTGTGTCCGCTTTTTTTGGTTTGCCTTTGGCCGGGAAATGCATGAACACAGGAGCCGTATTGATCTTCAGCTAAAATTATACAATTGTGGTTGTGATAAATGGGGCCTATGGTTTTGCTTTTTGCAGCTCAATTTAGAGAATTTTTAAACTTGTTATATTTGTTTGTTTATCATTTGTTCCCTATTTAGTAATGAAAAAATCAATAATACATTTGTAAAACTAAAATATACAATAATTTTGAAATCAGGGGGTATAGTACTCTTTATACACAAAGCTTATCTGAAACTCTGATATATGATAGGAATTTGGAAATATATGTACTGCTGATTAGGTTTAGAGTGTCTCACAAGACAAATTGACCTGTAGCCTATTTCATCAACATTGCAAAGTATACTTTAGTAGCAAAGTATACTTTGAGGGAGAAATTTTCAATTTTATGATAAATTTATTAATTTTTATTATACTGAATTTATTACATTATCACAGCCAATTTGGCTGTGATAATGTAATAAATTCAGTATAATAATTCTGCATACTTTTAATCATGAAATATATGCATTTGTTAGTTCTATATGAAATAATGCATTTCAGGAAAAATAAATGATTACTCCCTCAAAGTATACTTTGCTAGTAAAGTATACTTTGCAATGTTGATGAAATAGGCTACAGATCAACTTTGTGTCTAAAGCGTACTATACCCCCTGATTTCAAATTCATTGCGTATTTTACTTTCACAAATGGATTATTGTTTTTTGTCATTACTACGTAGGGAACAAATGATAAACAAGTATAACAAATTTAAACATTCACTTATTTGAGCTGCAAAAAGCAAACACTGTTTGCTTTTTGCAGCTCAACTAAGTGAATTTACAACTTTATGACAGTATTTTCACTACTCAATTTGAAAATCAATGCATATTTTCACATTGCTGTGCGTATTTTGTACTCCCACTTTTGATAATCAATGCGTATTCAGCTAAAATAATTGCATAAAATATGCCAATACGCACCTTATCTGGAGCTCTGAATTGACTGGACCCTTTTTTCAATAGGAGTGATACTATAAAAACAAACACGTTACGTCATAAGGCCATTCTTCTCAGCCAGCGTCACATATTATATACCGACCTGTGAGAATGTATCGGATCCCTCATCAAAATCGACCATCGCGAAGAACAGTTTGTTTGAGAACTGCTGGGAATATCTCCAGGAGTTGGCCAGCACTGTGAACTCGTCACTCGCCTGTCTGTAAACATAAAGTCATTTGGCCTTTACCTTTGGCATGGATGCTGCATGAGTGGGCTAAAACCGGAACGTAATTATTATTATTTTTTTAACAGAAACAATTTGACCTTGGCATTTGGGCACAGGCGGCACAGAATGAAAATATGGATCATGATTAACAAGCATATATTATGAAGTTTCAAGCCAATCCAACTAGCGGCTACAGAACATGTAGAGATACTCATATTACTAAGTAGGTGTCCGAAAACGCAAACATCGGACAGACAGTGTGACGACTATAATTATGCACCCCAAAAATTTCTTATATAAAGTATATAAATATGATTTGAGTATATTTTGACAAAATTTAGTGCAGATTATTTATATTTTTATGAGACAAAACACTTTTGCTCACCAAAATGATAATTTTTGAATGTGAAAGAGCGATTCTCACATACTTAATTTCTAGCCGAGCTTGATAAACCCGATATATAAAGACATCAGCCTGGAATTCCCCATTTATCATCTTGGTATCTTACTTGCAAACTGCACACTGGCGCTGTGGTTGGAGAGCTGTTAACATCACGATAACAGAGTAGTTCTTTGGCGACCCACGAACATACTGGCGGAATTTCTCTCCAGTCAGTCGAATGATTGACTTTTTGCTGTTCCAATCAACCATCTGTTGGACACGTTCAGATAAGCTGTCCTGTGAACAGAAATAATAAAACGTCATCATAAAACAGAACAGATTCCCATCCAGAGACATAGAGGATATCCCATCATACATTTTGAATAGCGGGAAACAATACACGAGTGTTCGTCGGCTACCGCATAAACAAGCGAGCAAATTCAGGGCCTGAAAATAGCACTGATCCGAGGTCCTGCAAATTGTAATGTCGGACCGTTGTATTTTACAAGCAAAAAGTCTGATGGACCTGTGATGAAATTTAAAATGTGATCAGCAATCAGTGGCGATGCTAAATCCGTTCTGATTATTGTCTTCGAAAATGTTTTGGTGACACAGTCGAGTATTTACACATGGTGTGACCAGTCATTTAGTATGAAACAGACACATATTTCTACCGTTTTTCTTGAGATTATCCTCTCGGACCTTCGAAAAAATCCTTGGATCTTTCACCTTTTTCTTTGTTAGGTCCCGGACCTACTGGTAAAAGCTGCTATTTTCAGGCCCTGCGAGTTGTTTACGCATAAGGTGACATATACGAGTGTATTATAGATATTCAAACATGTACGATGGAATATCCCATGTATTACACTTCCACGGCGGATATATATGCACATTTAGTCTATGTTTCAGATTACAATCAATGAATTGTGCTGTGCGCATGAATAGTTACACAATGATGTGTTTCCCGCTTTTCACGTTGTGTGACGTCATGTAAACTGTTTGAAATCCAAATTACACAGCTGTTTATATGAAACTAGATATATTTGAGTGCACGTATGGTATGTGTTCACTCACATGAACATTGTAGATTAGTCCAAGAAAACATGCACGCGATTATGGATGTTCTCTTCACTGCGTATTATTTGTAAAGAGTTAATTACTGGTTTTCTCTCACAGCGATAGAATTCTCAAGTCTTATTCAGTTTAAATACTTACAGCAGAACATGTAATTTGCAGTGAAGTTAATATAACTATATTATGGAATAATTGCGGAAACCACGGCCCATACCATCCGATCGTCAGACAGTGCCTGTATAGGTTTTACTTATAGGCAAATCTTGCAAGTGCAAATCAGATTGGATCCATTACTCTGCAGATGAAAGCGATGGACAGCACTGCAAGTATGCTATGGTCCGTATGGATGGTACAGCAGTATAATACATGTTACGTTTTCACAACTAATTATGATCTTTGTTATCGATAGTATGGCCATAGTCTATATCTAACTTACCTGTTACCTGGATCTGTTGGACCTTAATTTAAGCACACATGCTTATATGGTCCAGGCTCGTAGCCAGACATGTTTGAAGGGGTGGTCGTTTCGAAGGCCCAAGGGGCCTGAGGTATCTAGGGGGTCTAAAAAAGTGGACCTCGAGGCTAAAAAAGTGGACCTCGAGGCTGGGCGGGGGGGTCGTCGGGCCTGTGGTCCCTCTGTTAGTTTGACGTATCTTCGTAAATTCCAATTTCAGAAATAATTTCTACATACAAAATGAATAAATTATTTAATTACTACCCCTAAACTAGTCTGGCTATTGGATATTCCGAGATATGGCTTTTAACTGGCCCAAGTACAAAACAACATATTGTAACGTTACCCCACCCACTGTTTACATTGGAGTTGCCGGAATCAATCAACAATAAGCACACATTCAAGAAAATGAAAGCAACTGGATCCGTATGTGATGAAACAATATACAACTACCTCTTTTTTCTTCTGCACTGCCCATGTTAGCAATATGCAGGAAAAACAAACGGCCGCAAAAATACAGACTCCTGTTTTGGTGGTCACCATTTTCGGCTTTCACTTCCGGCTACGTGTGGGCCGATTTCATTGGTCCGCTTCTGGAATCATGGACAATTCGGCTCCTTAACAACTCGTCCTCCTTTTGTTTGCTCTGCATACTGTGTGTTTAAAACTGTGACTGATCGAGTGATCAACGGATGAAGAACATAAATACTTGGATTATTCTGCGCGGATGCTCGTGTGACTGATTGGGGAATTGGATTATGGCATTTGCGATATGTGTAGACCCAGACCAGTCTGCGCAGTCAATGCAATACCTGTAGCCTATTAATTTCACCAACATTGCAAAGTATACTTATCTTGCAAAGTATAATTTGAGGGAGACATTTTCAATTTAAGGATACATATATTAATTGTTATTATACTGAATTTATTACATCATCACGGCTGTGATAATGTAATAAATTCAGTATAATAACAGAGGGGGTGCGACGGGTGCGTACGCACCCCTTAACCCCTTCAACACTTCTTTCTTCTTTCTTTTGCTTACGTTTAACGGCCGCACTGTCTCTATGGACTTACACGCCGTCCGCAAAAGGCGGAATAAAAACTTGGGCCGAATGGGAATTTTGAATTTTTGAAATTGTGCAATCTGGGTAGAACCAGTTCGCGGGCTTAGGGCCCCAGAGACAAATGTGCGAATTGGATTACTGCTGGCGGTCACCAATTTGATGACCTAATTTCGTGCAGTAATCCGGAGCACGGTCGCCGAGTATGTTGTTTGCTGCTCGCAATCAGCCGCCTAGTATACTGTGGTGATTGGTGGTCGTTCCATGGCTATCCTGGCCCCGAGATCTATGCCGCCTCGCTTCCGCCCTGGTTTCCTCATTAAAGAAGCAAATTCTGCCGACACGTCGCCGTAGTTCTTGTTGCTGAGATGAATCTGTTTTCTAACCGCGCGGACGTTCTCGCTGGTGATCTGGTGTTGGTAGTATCTTTCTCCCTGTAAATCTCCGTCAGTGAAGGTACAGGTCAGATAGCCCTTGTGTAGATATCCGTTGATGTCTGTGATGGTTGTTGGGGTGAACGATGGCTCGAAAGGGTCCTGTCGACGTGTTTCTGACGATGTAGTGGTGCTTCCTGGTAGTAGATGGCGGCAACTCGACTTTTAGTATCTCGGGTCCGTTGTAGTCGCAGTCGTAGTCGAATCGGCCGGTCGATGTACCGGCGATTGATGTAGTTGGTTGTTCCGGAGTTCGTCTAGGCGGCTGTGGGACGACGGGTGACGTATCGTGCCACTCGTCGTCGTCGCTGTCGGAGTCCGGGTGCATTTCCCGGGACGAGTTTAGCTCGTCCGGGCTTATGCTGGCGCTCCCCGAGGGGCTCACCTCCGGACTCTGTTCCTCCCGTCGTGGAGGAGTGGTCGGTGTGGTCGTCGTGGTCGGCGTGGTCGTCGTGGTCGGCGTCGGTGGCATCATGGGTACTGGCTCGACGGTGGTGTGTAGTGTCGTCGAGGGGCCCTGAGAAGGGCCGTTACCGGATGAGCGTGACTCCCCGAGGGGAGCCTTCTCAATCCCAGTCATTTTCCTCGACCGACGAGATCGCTTGGGTTTCTTCACCACAGCAGTGATGGTAGGCTGCTGTGGTTTCAAACTCCAATTAACCTCCAGGGTAAATGTTTTATGTCCATTGTGTATGCGATACAACGGCTTCGCATTTACCCCCTCCGGCATCAGTGGCTTCAAAACTGCGAACACGGCGTCAAGAGTGCTAATTAGCGACATCCTGACAGCTCGGTGTTCAAACAAGAAGTGAATGAAATGAATGAATGAATGAAAATGATGAAAATGGCCCCTTCAACACCACAGCTAGGCCTGTATATATAGTGGTATTGGCAAAAAGTGTAGATCCAGATGAGCCGGCTCGTGGCGAGCCGTCTCATCAGGATCTGCACTTTTTGAAAGTAATTTTCATAATTTTGAGAACAAAAACACCTCATGTTCATAAATGGACTGGTCTGAAAATCATTTTGTGATGATGGGAATGGGTTATAAAATTAACATATCAAAATCCATTCCAGTTATTTAGGGGTGAAATGGTTAATCTGCCGAGGTCTGTCCGTGAATGTGCAAAAAACAATGTTTAGCCCTTCGCGCCGTTGATAACTCACCCCCACCCCCCCTAAATTAATTCCTGCGTACGGGCCTGTAATAATTATGCATACTACATGTCAACCATCAAACATATATGCAGTCGTTTGTTCTGCATGTTCTATGTGACATTATGCATTTCGGTGAGAAAATAAATGATTATAATACTCCCTCAAAGTATATTTTGCTAGATAAGTATACTTTGCAATTTTGATGAAATCGGCTACAGACAAACACTAACAAACAGTATATTCCCTTACTGATCAGACTGCATGAGAGCGATAGCACTTCAAGAACTAGTATACTGCATGGTCCTGCATTACATTAGCCCCACAGGTGGAAGACTCGGACCTGTGACACAAAAAAATGTCCATTAAAAAATCCATTACCCCACCCATGTAGTCTCATACAGTACTATATGTTTTACATGAACATGATGAATAGAACATAGAACTGTATGAGACCACTGGGATGGGGTAATGGATTGTTTAATGAACATTGTTTGTGTCACAGGTCGGGCCGAGTCTTCCACCTATGATTAGCCCAACTTCTCCCACCACAATCACATATTTAAAGGTACATATATGCCCACTCAGTAAGCACAAACTGTTCTTTATAGGAATTAAATAAGTGTATAATTGTGTCACTATTCCACCAGTTCTAAACATTACGAGTGCCCGCTATACATATAATCATTTAGTAATATTTATTGTATTGATAGTGACGCGCGGTGGTATCAGGCTATTTTCATATGCAAATGATGCATGACCTATATTTATACTAATTAAATGCGTCACCTGAAATAAATAGTAAGTATAATGCCCGTTAACATGTTAAGGAAACACGGTAATCGCCCCTGATATCAGTGTGGAAATTTATGTCGTATATAAAATGTATAATAATGCCAATCGATACGTAGGGTAATGATGAATGAATGTTTATTTTCCCAGAAAATGTGTCAGATTATGTCACCGATATAAAGAACATGTTGTGCCGAGTGAGTGGTTATATATGTACCTGTAAATGAAAAGGGACCTTCTGACGCCGTTTGCTCTCCCACATTCTGATCAGGGCCTATTATATATATATATATATACGCTGTTCACCATGCAACCGCTTATTTAGTAGCAGTATGTTCATTATAAAAACAGTTCGACCATTACCATAGTCTTATTGTTGTATTGTCCAAGATAATCAGGATCTGACATAACCCGAATGCTCTGTCTGTTACAGACATAAGATTCGGGTGTTGCAGATCTTGTAAGGTACATACCTTTATGCTACAATGTACTTTGTTCAATCAGGGTCACAACCTGCATAGTAAGGGCATCTGATCTGATCACTAAGCTAATCCCCTTGCTGGCAGCCTTGATAATACAAAAACAAAAACAACTTTAATGCATTTGCCTTACAATTAGCAATTAAGGTGAACATAAATCCTCAGTGACCGTGACCTTGTGCGGTCGGACGTGGATCGTATGCAAAACAAAGCACCATCCATAGACACACATTGTGACCAAATAATATAAAAATCGGTGAAGCGGTTCGTAATTAAGTTATTTAAATTGGAAAGGTGTTGATAACGCACGGACGCACGCACGCACGTACGCACGCACGAATGTACGCACACACGCACGAATACGTATGCACGTACAAGAACTAACACTAGCTCCCCTCTTGTCCATCGGCGAGGGGGTAATTATGGTGCCTCATTGATCAAACAGCGCGGATACGGATGCTACTCGATCTTTGACTGGTTGCATATACAGTGGAAGTCCTCTAAACTGGACACCAAGATCACCTGTGATAAGATTTTTGATTAGTTGCTTGGTCATTTATCTCAGGTGATAATGTCTGTTCGTGATCGCATAGCCCACAACTATGGCTCTGAATGATCAAATGCCTGATTTACAGTGAAACCTCTCTAAGCCGCACGTAAATACAATGGAACCTCTCTAAACCGGACACCCTGGGAGGTCCCCAGGGTGTCCGGTTTAGAGAGGTTCTACTGTATTTACGTCATTACATGGGTCCATTTTGTTCTACCGAATACCATTGTAAGCAAAACGAGTCAATAATGTCGATTCTAAAACAAGCAGTTTCAGTTCAGCAATTGTTACAACATCCGGCTTCTTTTATTCCCATATTATTTGTATTCAATTAGACTATGAAAAGCAAAAGTAAACTTACGATCCACATGACCTGATTGTTCTGGCTGCCGCGACATACCGACATACGGCGATATACCGTTATGTTTTCAGGTGACGCATTTAATTAGTATAAATAATTAAAAAATATATATCATGCCTCATTTGCATATGAAAATAACCTGATACCACCGCGAGTCACTATCAGTAAAATAAATATTACTGAATGATTATATTGAACTGGTGGAATAGTGACACAATTATACACTTAATTAATTCCTATAAATAACATGGTGTGCCTACTGAGTGGGCGTGTACCTTTAATTTGTACGTTTTTTACTAAATTTATGCATTTTTTGTATGGCAGAAGAGCCTCATATCGATAAAACTCCCCTATGCTTTCACTGATAAACTAAAAAAGTAGTTATTTTGCAAAAAATATTTTCTTTTTACCAATTTCAGAAGTTTTTCTTAATCCGAAATAACAGGGCCTCATATCGATACAGCAACTTGCGTTTCCACACTAATTGGTTAACCTTATCGTTTCCTGCAAGACATGTTGACATTTACTCGGTGGTTGCATAGCAGTTTCAATATGGCCGCCAGTTGTGAAAATTTGCCTAACGATGTATGCGACCAGCGTAGCCCCAGATCGGCCTGCGCGTTCGCGCAGTCCGATCAGGGCATACGCTGGTCGATATTCCGTCAATGAAACATTGTTCGTGCGTTTGAGTACGTGGTTATACAAATTGTGAGCTCTTACTCGGTATTCTGTGCTCAGACTTTCGACAATGTTGTGTGGGCAAGAATTCTATATAAAACCAAATTGTGTCAAACAAAAGTGATCGTTTCGACTTATTTTTCATCCAATCACTATTTTTTTTCAAAAACAATATCAATGTGTCCAAATCAATAAGTTCAATTTTCAAGTTTGAACACCGAGTACATCCTCCAAACGCTTTATAAGCACTGGCACTGGATAACATTATAATTTTACGGGGCTGTGACTGGAGATATGGGGCTTACGGGATTTGTGACCTGTGTAGCTCTTGATCAAATAACACACCCCTGTAGCCTGGCAACGATCTATTACGTTTGTTAGATGAATGTCGGGTGATTCATTGATTGAAAGGCGATCAGTGCAAATCCTGATCAGACTGAGTCTGATCGGGATCTACACGGTCATAAGACCCATTTCTTCAGTTACAGCTACATATATATCAATAAGATGTCGTATAAGTATATACACTCAGATATGCACTACCCAGAAATGACATACGGTCCATTTTCTCAGAAGGCAGCGTATAGTTTCCTATCTCAACATGGAAATTAAACACATTCTGAAATCGAATCCGAGTACACGTTCATAATCTTCCAAATAAATTTAAAATAAGAGGGTCGACTAAACAATGCAGTTGGTGAATTTTCTGGGCATTTGATATACCCACTCGCAGAAATACATGTCTAATTCCCGATTGTAGGATATATAACTGTCTAACTGAAGAGGTCAGAGGAATATAAATAAACACGTGGCTTGATGCCGCTTCTTAATGTTATTATCCAACTTTACCCATAATCGTACGGAGTCCAGCAAGGGACATGGATTTTTTTTTTATTAATTCGTTCCCACGAAATAACAATTCGTTCCCTCAATTTAACAATTCGTTTTCTCGAATTAACAATTCTTTCCCACGAAATAACAATTCGTTCCATCAATTTAACAATTCGTTCCCTCGAATTAACAATTAACAATTCGTTCCCACGATATAACAATTATGTTCCCACTAAATGACAATTGTTATATCGTGGGAACGAATTGTTATTTCGTGGGAATGAATTGTTAAATTGAGGGAACGAATTGTTAATTCGTGGGAACGAATTGTGAACGAATTGTTATTTCGTAGGAGCGAATTAATAAAAAAGAATTCTACGTCGCCTGTGGGGCTCCGTATATTCGCGAGTTTTGTCTACGGGTTATTAGGAAAACCAGACATGGTACGGGTATACCTGAACCTGAGTTATAGAGAATAGTAGGTTAGTGCCGTGAATGGGGAAAAATATCCGGCAAGGCTCAAGAATTTCTTTATTTCTCATCAGAAGTATATGTTGTGACCACTCATTTGAACCGTCTCGCCGAGACGGTTCAAATGAGTGGTCACAACATATACTTTGGTTCAGAAATAAGGAAAATAGATAGAGAATAGTAGGTTAGTGCCGTGAATGGGAAAAAATATCTGGCAAGGCTCAGGAAACGGGATGGGCGAGGCTGTGCCGAGCACATCCCGTTTCCGTGCCGCGCCAGATATTTTTTCCCATTCACGGCACTAACCTATTATTCTATTTATCCCGTCAACACCAACAAATGGCTGTAAAATGCAAAAATTGTATTGACTGGATATCAAAAATGTTTCACGGCACCGTGTTTCACGGCACATACGCACTGTGTTGACGGGATAAAACTGTCTCAGAGCACGAATATGTCCGCATGTATTTCAGCATGTACGATTGATAATCCGCTCGCTGAAGCTGGCGAATTATCTTCTCGTACAGTATGCGGACGAACCGTTCTATAAGTACTACTTCAAGGTGCATGATCACGTGGTTACAACAACAACAACGTCGCCCACTCCAAAGAAAGTATTATTTAATATTTTCCTTAATATGCAACGGATTTTGATGAAATATAGCGCAGCAAACGCGTCTTCAAGAGCTGTATTTGGTGGTCCAGGGAGTTCGGCACAGACTTATGTCATTTTTGCGAAGAATTGATTTCCGTGTCAGTAGACACGGAAATCGATACTTCGCAAAAGCGACAGAAGTTTGGGCGAAAATACAGAGACCACTAAATGCAGATTAACCAGAAGCGTTTGATGCGCCATATTTCATCAAAATCCGTTACGTAATAAGAACAATATAAACGAATACGTACTTTGAATCAGATGTATTCTGGAAGTTGATGTAATTGTTGTTGTTGTTGTTAGTACCACGTGATCATACACCTTGTTCTTGGGACGAAGATGAATCATGGCCCTATCAATTGATATTCGACCCAGGATGAATGTATGGTCCCTGGTACTACGTAGATATGCTATAAAGACAGGGAAATTAGACACGATCTTTTCCCGATGACGATGAATAGGGCCTCCACTCGGCCTAATTAAATTAATTTAAGCGTGAAACGAGCAGCATGTTTTTATTGAAGTCAAAATTGATTTTACTCGCCCGAAGTTATGGAATCAATTAGTTGTGCATGTGAAAATGGAACTTGACACCGGATCTACGACATTTGGCGAAGTCTGTCGGAACTTGTCGGAATTTCCCGAGCGGAGCGGGACAAATTAATGCGACGGATATTTTATTATCATTTTGACAAATTTCCAACATTCGACGTGAGTTATGGATTATTTGAAGCTATATGTAATTTGAAGCACTTTTATACAAATACGATAAAGTTGATAATATTGTGAGATACTAACGAGTCATTCTTTTCTATTTATCATATTGTAAACATTTGCCTACTGGATATATGTTGGACACAATACTATAGTGATCTTCTACGGACGGAGCCCCGCAAGGGACGTAGAATTATTTTTGTTATTAATTCGTTCCCACGAAATAACAATTCGTTCCCTCACTTTATTCAATTCGTTCCCACGAATTAACAATTCGTTCCCCCTATTTAACAATTTGTTCCCACGAAATAACAATTCGTTCCCACGGGAACGAATTGTTAATTCGTGAGAACGAATTGTTATATCGTGGGAACGAATTGTTAATTCGAGAAATTGAGGGAACGAATTGTTATTTCGTGGGAACGAATTAATAAAATAAAATCCATGTCCGTAATCTTCAATATGTAGAGCTATCGTAATGGTAAAACAATGGAAAGTCCATTTTCTTTCTTTGTCGAAACTGAAACTTGAAAAAAAAACTGTACTTGACGTATCATCTGACGTTACATGTACTTGATGAGCCAACAAAATGGAAGTGCAAACTATTAGTATCAGATAATGAATATAACATTTTCCAATTAAACGTATATAGAGGATCTGATTTAATATAGTAAGTATATGTATTAAACCCGTTTACGGACTTCATGAGAAACGAGGCAACGGACAAACGAAGGAACGGACCGACGGACGGACGAAACATGAATGAATGAGTAAATTAATAATTCAGTCAACCAACCGACAAAAGTGGTCTACCACACCCGCGTATATCATGATGACACTATGGAACGCCAAATCTACATAAACTCAAATATATATTGCTAGCAACAAATATTTGGAGCTAGCAATAAATATTTGGAGAGCTCTCGAAATCATTTGGAGAGCTCTCGAAATCAATTAATGATATCTCGAAATCATTTGGAGAGCTCTCGAAATCATTTGGAGCGAGCATTATATAACATTTGATTTGGAGAGCTCTCTAAATCATTTGGAGAGCTCTCGAAATCAATTAATGATATCTCGAAATCATTTAAAGAGCTCTCGAAATCATTTGTAGCGAGCATTATATAACTTTGATTTGGAGAGCTCTCTAAATCATTTGGAGCTATCTCTAAATGATTTGGAGAGCTCTTGAAATCATTTGGAGCTATCTCTAAATGATTTGGAGAGCTCTCGAAATCATTTGGAGAGCTCTCGAAATCAATTAATGATATCTCGAAATCATTTAGAGAGCTCTCGAAATCATTTGTAGCGAGCATTATATAGCTTTGATTTGGAGAGCTCTCGAAATCAAGTTATATAATGCTCGCTACAAATGATTTCGAGAGCTCTCTAAATGATTTCGAGATATCATAATTGATTTCGAGAGCTCTCCAAATGATTTCGAGAGCTCTCCAAATCATTTAGAGATAGCTCCAAATGATTTCGAGAGCTCTCCAAATCAAATGTTATATTGCTCGCTCCAAATGATTTCGAGAGCTCTCCAAATGATTTCGAGATATCATTAATTGATTTCGAGAGCTCTCCAAATATGTATTGCTAGCTCCAAATATTTGTTGCTAGCAATATATATTTGAGTTTATGTAGATTTGGCGTTCCATATGACACCTGTAGCCGATTTCATAAACAGTGCAAAGTATACTTTACTAGCAAAGTATACTTTGAGGGAGTAATCATTTATTTTTACTGAAATGCATTATTTCATATAGAACTAACAAATGAATATATTTCATGATTAAAAGTATGCATAATTATTATATTGAATTTATTACATTATCACAGCCAAATTGGCTGTGATAATGTAATAAATTCAGTATAATAAAAATTAATAAAATTGAAAATTTCTCCCTCAAAGTATACTTTGCTACTAAAGTATACTTTGCAATGTTGATGAAATAGGCTACAGAACATATACATTTACAGTTCAATAAATCACCCATTACGTATTAATTTGGCCATCGTATAAAGTGCAGGTTGTAATAAATGTATTATACGCATGACATTAAGAGCCATCACGACTTGCTCACGGGGTCTATATATAGTCTATAATCTCGTTATATAAAATAAATGGAGCTGTAAATTATAATTGCAATACTTCATTGTAATATAATAATTTGTCATCTAAAGCTATAAAATATTAAACATATAATCGATTGGCTCTATCTCGGGACATATACATGTAAACATAACTTATACCGAATTTAACCCTTTCACCCCTAAGTAACTGAATGGGCTGCGATATGTTAATTTTGCAACCAATCCAATCATCGCAAAATGATTTTCAGACTATTCCATTTATAAAAAGGGGGTATTTGTTGTTCTCAAAAATATGAAAATTACTTTCAAACAGTGCAGATCCTGATGAGACGGCTCGTAACGAGCCGTCTAATCAGGATCTGCAGCATTTGTCAGTCGTGTTTAATTATAAAACGAATCAGCATTTTCCCATTAATAACCAATTAGCATGGACACACCAATGTTGGATATTTAGGGTTGAAAGGTTCAAGTAGTTGGTTGGCATGGCAATGATTTTGTGACTTGACCAGCTGTTTGCCATCTACATGCTACTATAAACTCGGTTTATCCATATGGTCATATATTAGCTGTTGCTAGATTGACCACACATGTCATAAGTCCCAGTTTACAGGTCACTAAGAATATTTCCGCCAAGCGTATACTTAATCACACCTTTCATTTCGATGCGCTCGAGCATAGGCTGTTTTCTACACGATTGGTGGATGCTTAACGGACTGAATCGCGAACAGTGTAGACCATGATCAGACTGCGCGAATGCGCTGGTCGCAAATGTAATAAACCCTGTGTATCCAGAAACAGCCACACGTGAGAGAAAGACAGACGGAATTCCGGAAAAGAATATGGCAGAAACCGCGATAACGGGATATATAATCTACAAAAATATACTATTTCCTGTGGCCAAGAAACCAACGTGGTGGCTATACTGAAATGGCAGGTAAGTAATTCGTTCATACATTCATTCGGCTTATATTTAAGGGTGGGAATTGGTTCGAACACCTTCCATACCCGGATGCCCGCTGCACGCCGCCCGCCGCTGCCGCCTGCCGCCCCAATATTCATTCCCAGTTTATTCCGCATACTATAAAGCACGGGGCCTCAGATATATGTGGCTGTTACTAGAGCAATGTGGCTTATGGGTTTTGCGACCAATGCAGATCCAGATCAGCCTGTGCATCGGCACAGTCTGATCAGGATCTGCACTGTTCGCAATTCAATCATTGAAACACCCGCCATGCTTCACACGCATAGAGGTCGTATTCAGGCGTCATTAGTGTGATATTTGATCTGGATCTACACTGGTCACAAATACCATAAGCCCCATTTCTCCAGTCACAGCCACATATATGCACACAAAGTGATGGAACAAGAGTAGTAAAACTTTGAATTTAATTGTACATTTGTGTCGCATATTTCTCAACAGTTGTACACGAGTCGCCTGTTAACTTATACACATTGGTCCTGATTCTTAATTACAGATGACCTTGAAGCTACGACCTTGACCCCTGACCAATTGTATTATCGCATATGTTATTATTTAATACCGATAATCACAGAACCAGATCCCTAATTACAGACGACCTTGACGACCTTGAAGCGACGACCTTGACCCCTCACCAACTGTATTATTTCATGTGTTATTATTTAATACCGATACTCGCTGATCCTGGTTCTTAATTACAGATGCCATTGAATAATCCCTTAGCAACGACATTGATCTCTAAATTGTAACATCATACTATTATAATTAGTTCATAGTGATGATAATTTATTTCGATTGCTTATTACAGACAACATACAAGAAGCCCATAGCATCGACCTTCACCTGCCAACTGTGTTCTTAAATGTACTACATGTATTTTAGATTCATAACCAATGGAGCAGGGGCCCGTTTCATTAAACTCCGTTCGACTAAAATGGTCGTAAGTGCAAATTTAGGATGGTCTGGAAATTTAAATTGATAAATTTACATTTATTGAGCATAGGCTGCATATGCAGCCTATGCTCAATACATGTAAATTTATCAATTGTTTAAAATAACACAGTGGTAATGTGAAATTTACAGACTATCATAATGTTGCATTTACGAACATTTTAGTCGTACGAAGTTTAATGAAACGCGCCCCTGATTCTTAATTACAGACAGCCTTGAAGAATCCCATAGCAACGACCTTGACTTTTCACTGGTTGTACCGAATGACGTCAGCCAGTTTGTGTACACAAAGGCGTGCGCACGGTACAAGGTTGTCCATTCTCCGTACATTCACGGTCAACTGACGTCTATAGAGCTGACGATGCAGGACAGATCCATTGGTCCCTTAGGGGCCAAGGCGATTGCCACGGCCCTTGTGGTTTGTATAATATTAACCTTTCACCCCTGAATATATAAATTGTACAGTTCCATGTTAATTTTCAATTCAATTCACTCGTTACAAACTGGAATAGTCCATTTATCCATTTATAACAAGAGTGCAGAAGGTCACAATATACGTACGTCGAGGCAATACCAGTCAACAAGGGGTGATAAGTCACTGAAAACCAATGGGGTTCTTCATCTTGCCTTGATAAACATGTATGCCGAATTTGTTCACGATCCGTCAAGTAGAACTTTAGTTATTGCGTGTAGAAGGATACAGGGTCCGTCTTGTCCTTGTAAACATATATACCGAATTTGGTTACGATCGGTCAAGTATAACATGAGTGCAACGATTCAAAATGGCAGCCAAGAGGAGATACGTAATCGGAAAGGCTTCTTAGTCTTGCCGTGATAAACATGTACATCGACTTTGGGTATGATAGGTCAAGTAGATATTGAGTTATTGCGTGGACAAGGATACAGTTCAATTTTCCAATACCCAAGGTCATTGTCACTTTGCTTTTATATATAATGTGTCACAAAGGCTGCCAGCGAGGGGCTTTGCTTGGTGTAATAACGTATAAGTTCCGTGTTATTTCTTGTTTGCAGCCCAACACGACGGTGAAGTCTCTAAATCTGTGTAACACTGGCATTGGTATACAGGGGTTGGGGTATATTCTTCAGATGCTTGAGGAAAACGCAACAATTACAAACTTAGTAAGTGACCGTTCCAAGATGGTGCTGTATTATGTGGCTGCGACTGAAAAAATGTGGCCTTATGGGATTTATTATCCGTATATCCTTATAAGGACCTATTTTGCTTGTTAGAAGCATGCCAGGTGTGTCATTGATGGAATTACGAACAGTGCAGATTCTGATCAGACTGTGCGGATGCACAGGCTGATCTGGATCTACACTGGTCGCAAAACTGATAAGCCCCATTTCTTCAGTCACAGCCACATGTATAATACATACAGTATACGATTTATTTCCAAAATTGGTAACACAAAAGACGTCACGAAAGTGAGAAAATAACATATAGTCTACTTATCTATTATTATATAGAATTTCCCAAAATATTTAAAATGTATTATGAATAAAAAAGTAACTTGGTAAATTTACAATTTGTCAAACTTATTACTCAGCGATTTTTCAATTTTTAAAATGTATTTGCTTTTATTCTTGCCAGAATCTATCATACAATGAACTGCGCTCAGAAGGTGCCAAAACATTAGCGGCGACATTTGTAGATGATCAGCATGTACGGACACTGAATATATCTGGTAAGTATCAGTTATTTTAATAACAACATTAGATACATTGAATATATTCTTTAATTTTATTAAAAATCGGTGGCGGATCCAGGATTTCACAAAATAGGGGCACAGTTGAATTCAATCTCTGAATACATTTGCCTTATTGCAAGTAATTGTAATACGTGTGGCACTTCGGCTGAAAATTTGCATAACAATAGAATGGGTGCCACCAGCTATAACAGTTACGAAAGTGACCAATGATTTGATATTTAAAGTGTATGTAAGTGAATCCATAATAGCGAGCAGTGTAGGTCCAAATCAAACTGGGTCTGATCTTGGCCTTCTCTGGTCACAATGTCGATACATCTGGTATTGTCAATTCGCGCCAAAACCGTTTCGTACCTGTTTCAGGCAATGAATTCAAGGACGACGACTCCGTGATTCTCTCGGAGATAATCGAGGTATTGACTATCTATCTTGTGGACATAAAGGGGCGCATCAGGAATTTTGAAAAAAAATAATGTAAAAGAAAAACCGTGTTTTCAACATGACCCTCTGTAAAGTGATTTAATTGAAGATATATGACGATACTAGAACCGCTGAATTGTTTTCTCCAGGATTTGTTTTGAAAAAAAAAAGAAAAGTGAATTATCATCATGGTCCTGTGTAAGGGTATATGGGTGAAAATAGAAACAACCCAGCGGTTCTAGTATCGTCATATATCTTCAATTAAACCACTTTACACAGGGCCGTGACGAAAACACGTTTAGTTATTTCTTATAGTATTTAAAAAAACAAATCCTAATGTCCCTTTAAGCCAGTCTAGCAATTTATTAAATCATTATTCACCTGCATCCGGTTGCTCAAACAGACATCTAATTCACATTTCATTTTATCAGTCACGTGCAGCAAATACACGCTGAAATACAACAACATATACAGATATTAAAGCTCGGTTCGCAAACAGTAGAAATTTCGATCCTGGAATTTCCAACGCGTTTCCTAGCCTTGTCTGATAAACTTGACGTCGAAAGGCATTCGTCGTATAGTTTCTATTTGTGACTGAAGACTTGGGTGGGACATATGCGATTTGTGACCAGATTTGTTATCAAATATCACACTTCTGTAGCGTAATAACGATCTATATCGCTTGCTAGAATCATGCTGGGTGTCTCGTCGATCGTATGGCGAACAGGGCAGATCCTGATCAGACTGTGCGGATGCACAGGCTGATCAGGATCTACACTGTTCGCAAAACACATAAGCCCCATTTCTCCAGTCACAGCCATATTTTATCTTTCAGGAAAACGTCTTCCTACGGGAGTTTATAGTTAGTCGTAACGAATTCGCGGACACAGCAGGACAAGCTTTTGGACATGCCCTGTGTATGTATGAACTTATTCAACGTGGACTCCCACACCCGGGTTGTAATATGTGGAGACATATTTTGTTCGTCCATTCTTTATATTATGACTTTTTTCAGCAAATAAACATTAATTTGCCATTACCGAACGTGTTAATTGGTACGTGAGCTGGTACAGTGATGTTCGCAATTCGTCAAAGCTTTCCACATATATCTCATTTAAAACCACATTTTCCATTGAGAAATATATATATGCAGTTGAAAACGATACATTTAGAATCGAGCTAACCAGATTTCGATGCTCAGCCCACAAACTTGAGATCGAGGAAGGTCGATCCAGGCACGTGGATAGGCCCAAATCGCTTGTGCAAGCTCTGCAATATGAACGTCGTAGAAAATGAATACCATTTCCTATTAATATGACCGTACTACACTCGCTTAAGACATGCATGTTTACCAAGGTACTATTGCAGATAGGCAACCGACACTAAATTCATATCTTTGATGAGCACCAACAATGAAACCCGATTAAAACAACTTGCAAAATACATCTATTTGGCCACTGAAAGGAGAACATTGTACTTAAGAGATAATGGATAGATATACATGTGAGCCGCGGTCTTACCAGTGGAAACTTTACATCGGCGACCAGTGATGGCTCAGTAGCCGATTTCATCAAAATTGCAAAGTATACTTATCTAGCAAAGTATACTTTGAGGGAGTAATCATTTATTTTTCCTGAAATGCATTATTTCATATAGAACTAACGACTGCACATATTTGATGATTAAAAGTATGCAGAATTATTATACTGAATTTATTACATTATCACAGCCAAAATGGCTGTGATAATGTAATAAATTCAGTATAATACAAATTAATAAATTCATCCTTAAATTGAAAATGTCTCCCTCAATGTATACTTTGCTAGATAAGTATACTTTGCAATGTTGATGAAATAGGCTACAGATCCACTGACGCATTAGCATGAACGAATCAGGGCCATTACTGTTTTCGGAATGGTGTCCATCTGGGCAGAACTCGACTCACAGGTGATCTTATTACGTGTCTTTAGTTACACGGTATGATTTGTATTTCCTTTGCTCTTCTCACACCGCCAATGACAATGACACTGTATTCTGGCGAGAAACAAATTGTGCTTAAATGTTAATAAAGTATATATTATATGATACTCTTTTTTTTTTCTAAGCCTGAATTAGCACTCTTGGTCAGGGGCGATAACCGTGTTTCCTAAGAAGGTTAAAGGGGACAACTATTTATTCTCTCCATTTATTTTTTAATAGGTAATGATCATACTTCAGAACATGTCGATATAAATAATTTAAAAATGCCCCGAATCATTTGCATATAAAAAAATCCTGATACTAACTCGCGTCTCTATAAGTAAATTAAGATTATGCCAAGCCAAATTATCTCCCCTGCTAATCACACTTTCTGATAGCAGGTACTTGAATACAACCATCATCTGAGACACAGTCACTTTAATATTTCAGCAAACAATACGACGTTGACCCATTTTGACGTCAGCTGGAACCACTTACGTCAGCGAGGTGCCATCGACCTGTGCTCCGGACTACAGGTTCGTATTAACTCTTACACCGCTATCTTAAAGGTACATGCCCACTCAGTAGGCACAAACTGTTCTTTATATCAGATACATCATCTGAGACATATTCTGGCAAAATAAACCATTCACCATTACCACACGTATTGATTGGCATTATTATACATTTTATATCAGACAATAACTTTCCACACTGATATCAGGGACGCTAACCGTGTTTCCTTAAAATGTTAACGGACATTACTATTTATACTCTGTATATATTTTTCGATGTGCAATTATCATACTATCGTATTATTTTTGCATGTGACGAATTTAATTAGTATAAATAATTAAGAAATACCATATGCCTCATTTCCATATGAAAATAGCCTGATACCAACGCGCGTCACTATCACTAAAATAAATATTACTAAATGATTATATCTGTATAACGGCCACTCGTAATCTTTAGACCTGGTGGAATAGTGACACAATTGTACACTTATTTAATTCCTATAAAGAACAGTTTGTGCCTATTGAGTAGGCATGTACCTTTAATGTTTTTGTCGTCTGTTTTTTATTTTCCATTTTCCACTTTTATCATCAAAAACATGCTTTGACAGCACTTTCGAATAATTTACAACATGCTTTGACAGCACTTCAGAATCATTTCCATTGGAAATGATTCTGAAGTGCCGTCAAAACATGTTTTTATTGAGAAATAAGGCAAGATATAAACGCAACAGCAGACGACAATTGTTGTTTGTAGCGGTCTAATGGTTACTCTAATCAGAGCATGGGCATTGTCTTGACCTAATACATACTGACTGATAACCAGAGTTTTCTGGCTGTCATGCAGTGCGACTTACTGCGTAACATTCAGAACATTCGGGTTAAGATTTACCGTCACCTGTTTGGATTAAAACTACTTTTGCTGACTTTCATTGGTCGAACGTACGACGTCACATGACGTTATTGAATTAAACATCCGGGTTTAAACAACTCCCCGTTCTTTTCAACGAAAATCGCTCCACATTTTTTCATTATGTATAAAAAAATGATACTTGATAAACAGAATACCATGTTAGTGTCTTTTGATATCAAGTTTATCAGTCTCGGCATGGAAACGGTAGGAATTCCTCGGCAAGCCTCGGAATTCCTACGCGTTTCCTAGCTTTGCCTGATATACTTGATATCAAACCACACTAGCCCAGAGCTGGCCTGGTATTCTCTACATGTGGCTGTGACTGGAGAAATGGAGCTTTATGGGTCGCAACGACTAGTGTAGATCCAGATAAGCATGTGCATCCGCACAGTCTGTTCCCCATTCCATCAATGAAACACCCATCATTCTTCCAACAAGCAATATGGATCGTTATCAGACTAATGGAGTGTGCTATTTGATCAGGAGCTACACTGGTCACAAATCCCATAAGGCCCATTTCTCCAGTCACAGCACATAAGAGGCACAATATGTGATGTTATACCTAAGAAAATATGCAATATTTCATGAAACACATTTACAGAAACTGCGATATATTCTGTAAATGACGTCGAAAGATGACGAAATGTTCATAGCAAATGCGGAATAATTCAGAATTCCGCATTTGCTATGAACATTTCGTCATCTTTCGACATCATTTACGGAAAATATCGTAAATTTTGTAAATATTTTCCATGAAATATCGCACAGAATCACAATGCGTGTCTCATATGTTTACTTATGCAGGAAAACACTGGCATCCACACGTTGAACCTGAGCTGGAACGGGTTTGGCATGGAAGGTTGCCACGCAATGGGGAAACTCCTGCAGATAAACAGGTCCGTGACTGACCTTGACCTGTCCTCTAACAGGGTCAACTATGACGCCTTCAAACTGCTCATGAGTGGTATTGTCAGGAACAAGAACTTAGCTGTGTTGAAGGTATAACTACTGTTTGTTCACAATTTGCTGCCGACGACATGTTGGCCATTAACATAATCATGGGCATGAGTTAAAGAAGACATCACGAAAACTAACAGATGAATGCTTTACAGGAGAAATTTCAATTTGATATTAATGGCGGCATGAGTATTTTCCAAATGCTTACATGTATCAAGTGTCCAAATATTGAAGCAATCCGTCAAGTAATATTAAAGTTATATCATGATGAAGAAACGTGTGCACATTTTTGAAGCAAAAAATGGCTTAGTGTTTCCGCAACCATGTGAGGTCAAATAGGTGAAGGTCATGTTAATTGTGTCATGAGTGTGTTTCAAATGCTCACCAAGTGTCCAAATATTGAAGCAATCTGTCAAGTAATATTAATGTTATATCATGATGAAGAAGCTTGTACAAGCTTTTTGACATTTGTTCACGCGGACAACAACGACGACGACGATGCGTACGACGGCGACGGAAAAAGTGCCAACTATAATAGTGCCTTCTGATAACGCATGCAGCGAAAAAAAAACAAGAGCACACGCACATGCACGCACACTATACATGTGTGGTAAACATGGAAGCATAACTCATAATAATTGTACCCAAACCGCCATTTTGTTTACAGATTGGCGTCAATCCGATTACAACAGACGGAGCTAGCGCCATCTTGCGGAGTGTCGCAGACGACAAATGTGCCTCCATTTGCCAGCTGGACCTGTCGGTATGTTGTATATACACTGGTGCTGCACTCCGCGCCGGTGTAAAATGTTTCATGTCGAAATAGGCGCCATATATCAGACGAAGTCCCATTCAGCTGCACGCAGAATATACCACATAACATAGTTTGGTCTAGTAATCGTCTAGTGAATTGACTGCGCCGGTTACTAGACGAAAAATGCATTTAAGTAGAGCTGAGGGGCATCTCATCAGGAAACCGGCGCATTTTTTTCGAAAAACGTCACTAATATGTGGCCTGACGAAATGTGTACATTCCGATTCTCTCACTCTTCCTTGCATGTAATTATGATCATTACGCAGAATGCCAGCGCCTGAAATCACTCACGCTTGTGTCAACCTATGTACTAACCGATCACTCTGTTGTCGTTCAGGATATCTGCGTTGACCTCGACTTCGTATCGTTGCTACGACAAATACGGCAGAAGCGCCCCCTGTCAGTGAAGTACGGAATAACCCTGCGCCATGACGACATTCGCAAAGGAAATAAACCCGTTGTATTGGATACCGATGACCCGGTGACGATATTTTTCGAGTGCATGAAGACGAAGAATATGCGGTTGATTGATCTGCTTCACAGTTTGGATAAGGACAACAGCGAGACATTGTCCAGGGAGGAACTCAGAAAGGGGCTAGAGGTATATCACATAGAGGATATTCCATCGTACATGGTCGACTTCCGCGTAAACAACGAGTAAGCGAAGCGAACGAGTTGTTTACGCGGAAGCCGACGTGCACTGCTTGTCTCATTTGTGCAGTAGCCTGCCATGCAAAGATGCATGTTAAGTACATGTACAACAAGTTCCAACTAACACCATTGTGTATATAAGTTTGTGAACAATTTGTACTAACACCAATTTTCCCACACTTATATATTTATAATCTCCAACTGGAGGAAATATACGATGATACATATAGAATAAATATAGAAATAAATAAATAAAAGTAAATAAATACATAAATAATAAATACTGACCTCTAAATATCAACCAGAAGGCGATCTCCTAAAGGAGATAAGCAGATGAATTTTGTTTCAGGATATTGACATTCAATTTATGTTTCAGGATATTGACATTCCATTTATGTTTCAGGATATTGACATTCCATTTATCTTTTAGGATATTGACATTCCATTAAGTCAGAGGTCGATGGACATTTTGATGCAACGGCTGGACATCAACAGAGATGGCCATGTGGACTTTGGGTACGTTTCGTTACCATGGTTACCGTACTAACTATACGTAATGGAGCAGTTGCTTTTTTGAACATTCATTTTATTTACCAATTATATATTAAAGGCACTGTGTCTCAGATTGGGTCTCAGATATTTTAATTGATGAAATGTCAAGGAGTCTGTTTTATTCTACCATTCAATATCATATTCTGTGACTGGAGAAATGGGGCTTATGGGTTTTGCAACCAGGGTAGATCCAGATCAGCCTGTGCTCCCGCACAGTCTGATCAGGATCTGCACTGTTCGCCAGTCCATCAATGAAGCACGCGTCATACTTCTAACATGGAATATAGATCGTTATCAGTCAGCAGGAGTGGACAATTTGCAAATTTGATAAGCGCCATTTCTCCAGTCACAGTCACATTTGACTATATTCTACTATTTAATATCATATACTGTGAAACTGACCCTTAATGCAGTTCCGCCTCTACTGTACCAGGACTCATATACAGTGGAACCTCTCTATACCGGACATCATAATTATGCACCCATGTGTGGGTAATTTTGATGGATTTCACTGTTATTTATCGCCGACGGCACTGTCTGTTCCTGATCACAAAGCACTGAAACATGCATTGGAGTGGTCACACATCTGATTTATTTACATGGTATACGGTTTAGAGAGGTTGCAATGTATTGAGGCGATGGAATAAGGGAGATAATACACTAGTCTAGCCCATGTACTATCAATGCATTCTGTCTCGGATGTCGAATGGGAGTTTCATGATTTATGGTCTGTAAATCACATATACTCGTATGTACGTATATCAAATACATGCACCATTTTAATTTGACCAACTTCCAAGGCATTTGCGCTGTATTCAATTCAATTATAAACTTTCACAGATAAGATAATTGGGTGGTTGACTATTTTAGGTGTTAGTATCCGCATGTGGTATCAACACGGATAGCACGTATGCATCTGGTTATTTCAATACTTCACAAAAACATATACTATGGCGGCCATATTGAATGTATGAACATTATGTTTGACATCAAACAGGTTGATATACTTCCAGTAATGTATCAAGTAGGTTTAAACTACGCAACGTGACTTCCAACCTAGTTGCGAACAGCGACTCTTGCAATCTCCTCCCGTGACACGGGAGTAGATTGCAAGAGTTACTGTTTGCAACTACTTCCAACCGAGAAATTCCGCCAATTCTAACGCCGATCACACCCTCAAGTAGTTCTAAGGGAAGCTACTCGTGATTTTCCAAGGTATGTAACCTAGTTATACGGCTGGGCTATATTTTCTATTCACAGTGAGTTACTGACGAAATACAAGGAACATTTACGTCGCGTAACCAAACTACGACATGAGGCTGATACTGACCTTCGACATTTCACGAACTTCAACAAACTCGAACAGCTGCGGGAAGTAGTGCGCTTCCGCCTAAAAATAAGTTCCACGACGAATCAGTAATAATATTCCGGTGAAATTGACACGTGATGACGTGTAATATGTGCTACACAACCGTCTGCTTTAATCTTGCCCAAATTATCAACGTTTTTGACATCTATTGGCAATACCAACTCGCAATCAAGCAAGTTGATTGTCTGAGACTGAGCTGTAGCACAGCTCAGGCTCAGCCAATCAAGTTGCTTGATTTCACGTACATGTATAATATTCAAGGAATTTGAAATTTAAGAAATGTATAATGTTCGCAAGATTAGCGGAGGCGGTAGTGACGTGAGTTAAGTGAAACAAACATGCAGGCGCAATATGAGTCTTTCTAGTTCGAGTGTGGGGGCATGACCCAACATTTTTGGCCCCTACATCGCATATCTTGCGTCGATTCAAAGCATATTTTAGGCAATAAAGAAATCCTATGGAGACCTATACATTTTCAATTTTGCGAACATTTCTTATTTATTGTTTGCCCTAGTTTCTCGACCAATTAAAGTAGAGCATTTCGTCTCAAATATCTATTAAATTAATCATTAAATGTTGCAATAGCTCAGCAGTTATATTTAGAACCACTGGCCTGGCCCCGCCTTGTTGACGTAATTTCCTGTGACGCTCACCATGTGTATGTTCGATTCAGTGTCACACCGCCAATCACGTAATAGTATCGTTGTTGAAAACACGTTAATGGGCGGCGCTCCATTCTAATAGACACATGCCCGCGATGGGGTGGGGCGACCAATAAGTTAGTTATAATTCACATATTGAATGTTTAATAAACTATAATCATTTATTAAAAATTCAATACGTGAATTATAATTATTTGTCGACGATTTCTAAAGGTGGCAACTGGTTCGCCTCACCTCCCTGATCCGCCATTGACGTGGAAAGAAATTGCAACTTATGTTACATATAGAGGATCTCAAGCGAGGCGCATACAATTGATGACGAAATGCCATATCAAATGGAAACTAGTTTGAGATTCTGTTTATCACATGAATTCATACTCAAAATAGCAGAAATATTGGAGATATCCGATATGTTTCAGCGAGAAGCCGCCATTGACTATTTTCGAACAGAGTTCAAAAACCCCACAGAGAAAAACAATTTAATACTAGCAATACATTTATTATAAATATGCCATATTATCGGTTACCAATTTCATATTACCAAAACGAGAGCGCATTTAAACATGTGTAGTGATTTTACTGGGACACTGTCGCTTCTAATGAATTAAAATATGATACATCAACATCAGAACATCTTTGCGCTGACGCGCCATTATGGACCCCCATTTGGAACGTCTTCGTTTTGTTCGTTTGACATAACGTCAGCCATAATACAAATACGCAATTAGTGTGATACTGCCAGACAATCAAATTCGCTCCGGGTGTTATTATACATGTGTCATATCACATTTATGAAATAGGTTACAACACGTCATATCAATGTTTTCATGTGATAGAAACATGTATGTGAAGAAATATTCGACGACATTCCATTGGAATGATATTTGAATGGCATATGCCGTTGATGTACTTTGTGATTTACAGTGAAACGATTGAGGAGAAAGCAAATATGCTTGTATAATACCACTGTCAGTTAGACATGTGGGGCCCATTTCACTAAACATCGTGCTACTAAAATGTTCGTATATATATAATGGGCCGCGCTCTGTGAAAACCAGCCTTAATGACAACGTCATGAAAACCTGAAAATGACGTCGCAAAGTTACGCTTAAATTTACCAACGTCACGTCGGATTTTCTACACTTGAAATAGTTGCGTCATGGCAATAAATTGACGTTGTCCTATTTATAACGGTACGCTTTACTAGTTGTGGCTCACAAACATTTTAATGCTTCATACAGTTGTCTGTTTTTTCGGTTTCCTTCAAGGAAACACGTAGTGATTTTGTCGATTATTTTTTTTATAATATATGGACGGCTTGTGCCCTGACATTTGAAACCAAATAACCATACAACCGGTAATTTGTAGATAACACCATCACAGAATCAGTATTATGTAACAAATAGAACTGGGCACAGGGCTTAATTCGTTTAGTTTATTGTTTAGCATGTCGAATTTTCAAAAGTCAACATAAAAATACGATTTGGAAATTTTCAGAAAAATAAGCGTATCACAGATGTATACTTCTGGTAGTGCCAAAATATACGCCACTCCTGACATATCGATGGTCTAGTAACATAAGGTCGTAACTGCTATGCTTTAGCATAGCAGTTACGACCTTCTGTTACTAGACCATCGATATCGCATCATGGTGACACTGGGCCAAACATGTTTTAGTATTTAGTGCGTTGGTATTGTGTCACATGCATATTTACTGCGACACAATAATCATGATTATATACGATACTTGCAATACATAATTGTAGCCACCAAGGATGTACATGTAGCCGACTGATTTCTATCTGTATAGAGAATAGTAGGTAAGTGCCGTGAATGGGAAAAAATATCTGGCAAGGCTTAGGAAACGGGATGGGCGAGGCTCTGCCGAGCACATCACATCCCGTTTCCGAGCCGCGCCAGATATTTTTCCCATTCACGGCACTAACCTACTATTCTATTTATCCCGTTAACACCTACAAATGGCTTTAAAATGCAAAAAAAGTAACCCCAGTCACCGCATATATTCATACGCGGTGATTAGGTGTTTCACGGCACATACGCACTGTGTTGACGGGATAAATCTGCTACCACTTCCGTGTACGGTGTCAAGTAATATTTAGGGACTTTCAAAAATATCACATTGAATCAGCTGTACGATTGCCGTTTGATAACAATGAATATATTCTTTAAAATGACCACTTGTAAATATGGTTATATGAATGTATAGTAATTTTACTGGTATATTTGCAATCATTGCAGACACTGATCAGACTGCACAAATGCACAGGTCTCCAACATTTACACATTTAAGAAGTCCGATTTTGACAGATTGTGTTAATTTTCTTACATTGTTCTACATTGTACTAAATAATGCACGTATGCGTGCTTTGTTTGTTATCAAAGGGCCGTTCTAGTCGGAAGCGTGTAAATAATATAAAGCAAACGCACATGCACACATTAAACATGTTGAAATTCAAATGAGCCACTTCGAACAATAGTCGAATAATAGGGTGTGGAGCGTCATTTCATGAAAAAACAATGTTGTGATCGGGACAAATTTAGTGTGTAAATCACTGACTGTGTCATGCAAACTATATGTACGTACGCCACGGTGCTTTTCAGGGGCGGATCCAGGATTTCAGGTTAGGGTGGGGGGATTTTGAAATAGTTTACTATACTTTCGAACTAGCATCGTTTTTTCCTCGACCAAGCGAAGCTGGGGAGACTGCTAGGTGGGTCCGGTGGTATGTCCTCCGGAATATGTTTGATATTTACACCCCATTTTGCTGCGTTATGGCGCATTTTAGAGCAAAAATATCTTTACTCGCCAAATTTTAGGGTTGGGGTGGGGGGGGGGGGGTGCGACGTGAACCCGCCCTTGTTTTTAGCATGGCTGTTTCTTTGTTTACAAAGGCGCTGAATGTACTTTTTCTGAAACACAACGAAACTAAATTGCACATTTCATTTTCAAATTAATTATTTCCGACGAGAGCATATACTGCCGCTATTTTTATCGGGACATGTAACAATTATATGCAGCATTTTCCCAAGACCTGCTACCTGCTAGTACGGGGTACATGTACATTAGCCCGTCTGTCAGTCATATTGGCTACACAGGAAAATGTTCTTCCCGCTTTCTGAGATGTAAATTTAATTCCGAGAGTTGGGGAATGGACAGTCGATTTTTATTTTGTTTAAAAATGCCCGGGGGTGTCCGACTACCCTCTAGTCATTGATATGTGCAGCCATAGGCCTATCCAAATTCTGGTCATTCATTTCCACAGAAATAAAATGCATTTGTTTCAATCACCGATACTATGTGCATATAATTTACAATTTCAGGAATGCCGTTTAGTTTTTTGGTCTTTGGTGACATATTGCCTAAATCAATATATGACGTCACAATTAACTGTAAATGACGTCAATTCTGAAATAATTACATTGTATCTTTCTGACGACACACGTATATGAATCTATTATGGCGATGGTGGCAAATTACAAGCCACAGGTCGGCTAATTATATATTTAAAATCGATAGTTGTGCGTTCGATTTGTTCACCACTACATGTACATATCATAGTTTGATTCTGTTCAGTGTTTGATAGCATATATACTAACACTTGTAGATATATTTAGTGTACCTTATCAGCAAATACAGTTTACAGCAAGCACAGTCAATGAGTCTATGAACACGCATTTCTACTGTAGGCTGTTGTCTTGCAATGTACAAACGTCAGCGTTTCAATAACGTCATTTTCTCGATGACGTTACGTTTTTTTTCGTGCGTGATTCACATGGTGGTACAAAAAGTGAGATAAAACAAAAACTATTAAAACATAATTGCATTTTCTTTTCAGAATATTGTTTTTGAAAGGTGTCCGCATCAGAAAATGTAAAAACATGCAAATCGAAAATGTTGTCATTAAGGCCGGTTTTCACAGAGCGCGGCCCAATTATATAAGTGCAATTTTAGGATCGTCTGGAAATCTAAATTGATGGATTTACATTTATTGAGCATAGGCTGCATATGCAGCATATGCTCAATAAATGTAAATCCAATAATGTTTCACTAAACTTCGTACGACTCAAATGTTCGTAAGTGCAAAATTATGATTCTCTGTAAATTTCACATTAACACTGTTTTCTTGTAAACAATTATTGGATTTACATTTATTGAGCATATGCTCAATAAATGTAAATACATCTATTGAAATTTCCAGACGATCATAAATTTGCACTTACGAACATTTAAGTCGTACGAGGTTTAGTGAAACGGGCCCCAGGAACTAGACCAAATATACTATTTATGATACAAGTGATATATGCAACAATATATGCTTTCTTGTTCAACCCATGACCACATAATGTTATACTTATATAAGTAATAGAATACTAGTCATATAATATTACTACTCGGGGACTATTCAATTAACAGTAATATTTATAGCACTTGGTAGTTGTATAGCAATACAATGGCATACATGTATATTACTAACTACGGAGCCCCACAGTGGACGTAGAATTCTTTTTTTTTGTTAATTCGTTCCCAGTAAATAACAATTCGTTCCCTAAATTTAACAATTCGTTCCCACAAATTAACAATTCGTTCCCTCAATTTAACAATTCGTGGGAACGAATTGTTAATTCGAGGGAACGAATTGATATATCGTGGGAACGAATTGTTATTTTGAGGGAATGAATTGTTATATCGTGAGAACGAATTGTTATTTCGTGGGAACGAATTAGTAAACAAAAATCCATGTCCCCTGCGGGGCTCCGTAACTAACAGCATACTACTGTCGTATATATAAAACAACAATGACATACAACATTAACTGCTTGTAAATACCAACTTATTCAATTGGTGCAATTAATTTGTTGATCGATATCTGACTTGTTTTTATTTATCTTAGCTGAATATACATTGATGTTCAAAAGTGGGAGTAGAAAGTACTCGCAATAATTTGACAAGACACATTTATTATATACCTACCCATGAAATACATAGTGATACGATGTAAATAAAAGTCATATGTTCTCATCGATGAAATAAACAACTTCCGGTGAGAATACGACTACTTCCGCTATCTATATTCATATTCTGTATATTTTTCAAAATATCCGGCCGAAAACTAATTTTTTCACTTTTTTTTGGTTTCACACAATTTTCAATAATTATTGAAAAAAAAATGTTTTTTAAATTTTAAAATATTTTTTTCAAAATATCCGGCCGTAAAAAAATGTGTTCACTTTTCCATGGAGCGGTATATAATAAATAGAATATTCATATTTTTGCAACGAATATGACATGTTCATCTCGTGGTGTGAAATGTCGATATTTCTCTCGTCCCTAACGGCACTCGTGAAATATGGACATTTCACACCACTCGATGAACATATATGTCATATTCGTTGCAAAAATATGAATATCCTCTATTTATTCACATCATATGAGCTGCAAAAACGCAAACACTGTTCAAATAATTGATTTTTCAAGTTTGTTTGATTTTCCCCCCTATTCCCATAGTTCACATTTGACAAATTCAATAATCCATTTGCAAAAAAATATAGTGCGCATTGAATTTGTAATCTGAACCTTACTCCAGTCCATATGGCTAAAAGAACGTTTTATTGAATCGTTACATCTAGAACATTTCATTGTTTCTTAACAGTCATTTGAGGTCAACGGCACTTATGCGCTATGACGTATCATTAATTGATGGACAGTAAACACCGTACAGGACAAGGGCATGTCAAAGATATTGTCATTTCATTTCAAAATGATAACGATATTTTGCTGACGAATAACATGCGCATATTGCTTTAGAGAAGCATGTATTTTCTTATCTGGTCTAATAATGTAGATCTGTAAACCTGATTGTAAACCGCATTGTTGTTTTTTTATAGATTTATCTCTTGATTATTGAATTGATTTACATATGAGACGAACCACTTGATTTTGTACCTAAGAAGATGTGCGATATCTCGTGACAAATATTTAAGTTGACGAAATTTTCACTGCAAATGCGGAATAGAATGCCTCATTTGCTGTGAGAATTTCGTCAACTTTCGACGTCATCTACTGAATAAAACACAGTTTCTATAAATAGTTTTCATGAACAATCGCACATCTTCTTATGTATAAAATCGCATGACTTACATTATAAACATTTGCGTTTGACTAACAGATGACCCTAGATACACGCGACACGCCTCGCCAAAAACGGATTTATTGCGGTTTGACCAACACGGTGGGCTAAATTCGCCAAGCGTACCCTCTATTCTGCCACGCTTCAACCCACACTTTTCTAAATACTTCAGTATCTGCTGAAACAATCGTGACGCGAAAACGCGCAGATACTCCGGGTAATTATATAGCGTTTCATGGCGATGACACAGTCCTCATAATAACTGTAATAATAATGATAGTTATGTATCGTTAAAGACATTATGAATGTTCTCATAATCCAATAACGAACAGTGTCCCCGATCAGAATGCGCAGATACGAAGTCTGATCAGGGTATATACTGGACAAACACTCTATAAGCCCCGTTTTCACGTTACGTGGCAAACATATTGCTTAGTCGCCATTATTTAGTCATTTGACTTTTAAAAGGCTGTCCCAGTTTTAGGTGGACATACTTTGAATGCCCCCGTCAACGATGCCAATTGGGACATATTTATTGTATTGAACTTGAGGTTTCGTCCATATGTCCGTTCGAGGTCCTGTACACAGTGTGCGTTTGGTAAATTTGCCTTACACTAGTTTTATTATTCAAACAAAAGATGGTGCTATAAGTATCCCTTAATTATTGCTGGGAGAGTGTGCGTGCGTGCGTGGCTATTGTATTTTTTCTCTTCAATAACTTCTTGATATCTCATACATCCATCGCTCTGATGGTCATCTCTCATTATATGACAAATATACGACCACAGCCATTATATCGTAGCATGGTCATCGTGTTATCGTGGTATCATCATCGTAGTATCGTAATATCGTATTTGTATTGTCGTGATCGTCGTACTATCGTCATCATAGCATCGTACTATCATCATCGTCTTATTAAGTGGTCGTGATATAGACCCGATAGTGATATTACGCCGGCGATATTACGTTAGTGCGATAGTACGATAGCCCGATGACGATACTATGATATCGTGAATGTACACTGACGATAGTCCGATGCTGCGATTACGATACCGCGATGACTATCGTACTATCATCGTACCGCGTTATCGTTATCGTGATATCGTTCTACCGCCATCGTGGTATCGCCATCGTACTATCGTTACGTAATATCTATAAAATTATGCACACGTGAGATAGTTTTAATCAGGCATGTGTGTATTTTACCAACTACGGTCTCCATTACGTATTTTATATACCATTCATTTCACGTCTTTGTGCTTATATTGCATTCCTGGTAATTATGTTTATAAACCAGAATAAGAAGACAACACAGCGCTTGAGAAATGTGTACGACATGGGGGCCGTTTCACTAAACTTCTTACGACTAAAATGTTCGTAAGTGCAAATTTAGGATCGTCTGGAACTATTAATTGATGGATTTACATTTATTGAGCATAGGCTGCATATGCAGCCTATGCTCAATAAATGTAAATCCAATAATTGTTTACAAGACAACATTGTTAATGACTATCATAATTATGCACTTACGATTTTTTGTTAGCCGTACGACGTTTAGTGAAACGACCCCCAGATAAGCTTGCGCTGATCAGGGACTGCATTATTCGCTATTTAGGTTCGTTGCCGATGACAATAGTATTGATGTCAGTTTTCATTTGTGATATGTTTCAAAAGAATGTAAAAGAAAGCAATTACTTGCGATCAGCATTGGTATGTGATGTCATAATGTTTATTTCTCATTCGTCCGTCCGTTTATTAGCTGTTTATTGGATTGTGCATTGTAAAATTGGCCCACAATCTGACAAAACCGGTTTTATTTCATTTCTGGCCAGCATAGATCCTGATCACCTCGTCTACACTCATGTTTCCGATAGCCAAACAAACGAATTGTTCACAGGCACCGCGTAGTCTCGTTGGTTTAATTGTGAACGGTGTAGACCCTGATCAGACTGCGCATGCGCAGTCTGATCTGGGTATTCACTGGTCGCAAACTTAATCGGCCATGTTTTTGTCGTGGCGTTGGAAACAGCAAAACTGGTCTGAATCAGAATGGCTAAACGCACATACAATTAATTGTGAACATGACAATTTGATTTGTAATAACCCCGGTTTTGTCAGGTATTGGCCAATTTTAAATGTTTTGTTCCGAAATCCTAAATGCCTCTGTAAACGGCAGTTTGTTTGGGCAGTCAGTGGTAATACATGGTCATTGACAGACGTGGACGGAAATAAACACATATGGCTGACCAGAGTGACAATTCGAAACCAGTTACCTACGGTGTCTATTTAGGGGTAAGTGTATATTTTGATAGAATTTAAATAATTAATAATGTGTTATAATTATTATAGTAATTTCCAGTAACCTCCGAAGGGAAGCACAATAACAAAAAACTTTTAATACACATTGTGTTAAAGTCACTCTTTTTATTAATAAAAAGAGTGACTTTAAAACAATGTGTATTAAATTATAAAATATGAATTTAAAAATATTCCTCAAACGAACTACATTTACATTATTTCGTTTTAATATTTTACATTGCTTTATTTTTTTTATTTTTTTTTTTTTACTTTCTTCCCCGGAGGAGGCGAGGGTATGCGTATCAAAACGATGGATCCATCCTCAAGGATTCGTGTTCATATGGTCACGTGACTCTTATTGGGATCCACACCTGTGGCCAAGTGTTACAGTAGTAACGGTGATTGGCACGGGATGAGTAGCATATTTCACCAAAATTGCAAAGTATACTTATCTTCCTAAGTACACTTTGAGGGAGAAATTTTCAATTTAATGATAAATTTATTAATTTTTATTATACTGAATTTATTACATTATCACAGCCATTTTGGCTGTGATAATGTAATCAATTCAGTATAATAATTCTGCATACTTTTAATCATCAACTACATGTTAGTTATATATGAAATAATGCATTTCGAATGATTACTCCTTCAAAGTACACTTAGCTAGATAAGTATGCTTAGCAATTTTGGTAAAACCGGCACCAGGACACTGTCTTTGGTATAGAATGGTTTTAAGTTTTGTACTGAATGAACAGTATTCTCCACATACCGTGAATGGGAAAAAATATTTGGCAAGGCTCAATAATTTATTTCTCATCAGAAGTATATGTAGTGACCACCATTTGAACCGTCTCGCCGAGACGGTTCAAATGAGTGGTCACAACATATACTTTGGTTCAGAAATAAGGAAAATAGATAGAGAATACCAGGCTAGTATCTTTTGATATCAAGTTTATCAGGCAAGGCTAGAAAACGCGTTCCGAGCCGAGCCTGATAAACTTGATATCAAAAGACAGTAGCCTGGTATTCTATTTTATGCTTGAAAATGACCACATTTGACGTCGTTATCTATGGACAGAACGCGGACATGTTTACGTTGCGTCCTTACACTGATGTCCTTCGGTAACGTCAAGTGACGTCATCCGGCCAATGGAACCTTAGTTATCACGTCGTTGTAACCCGGATGTTTGTATCAGGTTAATGCCTGATACAACAATATGTTATCAGTCAGTACGTATTCGGTCAATACAGGACAGATTACCTGATAAGGTACGTATTCTCCATATACAGGTGCAAACCCGTCTGCATATGAAATCGTTGTTGAACAGACGTAAAACCACAATCAATCAATCAAGCTTTCATTTCCTTTCTTTTTGTTGATCAATGTGTTCACGAACTGCTTTTATTATATAAATTAATGTACACAACAAAATAATTTCGCTGATTAAAGGTACATGCCCACTCGGTAGGCACAAAATGTTCTTTATAGGAATTAAATAAGTCTATAAATGTGACATTATTCCACCAGTTCAAAAAATTACGAGTGCCGATTAAATGAATATAATCATTTAGTCATACTTATTTTACTGATAGTGACTCGCGGTCAGGGGCGATAACCGTGTTTCCTGAAAATGTTAACGGACATTACTATTTATTATATACCTACCCATGAAATACGATGTAAATAAAAGTCATATGTTCTCATCGATGAAATAAACAACTTCCGGTGAAAATACGACTACTTCCGCTATATATATTCATAACGCGCACCTGCAGTGCCGGACTGCAAATAGGCTGCAAATATACATTCATTACCGTATACAGTCTACAAAACTGCTAATGTCCATGGAGCGGTATATAATAAATAGAATATTTATATTTTTGCAACGAATATGACATATATATTCATCTCGTGATGTGAAATGTCCATATGGACATTCCACACCACTCGATCTCGTAATTTTTAGATCTGGTGAAATAGTGACACACATAGTAAATTCAAATTGTATCGAATTCTATAGAGGATATTCCATCGTACATTTTGAATAGCGGGAAATAATACACGAGTGTGCGTCGGCTTCCGCATAAGCAACGAGTGAGCGTAGCGAACGAGTTGCTTGTACGGACGCCGACGGACACGAGTGTATTATTTCCGCTATTCAAACATGTACGATGGAATATCCTATTTATTACACTTCCACGGCGGATATATATGCACATTTACTCTATTTTTGAGATTATATTCAATGAATTGTGACGTGCGCATGAATAGTTATACAATGACGTGTTTCCCGCGTTTTCAAGCTATGTTGTGTGACGTCAAATGTTACGTCATGTAAACTTTTTTAAATCCAAATTACGCAGCTATTTCTATGAATCAGATATATTTGAGTGCATATTTGGAATGTTCAATCACATTATTTAACATTCTAGATTAGTCGAGACCCTTTCCAAATTTTAAAATAACTTATTTTGACTGTAATACAAATTAAACATTTTGCATGGTAGCTCGGGTTTCCAAGAAAACACACGCGCAATTACGGGTGTTCTCTTCACGGTGTATTCACGTATAATGTGTTTACCATAATGTATTGCATTGGTTGTTCTTTAGGTTTATGGGTCTCCTTTTAGTATCTTGTTCTCTATTTATGCTTTCTTTCTGTGATATTATTGTTTTCCGATCCTCTGTGGGTTTTGAACACGTCTACATATCTTTTCGACAATTTGCATCTTATAGGTATTAGTTGTACCCCGCCCCCCCCCCCCCCCCCCCACCCCCAACCCCCACCCCCTGCCCATATTATGATACAATTGCGTCTGTGACAGAACTGGACACATGCAATAAAATCGCACATGCAATGTTATATTTTTGCTGGTAGTCGTATTCGGTGATTGTTATGCATTTCATAACCTTGGTAAGTTTGCTAGCCGTGTTCGGCTGGAGATTATCATGGATCGCAGAGTGCATGTTTGTCTCCTCGCTAATGTGTTAGTGTCTTGTTTGGGCATCGTGTTGTCTATTGTAGTTTCACTCATTTGTATTTGTATCTTCAATGGCTAATGTATGTATCAGTTTCAATATTTGCCGTGTGGAGTCTTTGTTGCTTTACTTCTGTCACTTAATATGACAATTGTGATATACACACATTCCCACCGATCGCATGCACTACTCGTGAGCGTCGTCCTCGTTTTTACTATTCAAGTAAGTCTCATCAGCCTTTTTGTGAGGATTTCTGCAGGTCTCCAATGACATGCACTTACAAGATGAAGTACAATATACCGCTGCTCCGTGGCATAAACAGGTAGGTCTTGAGCAAGCACTATGTGCACTATTTCCACAGGCAAGAACTTTCATAAGATCTGGCGGAGCAACCTCAGACACTCCTGTGGATGGAATGGGCACTCCATTGAAAACAACCCAGTTATATAGTGATATGTTGGGCGGGTCCAGTTGATCTGCTGCTTTCCAGATCATGGTTTGCAAGTGAGCCCGTTTGATGTGCTCATTTAGCGCATAGTCTGTCGGTGGTAATGTTTTACTTTTTGGTGTGTCCCTCTTACTCATGAATATGGTGTGTCGTAATTGGTTCATGGACGTGTGAGTCTGTATTTCCTTATATATCCTGCATACAAACCTTTGACCAGCTGTGATAATTTCCATAAGGTGATGTGCGTTCCCAAGTATCTTCAGACCAACATCATTTTTCACCATGTCTGCAACCGCGGATAATTTTCCTGCCGAACAAGTAGCTAACAGTGTCACATCCCGTCAGTGCACGTGTAGCAAATAGTTGGGCTGACTTGGGACCAAACTGTGTAGCGCTGGCGTTGATGTCAATTAGTCTTTCATCAGACTTTTTCAACGACAGGAGTGCAGTGCACTGTCACCTTCAACAGTAGCCTATTTCATCAACATTGCAAAGTATACTTATCTAGCAAAGTATACTTTGAGGGAGAAATTTTCAATTTAAGAATAAATTTATTAATTTTTATTATACTGAATTTATTACATTATCACAGCCATTTTGGCTGTGATAATGTAATAAAATCAGTATAATAATTCTGCATACTTTTAATCATCAAATATATGCAATCGTTAGTACTGCATGAAATAATGCATTTCTGAAAAATCAATGATTACTCCCTCAAAGTATACTTTGCTAGTAAAGTATACTTTGCAATGTTGATGAAATAGGCTACTGAACAACACAAGCAATGCAAACACGTCTACTTGTACGTGCTTGATAGTTCTGGTGAACAAGAGACATGACATAGCTGGTGATGATGCAGTCTGCTTCTTCGTGTTTGTACGCAGAGTCTTCCCCAACCATAGTCAGATTTTCCGAAGTTTTCTCCGTGCAAAATACTTTTATCAGCGACCTCTTGTTGTGTGTAGTTTTCATGATTGTATCCCTGGAAGGTAAGGTTGTTTCGAGAGTGAGATGGACAGTGGGACAGACACTTGAGTCGCTCGTGTGTCTTCATTGACCCCTATATGTATCTGTCAAACACCACTATGACGCAATGATCCTTTTCGACGGCCCTTATCAAATTCTGATGTAGATATAACATGCACATCTGGTGCCCTTGTTTCGTCTATCCAAACTGCAAGTTTATGCAGAATCGGTGATTTTGTGTCTTTGCGCATGCTTCCATAATCGTCAAATATAGCTGATGGAAGCGGTGCAAATTCAAAACAGAGCATTCTCACTAGTGAAACATCGCGCTTCTGTGACAATACAAGTAATCGTCCATAGAGCTTTTTCATGTCATACACTGCTCTAGCCCCTACACGTACCTCTTTCTTTATTGATTCCATTGTCACGACTTTGGAGTGGATAGTATTGTAAAAGCCAGTGGGCAATGTCTTCGTAAATTCTGCTACCATACACTCTCCAATTGCCAGTGCATCTTGTGCGTTCACGGTTTCATCAGCGACTCGACCATCTACCACATTCAACAACATGTCTGATTCTGGTTGTTCTAGTGGGTGAGGATACCGTTTCAGCTCATTTGTAATTTTAGTTCTGTCTGCTTGATCAAGTTTCTTTCGTTTATGTCCCTCTTCGTTGTGTTTATTTGTCTTTGTGTCATATTCATCGTCATCGCGGTCTTAAAACATATCGTCCATAGCTAGAGACACGGTGCTGCAAACATGGTATGATAGAACCCAACGCGCCGTCTTATATCGCCAAGACATAAGCCCGGTTTTAATAGATCGTTGTCCACATGGAAAACGTATCCGTATGTGTCTGTATTATAACTGGGCCCTCGACTAGCCTCACTCCTTGGATATTTGGGCCGCCGGTTGAGAAAAGAGATATTTGTGGCCAATTCATATCCTGATCATAGTGTTATTACACTCAAAACATTGATCAGAAACTGCTACAGAGGAACATGAACAATGTTGGATTGACTGAATGGCGTGGGTCTTGGTCAGACTGTGCATCCCGTCTGATCTGGGGCTATGCTGGCTTCACAAGTCTTATGACACTGTTTTCATTCGGTGGCCCATTAATGCGACCAGCATGTACTCATATATAGTCTGACTGCTCTTGGCATACACTGTTTGCCTTTCAGTCACTGATGTAACGTTTGGTTTCTCAGGAAAAATGATAGATCCCACTCATAATTAAAAGTGTACCATTTTCCATACGGCACATGACATGCAATTTTGCAAATGGTGCAAGGTCCGGCGGTGCATGTATAAACATATTTTTGTGTTGTAGACTTGTGTTTTAATTATTCACATTACTTTGACTTGAGAAAAAGAAAGAAAATTTGACAGAAATTGCATTTTAAAATTATTCAAGAAACAACACAATTTACTTAAAAATAAATATATATAACATTTGGCGGCCATCTTGGATTCCATTTTAAATTTCACAAAAAGTTGCAGGTATATTCACCTTATATTTAATAAATGTTATTTACGACTTGATACCAATCAGTTCCTAAAAATCAGCTCATTTGGGCCATTTTATCCTATTCTGGTCGCTTGGACGCCATCTTGGACGCTATCTGAATTCTGTAAATTGCTCAATGATGATAGCGTGGCATCATTTGGTTTCCAATTACTGACACACTAAACTACCAAAATCAATCAAAAAACGTTAGTAGTACCATACTGCAAGGTTGATCCAAATTCCGGGTCCCCACGACTCGACTATATTATTTGTAAGGAGTTGATTACGGGTTTTCTCTCACAGCGAAACCCGTGCAAATAATTTGCAAGAGTGTAATAAAGGTGTTTGTCGATTGTTTTGCCATTCTATTCAATTGTCAACTGGTCAACTTGTGATTATATATCTGGGGCTTATGGGCTATGCGATCAGCGTAGCCCCTGATCAGCCTGCGCATCCGCGCAGACTGATCAGTGCCTGCACTGTTCGCCATTCGGTCAATGAAACACTCGTAATGCTTCTAACTTGTTATCCCTATTGCACTTCTGGAGTGCGCTAGAATATCAAACCGTTGACTATCCACAAATACAGGCTGATCTAGATCTACATTAGTCTGCACGAGTCCCATTTCCCCAGTGACACCCACACACTTGTGTTTGAACCATGCCCTTATTTTACAGTCCATGAGACAAACGCCTCCTCGCACTGTCTTAAGCGAAACTCGATGCAGTCGTAGATCACCATTTATGTTATGTCATATTGTCTTTCAGTTGGACAAACTCCTAAAGTGCCAATATGTGCGCAGTGGGAAGGCGGGACGACTGGTTCACGATGAACACTTATTTATTATTACACACCAGGGTAAGTACAATCCAAATAGCTACGCCACAGAGCCGTATGAGTGTCGTTTTCGAACGGATTTAGTATTCAGGTTAAGCACCGTTTTTGAGCATGGTATATTACGATACTCCGGGAAAACGTGACTTAAAACTTGCAAATTAGTCTCGAAAATCACTGTCGATATTTTGCTCAAAATGTGTAGTTTTGTCCTGTTTCCTAATTGTAATTATTCATCCAAATATTCGACTCCTGTATTAATATGTGTGTGTATATTTAAAACGGCCTATGCACTATCACTATTTTTAAGATGAAAAAAATACATCTGATTAATGAACTCGTCCAAAATTTTACATGATTAAGTCGATGTTAGTTACCAAGGGGTGACAGGGTTGTTATGATTTCAGTGTACGAGCTGTGGTTCAAGCAGATCCTCATGGAGATCAACTCCGTCTGTGAACTGTTCATGAACACCGTCAGCAAGGTATGGCCATCCGTGATAGGAGACACGCCATGTGATTGTGGACCAAAGAACATGTGCGATTTTTTATGAAATATATTTACAGAAACTGTGATATTTTCTGTAAATGACATCGAAAGTTAACGAGATTTTCATAGCAAATGCGGAGGTGAATTCCGCATTTGGTATGAAAATTACGTCAACTTTCGACGTAATTTACGAAAATTATTTTACATTTCGCAAATACTTTTCATTCAATAACGCACATGTTCTTAGGTACAAAATCACATGGCGTGTCTCATATTTCTTTCTGATACACAACCGCCTGCGTTAATTTTGCCCAGATTATCAACGTTTCCGAACATCTGCAGGCCTTGCCAACTGGCAATCAAGCAATTTGATTGTCCGAATCAGTCTGTTGGTATTTGTTTCCCATATGCCTAACATTGGCATTGTGCTGGCAATATCTAGTTTGCTACAAACGCGGCTCATTAAACTTGCCCAGATGATCAACATTTCTGAACATCTGTTGGCCATGCCAACTCGCATTTAAAATCAAGCAATTTGATTGTCTGAGTCTGAGCTGTAGCACAGCTCAGGCTCAGTCAATCAAGCTGCTTGATTTTAAACAGAATGTTCGAGTATTTTAAAATAAAGAAGTTGCCAAATATTGGCAGGATTAGCGTAGGTAGTAGTGTACCTGTAATGTGTTCATTCTTTTATTTACTAATCCTACACACCACCCTCAAATCAAATTTTCACGCACGAATGTGGCACGTAAATGGCATTAAACTAATAATCCTACATAACATATCATGGGGGGCCGTTTCACTAAACTTCGTACGACTAAAATGTTCGTAAGTGCAAAATTATGATAGTCTGTAAATTTCACATTAGCAATGTTTTCTTGTAAACAATTATTGGATTTACATTTATTGAGCATAGGCTGCGTTTGCAGCCTATGCTCAATAAATGTAAATCCATCAATTGACATTTCCAGACGATCCTAGATTTGCACATACGAACATTTTAGTCGTACGAAGTTTAGTGAAACGGCCCCCTGGATCGCATCCAATAATACACGCTTTGTTTACGTCCAATTGGAGGTCTCACAACGACCTAATTACAGCTGCCAGTGTATCATTGTTTTGTGATGTATATGCAGAGTAAATACTATTTATCACCGATTAGAAGGTCGACGGTATTATGTTTGTGTTCACTTTAAATTATTAACAATGTGTTGCGTTCAGTATGTATTTTGTTGCCACGTGTTGTCCATTTCCTTTACTGTTCTTACCGCACTGAAGGTTTGCTAAGCTATCCCTATTCGAGATAAGGCATGTGATTTGTACCTTCTGATAACTGCGTTATTTCATGAAATGCATTTACAAAAGGTAACACATTTTCCATAAATGAAGTCAAAAGTTGACAAAAAAGTTCAGAGTATAGTCATTTACGGAAAATATCCCATTTTCTGTAAATCTATTTCGTGAAATATCGCTGTAGCCGATTTCACCAACATTGCAAAGTATACTTTTCTAGCAAAGTATACTTTGAGGGAGTAATCATTTATTTTTCCTGAAATGCATTATTTCATATAGAACATACAACTGCATATATTTGATGATTAAAAGTATGCAGAATTATTATACTGAATTTATTACATTATCACAGCCAAAATGGCTGTGCTAATGTAATAAATTCGGTATAATAAAATTAATAAATTTATCATAAAATTAAAAATGTCTCCCTCAAAGTATACTTTGCTAAAAAAGTATACTTTGCAATGTTGGTGAAATAGGCTACAGATGTCCGTCGGTACAAAATTGTACACGGCGTGTCTCATACGCACCTCTTCACCTTTCAGACACTGGATGAAAGCAAGACCTTACTGATCATCAGCAGGCTCAATCGAGTGATGCTCATTCTCAGGGTGCGTATTAAGTGCGACAATCGTACAACAATGACTCCAACACCACCAACAAGAACAGCAATAGAGTTCGTAAATTGAATGTAGCAACGCATCTAAGTCAGCAATGTCAAATGAGTAATCAATTGGTTTCACGAAACCTATTTTTTTTAAATATTAAATGTTATCAAAATTTAAGAATGAGCCTTGTTTTATTTCGTAAAATATATGATTTTATCCCGTCAACACAGTGCGTATTTGCCGTGAAACACGGTGCCGTGAAACTTTTTTGATATCCTGTCAATACGACCTAATCACTGCGTATGAATATGTGCGGCTGTCATAGCAGTCGATTCTCCGATTTTGAGGATGCGGTTGGGGTTATTTTTTGCATTTTAAAGCTATTTGTAGTGTTGACGGGATAAATATAATTATTATATTAGGTTATAGTAGGTTAGTGCCGTGAATGGGAAAATATATCTGGCGCGGCACGGAAACGTTTCCTAAGCCTTACCAGATATTTCCCCAATTCACGGCACTAACCTACTATTCTCTATAACCTTTCTTAACCCTTTGAATCCGAAAGCCCGCTATATCGGTTTATTCAAACAGTGCAGATCCAGATGAGCCGGCTCGTAACGAGCCGTCTCATCAGGATCTGCACTTTTTGCAAGTAATTTTCATATTTTTTTAGAAGAAACAACACCCCCATTTTCATAAATGGACTATTCTGAAAATCATTTTGTGACGTTTGGATTGGTCGGTAACCGTGTTAATGTTATGTGAAAGTTCATTCATGGTATTTGTATATTGACACGATATGTCACTCAATATATTTTTTCAAATGTCTGTTTTAGCATATAAAAGTATCATATTTTATCAAATAAACATACATCAAACACGGCTAACCGTTGTCGTGAGTCTTCGATTTCCCTCCGATGTAATAATAATAGTAACGATAATAAGATACAGATAATTTTACATGAATGATGAATGATGATGTAATATGAGTTTAATAAATACCATATTAAGCTATCACAAAATTAATGTTATATTCAATTTATTTCATATACACTTCGTCATACCTTAAAGCTGGTCACCAAACATATTTTCTGTAACGAACTACATGCACATGTAATTTTCATATTTATTACACTCGTGTATTATGATTTTTATTACATTGGGTTACTACACTGCAATAGCCCATTTTATACAATAAACATATATGCAATAAATATATTAACCCTTTCAACCCTAAGGAACTAGAATGGACTGTGATATGCTAATGTTCCGACCAATCCAATGGTCACAAAATGATTTTCAGATTCGTCCAATTATGAAAAGGGGGTATTTGTTGTTCTCAAAAATATGAAAATTACTTTCAAACAGTGCAGATCCTGATGAGACAGCTCGTTACGAGCCGGCTCATCTGGATCTGCACTGTTTGCATAAACCGACATAGCGGGCTTTCGGGCTCAAAGGGTTAAACTCTTTATCATTGCTCTTTAGCTGCTGGCTGATCAGTTCCAAATCCTGGAAACCATGACTCCATTGGACTTCCTAGAATTCAGGTAAATGGTCGTTTATTTCGCTTTTATCCATGACAATAAATGTGTGTGCCAATGTGCAAGGTACAAACTCACTGCTGCTATGCTATGGATCCGATGCCTGGAGACGTACCAGCCTCATGCCTTTAACACACCTTTCGAAATAATTTTACACAGTCGAGAAATCCATAACAGTCACTGAAGAAGAAAGAAATTCATTACCAGTGTTATTATATTGTACCTGTTCTTTGATGTGTTGTTTTATCACAGTTCACGGCACAAAAGCCTCAGCTTAAATGGGAAGCTTCAGATGTACATTTATATTCTAGAACTATGTTTTGTATGTCTAGTTCGAAACTACAATTTGTATTGAGTCGATGGATATGTTCCAACTCATTGCAGAGGTCATCTTGAAACAGCCTCCGGGTTCCAGAGTCTGCAGTTCCGTTTGCTGGAAAATCGACTTGGTATAAAAGAGGTTGGTTACATTTTATTTGAGACGATATATTATTTGAAACAATTTTCAAAAAGATATGTATTTGTTTCAGTATATTCCTTTATAAAACAAAATATGAATTGACCCATAACGCTACGATATACGTACTAGTGTTAGTATAAGTATTTCAAAACCTAAACTTAACAATATGCTCTGAAAGAATACGTTTGTCAACCGTTACAAGCCTTAATCAGTTAATTGACATATCCGTGAGAATCTCCAAACACAATTAGCACTGAGATATACAAAGCAAGTGAGGTATGATTACACTTCTTCACCAGTGTCAGGTAAAGACAGTGTCTGTAGTTGTCACAGTCCATAACACAAACTCCTCCTAGCAACGGCTTACGCGAAAAACAATGTAAGAACTGAAGGACACATATACAATTGTTGAGCACCGAATCACCAATCTTCTCCGTTTTTGCTTTAGTTGGTTCACCGCAAGTACAGAGAAGTCTTATTGAAGGTTCTCAAACGAAACAAAACGAAAACGAATGGACAATGCAGTAAAAACGATCGTCTTGTACAACGATTTACATAGAACGGTTATCGTTTGCTTGTATTGTACGTGAAACCGCCATTTCCGCTGAAATACTCGGTTTTCAACTACATGTATTTCAACGCCTTTCGTTTCATTCAACACATTGATTTGACATAGTTTGCCATGTGTTAATTAGAAAATGATATTTGTGTAGGTTAGAAACGTGACGCAGTTAAACCAACAAAAACATCCTTTCCTAATTATGAAAACGAAAACGATGTCAAAACGATGTGCAAACTATAGGCGATCATTCGTTTGTGAAACCAGGAACAAATCTTTACCATCGTACAGGTAGCTCTGAAAACCAGAAAGTACGTCACTAAATGAAATTTACACTGGCTGTTGTATATATGTGGCTGTTGTAGGGAGGTTCAATATAGACGAACTTGAATTGTCTGTTTGGGATAAATTATCGGCTGTTACAGAGAGGATGTTGATGTAGTGAGGAGGCCGTTCGCGAAGATTCGACTGTATGTGAATTGTCCATATTTTACCATCCTTACTACGGGTCCTTGACCTGTGTACCATTATATACCAAGGTGCATCACGTGGTCTCTAACAACAACAACAAGTACTGAAACTTCCAGAATACATCTGAATGAAAGTATGTATTCTTTTATATTGTCCTTATTACGCAACGGATTTTGATGAAATATGGCACATTAAACGCGTCTTGTTAAGTTGCATTTGGTGGTCTCAGTATGTTCGCACAAACTTCTGTCGTTTTTGCGAAGAATCGATTTCCGGGTCTACCGACACGGAAATCGATTCTTCGCAAAAACTACATAAGTCTGTGCCGAACTCCCTGGACCACCAAATGCAGCTCTTGAAGATTCGTTTGCTGCGCCATATTTCATCAAAATCCGTTGCATATTAAGGAAAATATCAAATAATACTTACTTTGGAGTGGGCGATGTTGTTGTTGTTGTAACCACGTGATCATGCACCTTGTATACCATCCTGTTTCAGGACAGCCGTGTGAAGTACAATCAGCAACACTATATGCGAGTGTTCAACGACCCGGAATCCGTGGCACTCCTAAACGGTTCTATCACCGATCCTTCACTGTTCTCACTCGTCGAGGTAAGTGTCCTAACACATGTAACCTCAATGTTGCATTATAGACATTCATACTATGTGATACAACATACAGTAATACTATGGAAGGGGATATCCGCCACTACATTGCATGCTGCGTCATGACAATGCAGTCGACCATTGTTACATGTCATCCTGCACTGCGGCTACTCATTACTGCTTAATGACAACTCCATCGTGCATTATTACATTTCACATTGCATACCTCGATTGGCTATTTGACATTGTTACATGTCATCCTGCATATTGGCTATACAATACTGCTTAATGACAACTCCATCTTGCATTATTACATTGCATATTGCATACCTCGATTGGCTATTTCACATTGTTACATGCCATATTCTGCCATGTGTCATTCTGCTTACTGCTTGCTGGGATGCGTATATGACTATATGAATTCCGCCGAATGGCCCATGTCAGAATATGAAATGGCCGAATGAGGGATGCCAGCATCGCAGTAAGCAGTAGGCCGAATTAAACTTGGCAAAATGTGCAACGCCCTCTGTTGTCATAATGGGAACGCTTCCATTATGACGCCAGGTGGCGCTCCAAAATAAGTACAGTAGATATATTTTCTTGTGGTCTTTTGCCACTGTGCCACCGCGGACGTAATGTATTTAAAGTGGTCGATAACCGCGGGCTACGTGGCGCCAAGTGGGACATGGCTCAATTTTGTCAACAAAATTCATTTTTGTACCTATAAACTTGACAAAAACAAAAAAATATGTACTGATTTTGTCAACAAAATTCACTTTTGTGCCACAAAACTCAATTGTGTGTCACAAAATTCAATTCTATGTCACAAAATTCACTTTTGTGCCACAAAACTCAATTCTGTGTTACAAAATTCAATTCTGCATACGTTTCGTATACGTATTTGCATACGTTTCGATTATATTGCCCAAATATGGCACACGCATGTAAGAATGACTACCATTGGTCAGATACAGTATGACAAAAATGTGGCCAGAATAATATGTATAACAATATATCAGCAACAAACATGATGGAACTTGGATGGAAAATAACATTTTGTGAATTGCTTGCCATGGCAACCGTTTATTGTAATTATGTATTGACTATGTTCATACATTTAATAACGCTATCCCAATGTTGGTTCATTGAAATAAAACGATGCTATTGTTAAAATGTTTATATAAACTAGTTGTTATTTTGCCGCCCTGGCATCCGCATACATGATTAGTCACAATAAGTTTATTGGATAGAACTAGAGGTATATATTTTGTAATCATAATATAACCAAAATAACTGTCCATAAAGAAGTATAATATTTATATATTGGGTTATATTTTCGCATTGAAATATTTAAACCTGCAAGTGTACTCCACCATCTAGTAAAATGGACTAAGACCGATCTCAACCAATCAACGTAGAGATGACATAGACTATCAGTTACGCAAACTAATTGGTGTGGACAAAACTGACGTTTGTGGACAAAACTGAATTCTGTCCCACAAAACTGAATTTTGTTCACAAAACTCAATTCTGTCTTACAAAATTGAATCCTTTATAACAAAAATGAATTTTGTATATCAGAATTTTACGTAATTGGATTTTGTGATTTTTAGTGTTACAAAACTCAATTTTGTCTGGACAAAATTGGTTTTGTACACATAATTAACCTGTCCTGCATGGCGCCCCGTACGGGCATAGCCTACCTGTCCCCCGCGATCACTTTTTCAGGAAGTGGGATCGCGGTAACAGCATCCTCGGTCACTGTGATGCACTGCCCGAACGATATCACGGTGATTCGCCGTGGTCGTTCACGGGGGATCACCGCGATTGTGTATCTACCTGCATAAATGCATGTACGCGAAGGTACAGTACTTTAGCAAAACAAAACATTTTTGTTTGTATGAGAAACGATGAATTAAGTGAGCGCGTGCGTGTGTATGTGTACGTGTGCATTCGCGCTTTGATGTAGCTAAAGTCCGAACATAATGCTATATCACTATTCTATATGTACACGAGTTATGGTGCTTAGACACAATGCCATCAATGTTTGTCAAAGTGCAGGCCCGTAGCCGGGGTGGGGTCGGAGCGGTCGGACGACACCCCCCCCCCCCCCGACCAGCCTCGAGGTCCACTTTTCTAGCCTCGAGGTCCACATTTTTAGCCTCGAGGACCACTTTTTTAGACCCCCCCCCCCTAGATACCTCAGACCCATTGGGCCTTCGAAACGACCCCCCCCCCCTTCAAATAGATCTGGCTACGGGCCTGAATTGTATATATATATTCTTAACTTGGTTGATTGATTGAATTGCGAATAAAGGTGATTTAATCCATTCTGGCCGCAAAGGAAATAATCCCGTCTTTATTTCGGGAGATTGAACACCATCGGTCTAATTATTATTTTTGTAACACGAACTATAATTAGCAGGTACTCTTCATTAGTAACTGTACATGTAAATACGGACATAAGTATCCATTGCCAACAGATGAGTAAATGGAAAGTGTGATTATTACCTTAATAGAAGTAATTAGAAATCGTATCGGTCCCCGTTATTCGTTAATTTAATGACCGGCCTCCTCCGTTTCGCCCTTCGACCAAAACGCAGGTGGAGTGGGGGTGGGGGTCTTGCGACAGTGACCGCACAGTGATCACAGTGACCGAGGATGCTGTCACCGCGATCCCACTGCCTGAAACAGTGATCGCGGCGGACAGGTAGGCTATGCCCGCGGTGATCGACCACTTTAAATACATTATGCCCGCGGTGGCATTGTGACAAAATACCACAAGAAAATACGTCTACTGTACTTATTTTGGAGCGCCACCTGGCGTCATAATGGAAGCGTTCCCATTATGACAACAGAGGGCGTTGCACATTTTGCCAAGTTTCATTCGGCCTACTGCTAACTGCGATGCTGGCATCCCTCATTCGGCAATTTCATATTCTGACATGGGCCATTCTGCGTGCTTGCATGCGTCATTCGGCGGAATCCATATAGTCATATACGCATCCCAGCAAGCAGTAAGCAGAATGACACATGGCAGAATATGGCATGTAACAATGTGAAATAGCCAATCGAGGTATGCAATATGCAATGTAATAATGCAAGATGGAGTTGACATTAAGCAGTATTGTATAGCCAATATGCAGGATGACATGTAACAATGTCAAATAGCCAATCGAGGTATGCAATGTGAAATGTAATAATGCACGATGGAGTTGTCATTAAGCAGTAACGAGTAGCCGCAGTGCGGGATGACATGTAACAATGGTCGACTGCATTGTCATGAAGCAGCATGCAATGTAGTGGCGGATATCCCCTTCCATATAATACAACTGTTCCTTAATTTAGACACAGTGCATGTGGTGAGCGGCTATGCAATCTCAGCTCACAGTTGATTAAATCTTGTTAAACGTCATCTTCCATTAAAGGTAAACTTCGTTTAATCAACTATAAATATGGCCTTCGTAGATTATTCATGAGTAAAGAAATCTCTCAGTTGCGTTCTTGGACTAGTGGTGTAAAAATCTTCAAATGACATTGAAGGAGCCAGTGGAAGAAGGCGAAATCGATGAACATATCCATCGTGTCACCACATAAATAATACTGTTTGTCTGATGTTATTTTCAGAGGTGGCTGGAACGAACGCCCGGTTTGGAGGCAGCAGGTTACAACTTCATGGATCGTTTCCAGGTCGCCGTCAACAGTTGGATTGACGACTGCTGGCTACCGCCTGCCATGGCAAGTATAATTTTCGACAATGTCCAGCAGTGAGTAAACGTTTGCCGAGGCACTGTTTGAATACCAAGGCCGTATGCCGCGGGTTTAAACAGTTCCCGAGTGCCACGGCAAACGTTTACTCACGGCTGGACATGGTCGAACGTTATTGTTACATTTCCGTCGGAAATATCGCGCAATTTGAGCATTTATCCAGTACTTTCGCTCCATTCAAGCAGCCAGTTAGTTTACTCATACATATTTCGGGGCCGTAGTACACGTCGCCTGATGCAGCCGCCTCAATTTAAAAATTCATTACAACCGTTGTGAACAGGTCTGGTGACGTAATAGCGCGTTCTAGCAACGTCATGAGACACATGCATTACGTAGGTGTTGGCTTGGCCCCGGAACAATCATTGTCTACAGCCATTGTCAAACAGCACGTGATGTACGTTTGAACACCGTTAATGTTTGCTTAAAATGTCCGTACTAAGAACGACTACCGGTTACTTCTGTTTACTTGCACTCCTGATAAATTGCTAACGTAAAAAGGACCAAACTTTACTTAATATTGACGAATAATACGTTAACATTAGAAAAAATAGAAATCATTATTGCATGCAGGCTGATATTTCTGGATTAAATGCGCACACAACCAGCGGTATACGGTTATGAAACGAAAACAGCACTAGACAAGTCCCAACCTCATAAAATCACTAAGAAATATACACTGACATAAGGTTCAATGAAGCATATATCGTTATACTACATACTATACTGATACCTAACAAAGAAACTGTTTCAGTTAATAATTCCAGCACAAAAATATTTACACAATTCCCTAACATTTGATTGGTCCGTTGCAAGTCTCCGTCCATAATTTATATCCCAGTAAACTCCATGCCGAACTACTTTCCGTAACCGTCAGGCGCAGTTAAAATAATTCTTAAGAAAACGGAAAATAAACACATTTTCTTGATGAATTTATTTCAAGTGCTGGAATTGTAAGGAATGAATGGCCTTTTTGTGGAATTTATCGGGGATATAAACTTGGAAAAGTCGCGGGAATACTGGACGAGGCCTTCCGGCCTTCGTCCAGTATTCCCGCGACTTTTCCAAGTTTATACCCCGATAAATTCCACAAAAAGGCCATTCATTCCTATAATAAATATATTATACTCTGATTCCGCCACTCATCACATGAGTATGAGATGATTTTGGTGGCTACATTAGTTATAGTACGTCCACGTTACCATTAAAGCAGGGGTATAAGCAGCAATTAATTTACTCCATTATTTCAAATATTATTTCAGGAAGCAAAAGACGAAAAGACAAAAGAGACGAAAATGTTGGAATATCAGAAGCAAAAGGTAATCTAGATAATAGTTATTTTCGAGGTTAACTGCATACATGTATTCTTAGTAGATCATATGATGCAATACATAAATAATAGAGAACAAGATTCCCAAAAGGAGACACATAACGCCTCGTAAAGAAGAAACAAATGTAACGCATCATGATAACACATGCTACTTCCACGGCGGTAGATACATATGAGACAGACCGATTAAAGAATATCAGAAACATAACAAACACACATTGATGTCATATCAGTTAATGCTCGATTTGTGAGATCGTATAGAAAACGAATTAGATAACAACAATCTAATCAGAGTATCAGGTTTAAATTTGCCAATATACGAATAAGATGTAACATTGGATGGTTAAATAGGTAATAATTAACTGATTTACGTAAGCTTTAACGTCTGCATTTTTCATTTTCACTCTATGCTGAATTTTATGCAGACCCGAAACTATTGATACAACGTACTATACGGGCCTGAATATGCACTGTCACAGTTTGCATTATCCAACGTTAGTGAAGAAAGATACCCATTATACAAGTATCATACTCGTGTTTGACTCGTTAGTATTCACTTGTTTCAGGACACGTTTGCAACTATATTCGATCCCGTACAACACAAACTGTTTCTGGATAGAGGTGACCGTCGATTGAGCCATAAGGCGTTCCAAGGGGCACTGATGATCTCCCTCTATCGGGATGAGCCTCGCTTCCACCAGCCCTTCACCATTCTGACACTACTCACTGATATCGACTCGCTCCTGATTAAATGGCGAGGTGAGTGGTGGCGGAAGCAGGAGTTACATGTAATTCCTTCCAACCCTTCATCATTTTGACACTACTAACACATATGGACTACTCAGTGATTAAATCGGGAGGTCAGTAATTAGATGCACTCCCACCAGCCTTTCACCATTGTGACGCTACTCGCTGATATTGAGTCGCTTCTGATTGAATGGAGAGGTCATGTAATGTCATACATTTCCACCAACCCGTCACCATGTTGATACTACTCACAGATATAAACTCACTCATGGTTAAATGGACATATGAGTATAGAGAATAGTAGGTTAGTGCCGTGAATGGGAAAAAATATCTGGCAAGGCTCAGGAAACGGGATGGGCGAGGCTCTGCCGAGCACATCCCGTTTCCGTGCAGCGCCAGATATTTTTTCCCATTCACGGCACTAACCTACTATTCTATTTATTCCGTCAACACCTACAAATGGCTGTAAAATGCAAAAATAGTATTGACTGGATATCAAAAATGTTTCACGGCACCGTGTTTCACGGCACATACGCACTGTGTTAGTTTAAACAATATTTATTTCAAATAATATACATGTATATATATGCATCAAAATACATATAAAGTAACAGTGAATAAGGATTAGAAAACAAGCTCGAAGAGCTTATGTGAATTCTTCTCCTTGAGTAAAGCATCAGTAAATGGGAATGTGGCAAGAATGCATATAATCTATACATATGTAAGTTTTGTTTGATAATTGAAGGAAAAAGAGTTATCCCAAGCATGCGCTCCGAACCATAGGCATTGAATTCAATTGAACTGTTATAACGATATACGACTAACATTTGTCCTGCTATTGGCAGTTTACAAGATAATCGTTACAAACCGTTCAGTCGCAGGGGCAGTCTCCCGTCATGCAGTGAAACGTTTAGAGGCAATAATGAATTGTTGAACCCTTTGGAATACAAGGCTGTTTTCATTGTCCATTAAAAATTCGCTGCCGTAAATTAAGTTATTAAGGATCGGTGGACAAGGAAGAGATGACAAATATCTTTGTCTTTGATTTGTATAAAGGGGACATGAGAGAATGTAGTGATTAGCATTTTCGATTGCGCCACAGGCGCATGTAGCGATATCAACTATTGATTTCCGGAATAAGTACGCACTGTGTTGACGGGATAAAATGAAATACGTTCTTACCAGCCCTTCACATTTGTTATTTATCCCGTCAACACAGTACGTATGTGCCGTGAAACACGGTGCTGTGAAACATTTCTGATATCCTGTCAATACCACATACCCACTGCGTATGAATATGTGCGGTGGCTGGGGTTATTTTTATTGCATTTTAAAGCCATTTGTATGTGTTGACAGGATGAATAGAATAGTAGGTTAGTGCCGTGAATGGGAAAAATATCTGGCGCGGCACGGAAACGGGATGTGCTCGGCAGAGCCTCGCCCATCCCGTTTCCTAAGCCTTGTCAGATATTTTTCCCATTCACGGCACTAACCAACTATTCTCTATCACTACTCACAAATATCGACCAGTTATTGAATACTTGGAGAGTAATCTATCAATCTTTCACCAATCGGACACTACTGATATGTACCAAGTCGCTCATGATCCAATGGAGAGGTCAGTAGTAGTATATACATTCCCACCAACCCTTCACTATTTTCATACTACTCACAAATTCCGATTCACTCTTGGTTAAATGGAGAGGTCAGTAATTTGATACATTTCCACCAACCCTTTACCGTTTTGACACTACTCACAAATATCGACTAGTAATTGGTCAAACGTAAATGTGAATAATTAGATACGTTCCAACCAGCCCTTCACCATTTTGACGTTTTTACACTAAAATCTCAACGTGCATGGTCAAATGGAGGGGAGGGTAATTAAATGTTTTTCCACCAGCCAATCACTACACTGTATCCATTGACCTGATTGGTTGTATTGCAGCAAATCACGTGAGCATGGTACAGCGTATGATTGGAAGCAAGCTGGGCACTGGCGGGTCGTCCGGGTACCAGTATCTGAGGTCAACGACAAGGTCAGTTATATGAGATTTGTTCTTTACAACAGAGTCATATATTCACTGTGCATGTGTTTTGTGCCATAAACACATTTTACCCAGTTTCGCATTTATTGTGTCACATAGACTTTCGCTTAAACCGCTGGTAGTATTAATCACCGTACGCGACTAACCAAAAAATAAAAAATCAACGAGTGAATTTTTGTTTGCACTTGTTCATTTGTGTCACAAACCTTGCTGATATTGTCGGAGTCCGAAACAAACAAAAACTATTAGAAATACAACATATTAACTGTTTCAAAGTCATAAACGTCATATTTATATGACAGTAATGACTATTAGAACATTGTACTTCTAATAAGCTGAAATCAATCGACGTATATTTCCTAATATTGAGTATATTGAATTTAATAATTACCACAGACTGTATCAATGCTACAGGACATGGGTTTCAGATATGCATGGACAGTGATTACACAAATTAATAAAGTAGTTTAATTGTAGATTTGCATCGTCTTTCTGAACCAAATTGTACCTAGATGTATGACTGAGCGGATTTTTAAATTAATTCACTGATATATTGAATGGAAACTTAGTTCTATATATTATAATTTCACAACATGTCATTATATATTTTTGTACTAATCCCACATCCTGTTTCATGAGACTCATAAATATAGTTGGGTTCAACAATACGGTAGCAATCTAAATTGAAAATAGTTTTTACTAATCTGTTTCATCATGTTATATGCATATCTCAGACTCAGAGCGTTTATGCTATTAAATTGCGTCTTGCAGCGATCGATACAAGGTTTTCCTGGATCTCTTCAACCTGTCTGCATTCCTAATCCCACGTGACTATACGCCACCGTTGACGTCAAAGATGAAGAGGACACTGAGCATGCTCTCACACGAGCACGATGATGTCGCCGAGGACGTTCGAACGAGCGAAAATCTTCCAGACGAACCACAAGCGTCTGTCGATTCGGATTCAGATAAAACAGCTGATGAAACTAACGAAGTTTTGGAACAAGTTACAGAAGACTTATCGGCTGTGTCCTTCAGTCTGCAACATTGAACAAGTAACTGAAGATGTCCTGAAACTCCTGTCAGGTGATAGCTTCACTAAAGCTTGACATTCAGAAGCCATGTGAGTTTAATATATTAATCTTTTGAACAAGTAACTCTTCATATCGAGAGGAAATAAATATATTTATTATATACCTACCCATGAAATACAGTTATACGATGTAAATAAAAGTAATATGTTCTCATCGATGAAATAAACAACTTCCGGTGAAAATACGACTACTTCCGCTATCTATATTCATAACGCGCATCTGCAGAAAACAGCGCAAATAGGCTGCAAATACACATTCATTACCGTATACAGTCTAAAAAAACTGCTAATTTCCATGGAGCGGTATATAATAAATAGAATATTTATATTTTTGGAACGAATATGACATATGGCATATTCGTTGCAAAACTATGAATATCCTCTATATATGTGAGATATATGTGTTGCGTCAGTGTGTGATAATTTCACTTATGCACAGCTGCACAACAAATAAGATACCCAAAATGAGATACATGAAAACATGTGAGTTATTGAAGAATCGTTTGAACAAGGAAATGGGTGGTTGATCGGGCGAACGCGATGGCGTAAATTAACGGTAGGGGTTCCTCCTTATAGGAATCACGATTTGCCTGGTTTGGCCCTCATGCACGTTTTATTTTATATTTGGCGCTTTTGTTACCTGGGAGCTTAATTGGGTTATTGCCCATTATAAAAGTGGTAAGATTAGTACTGATCCTGTTGCTTTTTGGAGGGGTCCAAGTGATTCTGGTGTGGCGAGGACCTGGCACCAGATAAACATTATTTTGATTTCAGGGCTGAATACATAGTTTTTCATTGTAAATATTCAGTTCTGAATTTGGGATATTCCCCCATTTGTACATGTACATGAACATTTACATGTGATTTAGTACTAAACACATTGACCCGGCCTTAAATAACCTTAGCTATTGATAGGCCGTTAAGCCCCAGAAAACAAAGAAACAAATTGAACACGGAAACGAATATTTAGCGGTTGTTTCTTTCAACCTCTCATAGTTTCACTAAAATCAAACTTTACAAACATGCGAGTTATTCGAAGAAATAAAAAACTGAGTGAATGTATCAGCATTCACAGCATTTACTGCCCGGACAACTTCAATTTTTATTGGACAGTTTTGTTCAATTCCCTGCGCGTACGTACGGATCTTAGATACATGTAGTTGGTAGGCCACTTATTAGCTCATGCCAATACATTTGGGTATATTGTTCACTACTCTACATACAATACAAGTAAATAAAACATACTTACACTAGTAATAATCTTAATGCAATACCAACGGTTCACACACTTCTGATTTCTTTGAAAGCCGACCATTTGAGACACTTCAAATGTCATTTCCTCCTAGCTTTGCGAAGAACATAGTCATAAAGAGTTCAATATACAAAACTGGAATATGAATCAAAATTACTCGGCATTTGTGTATGTTCACGTTTATTTTTCTAGATGTACAAAATGCTAGCAGACTAAAGGTATATGGGTGAGCTAACACTCATGGTATTCCCTGTCAAATGTGTCACTTGCAAATGTAATATGGCAGGCGTGGATGTGATATCAGTAATAGAAATTGCAAATCATACAAAGACAATCCCGTTTAAATCCAAGCTCTTCCGACATGCTATTTTTAGAAATGTACGTGTATTACATGACGGATTGATAACCAGGGCCCGGTTGCTCAAAACCTCTGTTAGCTTAACGAACTGTTAAATCCTTAGCTTGCTCAAAACCTCTGTTAGCTTAACGGACTGTTAAATCCTTAGCAATGCTAAGGATTTAACACTCCGTTAAGCCAACAGAATTTTTGAGCAACTGGGCCCTGCCTAATATAAGATTTAATAGGAAATGGGTTCTATACTGTGTATACCATCGTGATTGGGTTATCGTGTATTATTATAATGCACGAGTGATTGGGTTATCGTGTATTATTATAATGCACGAGTGATTGGGTTATCGTGCATTATTATAATGCACGAGTGATTGGGTCATTGAATGTATTTCACGATTATCAGCTCACCTGGTTAAATGCACATTTTCTTAGTACGTTTCACACATGACATTGAAACATATATGTACAATTGTAGATATTAGCTAACCTAAAAAATCAGTCAACGTCTATTGCACTAGACTATGTTGCTAAGTATGGATGCTATATCTTACAAATGTATATGTCAACAGTCACTTACTAACACACATGATAACATATATGACATTTGCCAACGCACATAAAACATGTAATCTTATCGTAGTATGGTTGTGTTTGTTATGTATTGTTTGCATGCTTTTAAGGTGGGGATATGTACACATTCGGTTGTCCTACAATATTTCCCGGCTTTATGTGGTGAGTTAGGGACATCGGTGCGTTCACTAAGATGTTAATTTACTGTGAAATTTACTTGAAATGCACTGAAAGTAGATCAGTATTACGTATCATATTTACCGAGCTTGGAATGCCACGGATGACGTGTATTTGACATTCAGATTTTCCGTGTTTATCGGTCTGACTTGGTGTTGCTTATGTTAAGCTAAGTAACGTGATATCGAACGGACATAGACTAACGCCGATGATGCACCCGATGTTGTTCTAAGGCACGTTGCTCGTGATTTTCCAAGGCCGGTCGATAGTTAACAGTTGTTAACATTCTTGCTACCAGTTGTTTACTGTAGTGTTCATTTCTAGCGCACTTTGCAAATATCAGTAGCCATTCAGGGCCGTACGCAGAAATTCATTTAGGGGGGTGAGGGTGCGTTATCGACCGCGCAAAGGGTTAAACATTTATTTTTGAACATCCACGGACAGACCTCGGCAGATTTACCCTTTCACCCCTGGTAACTGGAATGGATTTTGATTTTTTAATTTTCCAACCAATCCAATCATCACAAAGTGATTTTCAGACCAGTCCATTTATGAACATGTGGTGTTTTTGTTCTCAAAATTATGAAAATTACTTGCAAAAGTGCAGATCCTGATGAGTCGGCTCGTCACGAGCCGGCTCATCTGGATCTACTCTTTTTGCCAATACCACTATACAGGCCTGCGGATAAAGGTGAAAGGGTTAAGGGGTTGCGTACGCACCCGTCGCATCCCCTCTGCGTACGGGCCTGGACATCTGATTTGATATAATGTGAATATGTTACAGTCTATAACCCTTGAAATTATCTAGTACAACATAAATTCCTGCTTGTATTAACACGTGCATCTGTAGGTACATGTTCTATGTTCCGTGTGCTTGTTTCCCCAATGTCCGATTATTTCATCCGTACGGATGCTCAGGCTGATCTGGATCTACACTGACCGCAAAGCCCATACGTCCCATTGCTCCAGTCACAGCCGTATGGTACAAAATTGAACAATTCAGAGCTCCAGTTAAGGTGCGTAATTTGTAGGTAAATTTCTTATTTCTCCATCAAAAATGGCAAGTTGGGAGTGCTTTAGAATCGTCTCAATGAGACGATTCTAAAGGACTCCCAAATTGCCATTTTTGATGAAGAAATAACAAAATTTCACCCCAAGTTAGTTAAATTACGCACCTTAACTGGAGCCCTTACACCTCCTAATTACGTGCAGAAGATGACGTTCAACGATGCGATAATCTCTACACAAATGACATTAAGGTGTATTTGTATATTACATGTTATATTTGTATATTTAGACTACATACTATTATGGATTGATGCTAGTGTGGTGCTGTTACTCATTTTGAATATATTTACGAGTATGCCTATAATAGTAGTTTTGTTATTTCGAATACACGTTCGATTGCGTTCAAACAACAGCGAATGATGCTAGGTAGTGCGCTATTTTCCAGATGGTATCAAACTCTACTGTCTGTTTCACGAAAGCGGCCCAAAGTTTACGGCCATATAAACAATGCAAAAACAATATCGTTTTCGATAATATTAAATTAAAGGAAAATTTAACAATGAGCCTTCTTTTTATTTCGTTAAATTTGGTCCAATATTGCTTTTATGAGTGAAGATGTCTATGGGGATTTAACATGGGGAAATGTGTCTAGTTTCATAAATAGTGGACCGATTTTCAAAATTTAACGTTTGTTTTCTTAGTTAAATCATTTCCAAGCTATCTAGCCAGCAATTTCCATTTTTTTTTTCGTTTTTTGACTGCTCCCTCAGCTACTCCACCTTTATTTTCCCCGATGTTAAATTCCCAGAGAGAAATCAATTTTTCGCAATAAACTTGATATTTTACCAAATTTCACGAACTAAAAAGAAGGCACATTCTTAAATTTGGATAACATGTAATATTATCGAAAACAAAAACTGTTTTTGCATTGTTTATATGGCCGTAAAATTTGGGCAGGTTTCCTGAAACAGACTGTAGTTTATTATGAAGTAAACACCTAGTTAGAACACATGCATATCCTTAGACCATTGCTTAGAACACCGCAATGTTCATTCTTACCTTCAATACAATATTATGCCACGGCGCATACTTATTAAATATTCCAGATACTTCGACAAAGTAATGACAAATGCATATAGTCACGTGACCACTAAACGCTCGTCACTGGAGTTTTACCGTCCGCTTCATCCATAGAATTCTTGTCCAATATTATCGTCTGTACATTCCCATACCCATTCATGTCATAATTTCGTTTCTTGTATTCTTTCCGTATTTTATATATCTCTTCACTCATCGGAGCTATGACCACAATCAGCATCATAATCACGGCGAATATTTGCGTCCCATAAATCCAGAATTTGAATTGCGTCATATCCATTTTGGGAAACGTCGCCATGAACCCGGGTATTATTATGGCGAACAGGACAATACACCCGGCACCACCCCAGTATGCAACTAGCTTTGCTTTCCGGAAGGTGCTCGCCATCTGCTCAAAGGTCGGCTTCCCTTCATACACCAGTCCCTTCAACTCTTCCCGATAGTTCATCTCCCATGGGTTTAACGGATTCTCGATGTCGTACATCTTTTGCCATTCCATGTTTTCATCATCAACACTCTTTATGTTGTGTGTTAACAGAGATCCAATGATACAGCCTAGCAGGCTGGCGCCAAAACTGGAACAAGTTCCCGCCAAAATGGCGTAATTCTGGACCGTGTTCAGTAGGAAATAGTTGAGTCCGCCCTCGTATGTTGTGGCTGCGGCCAGCGTGGCGGTAACTCCGCAGATCAGGCCAGCAATTCCACCTGTAATATACCAGTCGTACAAATAGGGTGCCGAACTTGGCAAATTACGAGTAACGGCATTAGAATGGCGTAATGTGTCGGTTTGAAGTCACGTCGCTAAGCAACACAATATCAAACCGACATATTCCGGTTGCCCCGGGAGTAGTTCTAAGGGACGTTATTCGTGATTTCCAAGTTCAGTGACCTATTTATATCATTATCATCATTTTAAGTATATATGCACATTGACAAGCACGTGATTAAATGATTGCACTCAAGAGAACGTATGTATTTGAATGCACAGTTGATTATGTCTGCATGCTTGTTTATAATCGGAATACACTGCTAATGTTGAAGACAGTGTATGGATCGGGCAACGTCTAGTGTTGAGGGTATTGGGACTTTGTATGGTATGTCAAGTACCCTAATACTATATTAAAGCTTGATTGATTGATTTCATATTATAATAAATTGAGTAAAGTGGTGTCATCCCTATTGAAAGTCCAGCAGGTTTTGACTTATAAGACACTCTAATCTCTAAACTGCAGGGGCCCGTTTCACTGAACTTCGTACGACTAAAATGTTTTTAAGTGCACAATTATGATAGTCTGTACATTTCCCATTAACAGAGCTTTCTTGTAAACAATTGTTGGATTTACATTTATTGAGCATAGGCTGCATATGCAGCCTAAGCTCAATAAATGTAAATCCAGCAATTGAAATTTCCAGACTATCGTAAATTTGCACTTACGAACATTTTAATCGTACGAAGATTAGTGAAACGGGCCCCATGTACTTCTCGATTCCTATCATATATGTCAGGTACCAGGCAGGTAGGCAATTTGTACCATTTATTTAAGTAGCTGACAGCTCACCAAACGGTCATAGCCAGAGCGGAGTTGCAAGACGGGTGCCTTATCCACTAGGCTACGGATACTGGTATTTATAGATATACATGTATATCGTGATGATATGCATGCCCTCTCGAATAATATATCATGGCATCATATATACTTACCAATAAAAATAATAAAAAATCAGGGTCAAACTCATATTGATATGTGGGGTATGGTTCCTCGAAATATCGAAATATATGTGTTCATCCTCGCTATAACTGTATATTGTGTGCCTGTAATAAGTCTCGTGGCCTTGACCCATATAATGCAAATCAAGATCAGGCGCATATTGATGGGAATACTTTTATGGTTGCCCGAAACACAGTGTATTCTCTTTGACTAGGACTGGCTATTGTATTCTATTCTAATGGGTTTTCCCCATATTATATAATGGGTTTTCCCCATATTACAGTGGGGTCAGCGTGTAAGTGCACACACGAACGAACACGACAGGTTGGCACCAACTTGTCGTGTTCGTTCGTGTGTGAACTTACACGCTGACCTCACTGTATATAATGCATTGTATTAATGCAAATGAGGGAGAGGCGCATATGATAGGAATAATTGTATGGTTGCCCGAAACACATTTTGTTCTTTCGTACTATATCTGGGCCCGGTAGCTCCTAACCTCTGTTAACTTCACAGACTGCTAAATCCTTAACAAGGTTAATGATTTAACAGTCCGTTCAGCTAACAGATGTTTTAAACAGCCCTTCACAAAATCTCTGGTAGCTTAACGGACTGACTGTTAAACCGATAACAATTTTAAGCAGTTAACAGTCCGTTCAGAGGCTATGAACAACCATTTTGTTACGGATGTAACAGTCTGTTTAGATACAGAGGTTGTTAGCTATGTTCAGGATTGCAACCGAGTCCAGTAGCCGATTTCATCAAAATTGCAAAGCATACTTTTCTAGCAAAGTATAGTTTGAGGGAGAAATCATTTATTTTTCCTGAAATTCATTATTTCATATAGAACTAACGACTGCATATATTTGATGATTAAAAGTATGTAGAATTATTATGCTGAATCTATTACATTATCACAGCCAAATTGGCTGTGATAATGTAATAAATTCAGTATAATAACAATTAATAAATTTATCCTAAAATTGAAAATTTCTCCCTCAAAGTATACTTTGCTAGAAGAAATAGGCTACTGATTATTGCATACCTGTAATCAGCCCTTTTCCCGTGGCCTTGACCCATATAATGGAGAGAATGACCGGCGGGAAGCAGGGTATGGTCACAATGGCCCCGCTGTAGAATATCCAGTTGAGGTCTATCCCTGTCTCGAAGACGACCAGGCCGAGGGGGATGATGGAAATGGTCACCATGACAATACACCAATCCTTAAAGCCAATCAGACTGTCCTGGTATTCCCGATATCCACCGTGAGTGGGGCAACTGAAACATACGAGTATATGTGTATTATTATGGTTATATATTATTATATAGAGGATCTGACACCGGTGATGCTTTACTATGAAAAACGTGTTTACTGATTTCATCCTTATGAATTCAGTCAACGAGTTTAATAAATTTCATATTAAATCATTGTGGTTATATTTCCATCAGCAAATAAGCATACGTTATTTTACCCATCAGCACATGTCAGATTACTTGCCCCTCCACCTCCCCCACACCTAATCAAACAAATGGATACGAGCCATATGTTTATAAACCGTGCATCTGGACAACACAAATGTATGGGTATTAAGATTATCCCTAAGTAACTGGACTGGATTTTGCTATGTTAAGCTTGCAACCAATCCAATCGTCACAAAATGATTTTCAGATTAGTCCATTTATGAAAAGGGGGTGTTTTCTTTCTCAAAAATATGAACATTACTTGCAAAAAGAGCAGATCCTGATGAGACGGCTCGTTACGAGCCGGCTCATCAGGAGCTACACTGTTTGCATAAACCGCTCTATCGGGCTTTCGTAGTTCAAAAGGTTAATAATACAGAGTAAAACGTAAAGCCACGTGTCATTGCTTGCTAAATTGCGTTTTCACGAAACGCGAATTCACAACAATTTAAATATCACCAACGAACGACCATCCAATCAACAACCAACTTACTTGTATCGTGGCTTGATTCCATTGGAAGTGGATTCACTTCTCGCCTTCATATCCTCCTTACACGGCTGGCAGTACGAGACATCCGGGCACTCACAGCGCACCGTAGAACTGTTCACCGTCTTCAAATTTCTCTTCACCACCTCTTTCTTCTTCTTACCACATAGGACACAGTCTATCTCGGTCAGGCCGCGCCTACTCGAAATAGCAACGGAATGCATGCATGTGTTCTATTAAATACACCGAAATCTCTCTAAACCGGACCCCCTTGTGAGATCCCCATTAATCACAATTGTCATTTACCGTCATGAACATACAGTGAAACATATCTAAATTAAACACTATGGGACAGAGCTGCAGATATGGTGCGTATTGGCGTATTTTGCGCACTTACATTTAGCAGAAAACGCATTTATAATCAAATTGAGTAGTGGAAATGCTGTAATAAAATGAATATTGACTTAGTTGAGCTGCAAAAAGCAAACCGTGTTTTAAATTTGTTTTATTTTTCTATCATGTGCTCCCTATTTAATGAGGAAGAAAATCAATAACACATTTGTAAAAGTAAAATACGCATTGAATTTGAAATATGGGGAGTATAGATACAAAACTTATCTGGAGCTCTGCTATGGGGTCCACATTGTGTCCGATCTACAGAGGGTCTACTATATTAGTTTAACCATTATGTGCATGTGCCAGTAGAATGCAGAAATAAACAAAAGTGTATCTGCTGCTGTTATATATGTCACAGGGTGAGAACAATGTGCTCCGGCCTGGGGCTCGAACCCGGGACCTCTGGTTTACCGTAGCATCGCTCTAACCGAATGAGCTAGCCGGGCACGAATACACATATTCTCCCCATAGTGAGTTACGTACCGTGACATACTTCCCCGCCAAATTGGAATTCGTCCCCAAATTATATATTTAATTCGTCTCTGAATTCCATATTTTTGGTACATTTTGGGTAGTATATATATCAGTCACGGTCCCTCGTTGGGTGCCAAATGTCACAGGGTTAGAAAAATGTGCACCGGCCCGGGGCCCGAAACCGGGACCTCTGGTTTACCGTACCATCGCTCTAACCGACTGAGCTAGCCGGGCACGAGTACACACTTGCTCCCCACAGTGAGTTACGTACTGTTACATATTTCCCCGCCAAATTGAAATTCGTCCCCGAATTCTATATTTAATATTCTGTATCTCATACGGGAGTGGAAAGTCCAACACAGATGCAGACGCCCAATCTCGGCAAAACAACGGAACAGAGCCTGAACAGAACAGTTTCCAGACATCATGAAAGCCATTTCATGCACAGCTACAGCCCGTTGCGATGAACTGCCTCTTGTAGACAGCATCGGTATTCCAAATCCGGCTTCGGAGGAAGTGATTACCGACGCCATACTTCAAGAAACAGCTCTTGCTATGCATGACTGGGAACACGCACACAATGTGGACCAGGAGATCTCATATGTGATCGACTGCATCAACCAGGGCCACAGACCTAGTGATCAGCACTTCGTGGACAATAGTGTTGATACGCGATTCTTGAAATCCTGGGATACCAGGGCCGAGACAGAACGATATTTGTTATGAGGCACCGTGTTTGTATTGGCCAGCCATGGACAAAGACGTTCAAGACTACGTCAAGTACTGTGGACATACGCATCATACGACGTAAAAGAGCCCCAACAAAAGCAGCAGAGCTTGTTAGCATTTCATCATCCGTTCCCATGGAGTTGGTCTATATCGACTACTTATCCGTGGAAGTATTGAAAGGAGGGTTTGAGAACATTCTAGTGATCACAGACCACTTCAGTCGATACGCCCAGGCGATCCCTACGCGCAATCAGACAGCTAAGACCACAGTGTGTTGTTCGACAATTTCTTAATGCACTACGGTTTCCCAAAGGTTCTTCACAGCGATAAAGGTGCAAACTTTGAATCTGAAATCTGAAATCATAAAGAACCTTTGTGAAATCACAGGGATGAAGAAATCAAGAACAACACCATACCATCCCATGGGCAACGGAATGGTGGAGTGTTTTAACAGGACTCTGTTGAATATGTTGGGGACTCTCAGTGAAGACAAGAAAGCCAACTGGAAAGCCATGTGCCCTCCCTGACGCATGCTTACAATGCGGCGGCACACGACTGCACCGGATACTCACCATTTATTTAATGTTTGGGCGTCATCCACGATTATCCGTAGATGCTTTCATGAGACTCCCTTCAGCAGAAAGGAACGCGACGAGTTCACGCTCGGACTACGCAGAGAAGCTAAGGTCGAGACTCTGTGCAGCATACGAAACTGCGAAAAAGGAGGCCAAGAAAAGCGCCGCACGCCACAAGACGTACCATGACAAGCGTGTACGCCATGTCGCTCTAGAGCCAGGTGATCGTTTGCTGGTCCGTAAGGTCGGCATCAAGGGAAAACATAAGCTGGCCGACATATGGGAGTCCGACGCCTACATCATCAAGCAACAACCGATGTCTGACACACCAGTGTACGAGGTCCATCCTGAAGCTGGAAGGCAGTGTAAGACCAGGATGCTTCACAGAAACATGCTACTACCATTGACATCGTTGTGTAGGCCCGATGAGCAGTTTAAAAGACGCTCAGAGGTAGACGTTCTACCGAGATCCGAAAGTTCGTGTGACTCATCCGATGAGTCTGGCCTTGGTAACAATGACCCCGAACCTCAGAGCGCCAGATACACACTTCCGATGCGACGGCAATCGGAAGACGAGTGAGGATCACCCGCGTCGAGTGTCACACCGTCTCCTGAACAGAGACCGCTGCAACGGCCGGACCATACTGTTTCTCCGTGCCCGTGACTGAAGTCGTACACCTGTGATATGTCGACAGGTTAAGCTCGGCCTCATATAGGATACTAACGTATCATGACTTATATAGGAAACCCATATTCATTACCTATATCATTTTCATATTTTAGCAGTTTCATTTTAACTTTCGTCATTATCATCTTTTTCATCTCTGTGTGGTATGTGTGATGTGAGTGATTGGTATTATTTCTTATGTATTTTTGTATTCCTTTTGTCTTTTGATTGTGTTTTATACATTTTATTTTGCGGATGTCGAGGACGACATTTTCTCAAAGGGGGGAAATATGTCATAGGTTGCAATTCCTGTTGTATTGTATCAGATTGTATTACATTGTATTGTACTGCATTCTTCTGTAGTCTATTATATTGTATTGCATTGTATCGTAGGTTGGTAATTTGTGGTCTTGTAGTTGCCTTGATATGTGGTCAATAGATTGAGCTGCCCTCAGGTCACGTGGGTTGATAATTGCACAATGCATGCCTTTCCCCGCGCTTCATTGCACTCGCCGTTTCTACTTCGTAGAGTCGACACATTGTACATGTCTTGATATATATTTTATATATATATTCCAGGTGGGTTTGATTGTGTAACATATTGTAATGAAATCTACTTTACATTCTACATGTACGGTATTGCTTATGCAACTGCAAGACGACTCAGTATTGTATTGTTTATTTGATATCGCGTTACCGTGAACCGACTTCTATGTTGTGTATGTCATTTGTGTAAGCATGGCTACACCTGTGCATATACACAGGTGTATTCATGATTACCGTACATAAGATGGCACTCGCCGTTTCTACTTCGTAGAGTCGACACATTGTACATGTCTTGATATATATTTTATATATATATTTCAGAATACAGTAATCTTCATCATCATCATCGCCTGTGTTGTGGTCCATTAGAACCCGTGATAAACAATAGGGTATAGTGGGGTATATGTTGTCAACCCTACATGCCTTGCCTAGCAGGCAACCCTGTTACATAGATTGTGTCTTCTTTCTAAAAAAAAACACATAGTTTCACAGTACTTTAGAATAAATTACTTTGGTCAAACCATGTGTTCGATGAGGAACGTGGAAAACAGAACATAAACAGCAGATGATAAAATGTAATACGGCAGTGTAAGGTAAATGTCGAAAATGCTGTCACAAAATAACAATTCAATCATACTTTCACAATACAGTTATTAGTTCGAACAACACAAGGAATTTGTCGTATAAAGGCAGACAACTCTTACTTGGGAAATCGTGGATTTGTCCAGTTGAGTATTACACAAACGTTATATTAATTATGAAGTATTTAAGTACTAGATATCGTAAACGACGATCGACAATATTGACATATTTTAGTACGATTCACAATTAGGATAGGGTAGAATTAAACAGGGATGAAGTAGTGGATCTGAATGTGTTGATGGTAAATGTCGTAAACGATGATTAACGAAACTATCATGTTTTAGCACTCATACTCATAAGCAGATGGTATACAATTCTAACAGGGGTGAAAGTAGTGTATCTAAATGAGTTGATGGTAGATGTCGCAAACGATGATTAACGACATTGTCCAAATTGTAGCGCCGATACGCGATATGAAGACGGTAGACTCCAACACGGGGATGGGTGTAGTGTACCCGAATGGGTTAATGTACGTCTGCGAGATGTCGTTAATTATGTTTGATGGCATTGTCATAGTTTAGCACCGATACTCGACGCGGAGAGAGTATAATCTAAACAGATGTGAGTGTACTATACCTGATGGATTGATGGTAGATGTCGCAAACAATGATTAATGGCATTGCCATATTTTAGCACAGATGCCCGATATGGAGAGAGTAGAACCTACATATGGATGCGTATAGTGTACCTGAATGGGTTGAGGTATGTCTGGTAAATGTCGTAAACGATGATTGACGACATCGCCATAACCTCGCCACTTCCGGTTGACATCAGCGCCATTGCACCCATGGTGAGGACTAAAATCCCGCCGGCTGATTTGAGGACGGTCTCCGCAATCAAGGGCGTAACGAGACCTAAAATGCGAAAAGGCGCGGCCGATTGAGAAGGCTTTCCTTCCAAAATGTGTACTAATTGGAACGTTTGTTCTCCGTGCCATTCATTAGAATCTAATCGTGTAGCGGATTACAGAAAGCCTTGAATTGGTTGAGCGTCCCAACAACAGCTAAGACCATACAGAGACAGGACCTCGTCTGAAACACGAGTGGGATGCAACTATTATGAAATTATTTTTGTTTGCCTATGGAGCGAATTGCGTCCATGATCTCCGGTATTGAAACCTAATTATCTACCATTAGCTTATCACCCACATCATGTAGTCAGAGTAGCCTGAGTAGCTCGCGATCTGTTTGCGCATTATTGGAGTATGTCTGTTAGATATCTCTACTGCTGACAGTTATATTATGACATATTATGACTTTCAGGGTTGATTTTTCTTTTTGTTAAGTTCTTATTTTTTAAAATTTCTCCTACAAAGGAAGTATACTAACTACAGTAGGAAGTAATCTAAAATAACTAAACTATGATTGCAAAACGGAGTTCACTATTGTGTATTTCGTAGCTTACGTCTGTGCACTCTGCGCAGAAGTATGGTGAAATAAATTTACTCCTCGCATTCGCTCGTGACCTAGCTGTTGGCGCAACACTGGAGTCTGGGGCCCGTTTCACCAAGCTTCGTACGACTAAATAACTAATAAGTGCAAATTTAGAATCGTCTTGAAGTTTCAATTGATGAATTTACATTTATTGAGAATAGGCTGCATATGCAGCCTATTCTCAATAAATATAAATCCAATACTTGTTTACAAGAAACAATGTTAATGTGAAATGTACAGACTATCATAATTCTGCACTTACGAACATTTTAGTCGTACGAAGTTTTGTGAAACGGTCCCCCTGGTAGATGATCCATACTGTCTGTGTGAAACGTGGCGGGTATTTCGCACACTGCAATGATGACCGTATAGACCCTCATCGCAATGCGCTGATGCGCTGACTGATCTGGATCTACACTGTTCACAAAAGCCATTTCTCTATTATTTTAACAATTCTGCAAAAACCAGGAACCCACTTATTGTATTATTGCGGAAAGATTTCTATTATTTTAGTCGCAAGTATGTATTAAGTGCATTAATATCATGCCTGATACGTTGCAATATTAGTTTAGAGGTTTCCGAAACATCATATATAATATTACATGTTATTATGAAGTGTACACTGAAATGAATACTGAAATCTATGGAGCCCCGCCGGGGACGTAGAATTCTTCTTTTTATTAATTCGTTCCCACGAAATATCAATTTGTTCCCTCAATTCGTTCCTTCGAATTATCAATTCGTTCCCACGAATTAACAATTCGTTCCCTTAATTTAACAATTCGTTCCCACGAAATAACAATTCGTTCCCACGGGAACGAATTGTTAATTCGTGGGAAGGAATTGTTATATCGTGGGAACGAATTGTCAAATTGAGGGAACGAATTGTCATTTCGTGGGAACGAATTGTTAATTCGTGGGAACGAATTGTTATATTGTGGGAACGAATTGTCAATTCGAGGGAACTAATTGTCAAATTGAGGGAACGAATTGTCATTTCGTGGGAACGAATTGTTAATTCGCGGGAACGAATTGTTATATCATGGGAACGAATGTTAATTCGAGGGAACGAATTGTTAAATTGAGGGAACGAAATGTTTTTCGTGGGAACAAATTAATAAAAAAATCCATGTCCCCTGCGGGGCTCCGTATAAATCTGTTGTTAAGTAATGATTTCCCCTATTTCAATTGTATTCATTGCTTTCTATGAATATAGTCCTACACGTGTTGGTAATAAACATCATTAGACACAGAATCGTTAACAATGGGAATGTATTGGAGAAGGGGGAGCGGTATTCAGACTTGAGTAATTGGTTGCTTTCCATTGACGGCGCTGGCATACGCCAGCTCACACAACGACGCATGCAATGTCAACGTTCATTGTCAATCGTTCCTATCTTAACCCTTTCACCCCTAAATATCTGGAATAGATTTTGATATGTTAATTTTGCAACCAATCTAATCATCACAAAATTATTTTCAGACTAGTCCATTTATGCAAATGGTGTATTTTTTTTGTTTTCAAAAATATGAAAATTATTTTCAAAAAGTGCAAATCCTGACGAGACGGCTCGTTATGAGCCGGCTCATCTGGATCTGCACTGTTTGCAGAAACTGCTATAGCGGGCTTTCGGGTTCAGAGGGTGACTTCACTGGGAGTTGAGAATCTTACTTGACGGCTGTTTTAACATGATATTTATTAAACATGTTTTTTTCCACACCCCGTTGTTTTAGGCGATTCACATGTGCAATTTATTTCACAAATACGATACAAATCTGTAAATAAGATACGTGTTACTAAGCTGGGCCCGGTAGCTCGAAACCTCTGTTAGCTTAACGGACTATTAAATCCTTATCCTAAGCCTCAGGTAAGCTAACAGAGATATTGAACAACCGGACTTCTGTTAGCTTAACATTAATGAGTTAACAGTCAGGTAAGCTAACAGAGGTTTTCAGCAACGGACCCTGTTACGGGTTTTCGGTGTAGTATCTCAGACCGACATGTTGCCTTGAAGATATAAACTAGTCTCAGTTTACGTTAACGATTACTTGCGTCATGGTTATGCGTACGTTTAGAGGGTGTTCTAAAATGTCAAGTGGCAAAGTGTCACATGAACTGTCCCATTTAATACGTACGGAAGAGGCAATGGGTCTGCTGTATGCTCTTGAAATGTGTCAATGTCTGCGGGAAACGGACCTGAATCTGACAAAAAGGCCAAGCTGTCTTTGCAATCAGTGTAGACGAGTATGCGCATATTTGGCTACATTTAAATACATTGAATGTGTAACATTCGATTTCAGAAGCACTAGCGTTCGAAACGCTGGTTATTGTTCAGCATTATGTAAATGTGTAACCATAGATTACGGGAAAGCTAGCGTTCGCATCGCTATTTATTTTAAAGTATTATATAAATATGTAACTATAGATTGTAGGCAAGCTATCGTTCGCATCGCTAGTTATTTTTCAGTATTGTATATATATGTAAATATCGATTGCAGAAAAACTAGCGTTCGCATCGCTATTTATGTTTCAGTATTATATAAATATGTAAATATCGATTACAGGAAAGATAGCGTTCGCATCGCTATTTACGTTTCAGTATTATATAAATATGTAAATATCGATTACAGGAAAGCTAGCGTTCGCATCGCTAGTTATTTTCCAGTATTATATAGATATTTATACCGCAATCATTGCACCATGTAGCATAATAAATGGGGTTGAATAAATGTTTATATTTGAAGTAACATAATATACATGAAGTGCCGATTTTGCCTTTATTTTTTCACCTTTGACCCCTAATCGCGGTCTCTGATTGGTCAGTCTCAACAGTAAATTCAAGATGGCGGTGGATTTTAAAATCTAAATCGCTGTCGATTCCGCTGAATGTTGTTAATTTTTTACAGTATATGCGACATAACCAACGACACGGACATGTCCATCATGATTGTAATGCTTATTATGACAAATGTGGAGTCTAAAGCCAGCCAATAATGAAGCTCATCGTAAATACATCTAAGATTTAATCGGGTACAATGCCGAACATACCTAGCGTGGACGCCGCCATTTTGCGTTGAATGACATCGCTAGATTAGTGACGTATGGCGAGGGAATGACGTCAAAAACATGACGTCACGCACTCTCAACCAATTATGTTCAGTATGCGGTATAAATTAAATACATGATTAGTGCCGTCGAATATAAACTATATTCGGTTTCGCCCCGACAACTTTTTAGGGGCTCGCTAAAGCTCGCCCCAATAAAGCTGTCTAAGGCTCAACCGAATATATTGTATATTCGACGGCACTAACCATATATTTACTATGTAACTACCGATTACAGGAAAGCTAGCGTTCGCATCGGAAGTTATTTTTCAGTATTATATAAATGTGTAACTATCGATTGCAGGAAAGCTATCGTTCGCAAACTAAATATTTTCAAGCGACTCGGAATATGCCGATATCTTCTAGAGGCATACATATAATGTTTTACTGATGTGTTTCATCACATTCTGTGGGTATCGGAGACCCAGTGCCGTTCAACCATCATAAACTCGTTCTTAGATGGCTGTTTCTTCTTGTTAACGTTGTCTCTACAATGCAAATGACTAGAATATAAATGTGGTTGTGACTATAGAGAAATTGTGTGTGTGTATGTGTTTTGCGACCAGTGTAGACCCAGATCAGCCTGTGCATCCGCACAGTCTAATCAGGATCTGCACTGTTCGCCATTTCATTAATGAAACATCCACCATGCTTCTAACAAGCAAATATATCGTTATCATGCTACACGAGTGTACTATGTGATCAGGAGGTACACTGGTCACAAATCCCATAAGTCACATTTCTCCAGTAACAGCCGCAAATGAAGTTGAGGAAAACCGGTGTATATCATCTTCGTATTTACTACAGCGATTTCCATATCGATGGCATAATACAATCAAACTAGCTATCTAATTGGTTGAAATCAATTAATTACAGAAATACAATCTGATGAAATAAATATAAACACTGATACATTACATGCCAGACGCGGCTGTGGTTGACTTCGGTACTGGCAATGTTCGGGGACACCATTCATTATTCATGAATTCACGATATATGGTCGTTTTATCACCCATGTATCGCTCAAAGTAAAAGTCACGTGCCATAGAGCTAGTCGACATCTGCGGTACGTTGGTCTGACTTTCAGGACGTGGATGTCTCACAGAACATACAGAAATGTACTACCGGAGAACATAAATGTTAAAACATGTTAGCACATCTTTGATAAATGTTCGAGTTGTGTTTCTGTATTTACACAGCACGGGCAATGTATGGACACGAGGATGTGATAACACAGTAAGATCACGTTCGTCCGCATGTACGAGGAGATAATCCACTCGCTAAAGCTCGCGGATTATCTCCTCGTACATGCGGACGAACCGTGATCTAACTGTGGCTCCTATGAATTTACTTTGGAATTCTGAAGCATGCTTGGGTTGTACGAGTGTATCTTTTCAATTATGCAAGTACGTTTACTTCCTGGGTATGACTTTTATTAAATAGAGTGTTCCCATCAGCCTAGTTTTGCATGGCGCCGCGCCATGTCCGATTGTGGTGGCGCCATGGTCAAAGCTAATGTCATATAGAGACGGAACCAGAGTTTAAAGTATTATCCAACAGACCAGTGATATGGATATACTTTGCAGTTTGTCACGCTTCATGTGAGGATTGAACTCACAACCTCCGTTATTGAAGGGGATGTCATATCGCCTAGGCCACGGCCTATCCACCATAATGATCAACGAATGACACGTACACAGTGATGGTTCAGAAGCCTTCAATGCGACACAAACATGCACTTCACGACCATCGGTTTACGGTCCCAAATGGAAAAAACAGTACGTAAAATGCATGAAAAACAAATTTAATTAAAGCACACACCAGCTATTTCCCAATGAACTACCGAATAAATAAGTCACAACAGGAAAGGCAAATCACAATGCAGTACAGGACATGCTGACATGGCAACACGGATGCCGTCTTGGAACGGTCAGTGAATATTTTAATCTCCCAAAATTAGTGAAACAATGTTTGTTTTAAGCAATTACCACCTCCAATACACGATACATGTCCTGTAGCCTATTTCACTAACATTGCAAAGTATACTTATCTAGCAAAGTATACTTTGAGGGAGAAATTTTCAATTTAAGGATAACTTTATTAATTTTTATTATACTGAATGTATTACATTATTACAGCCATTTTGGCTGTGATAATATAATAAATTTAGTATAATAATTCTGAATACTTTTAATCATCAAATATATGCAGTGGTTAGTTCTATATGAAATAATGCATTTCGGGAAAAATAAATGATTACTCCCTCAAAATATACTTTGCTAGATATATACTTTGCAATGTTGATGAAATCGGCTACAAACCCGTCCCGTTGTTATTGTACGCATACTGTGCATATCAGGATACGAACATAGTGCAATGCCATTTAATGAAAATTTAAGTTAAAGCAAGAGGTTCACATTTGATCGCGTTGTTATCATCGGTTTAATCTAATTACAATGAAATCGGAAAGCAATACATATTGACAATAACATACAATCCTACCTGATTTGTAGATAATTGTAGTGAAAAAGTCAAGTATGGATAGACGAATCAATATTTCTCGGGTACATATACAATCAGAACCAGAGCGTAAAATGCGGTTACTGCGAACGAATTCATGTGACCTATTAATGTCCAATGTATAAAGAACGGAAAGTATGCGCCCTCGGTTGTGAGGTCATTTCGTTTGTGAAATACTGTCAGTGTGTATGTACGTATGTCATATATTTATGCTTGCACATGTTTGTGTATATGTGTATAGTATGTATATGTTTGTATATGTAATCAAAACTGTACATTTGTTTCATACCTGGGGCCCGTTTCACTAACGAACTAAGCAAGTACTTTTGTCATAAGTTATAACTTAAGTCCGGAGTACGTGCTTAGTCCGTTTCACAAAACATCTTAGCAAGAACGACAATCGAAATTTACTATGAAAAACTAAGACAGGTAGCTAGCAGTCTTAAGTTATAACTTAAATATTTAAGTCGGAACTTATGAAATAAACAAAGATGGATGCCCCCATGTGAGCCGAGGTGGAGAAAACAATTCACTGACAGCAGGTAAATGTTCACTTCATACGTACTATTTTAGCAATTATCTGCCATATAAACCATATATGCTTACATATAGATAGCCACACTTGTGCTAGTTACCCGTGTATTGCTATTTGTGATGTAGGTCATGTCGTTACCAGTATTCGTTATGCCCAGTTATCGACAACATTTACAACCACTGTAGATCCAGATGAGCCGGCTCGTAACAAACCATCTGTATGCTGTACATGTATGTCTGTTTGTCGGTTGGTGTCAGTCAGTTGGTCGGTATCAGTTGGTCGGTGTCAGTTGGTCAGTGTCGGTCCGTGTCTGTCGGTCTGTCAGTCGGTCGGTCGGTGTCGGTCGGTGTCGGTCAGTGTTGGTCGATCAGTCGGTGTCGGTAGATCAGTCGGTGTCGGTCAGTTGGTTTCGCACGGTCGGTGTCAGTTGGTCGGTGTTTGTCGGTTGCTGTCAGTCTGTCGGTTGGTGTCGGTTGGTCAGTGTCGGTCAGTGTAGGTTTGTCAGTGTCGGTCGGTCAGTCGGTCGGTCGGTGTCGGTATGTCGGTGTCGGTCAGTTGGTTTCGCACGGTCAGTGTTAGTAGGTCGGTCGGTGTCGGTCGGTCGGTGTCAGTCAGTGTCAGTCGGTGTTGGTCGGTGTCAATCGGTGTCAGTCGGTCGTTGTCGGTCGGTCGGTCGGTCCGGGTCGGTCCAGGTCGGTCGGTGTCGGTCGGTGTCGGTCGTTGTCGGTCGATTGGTGTCGGTCGGTCGGTGTAGGTGTGTCGGTCGGTCGGTGTAGGTGTGTCGGTCGGTCGGTCGGTCGGTCGGTCGGTCGGTCGGTCGGTCGGTCGGTCGGTCGGTCGGTCGGTCGGTCGGTCGGTTGGTCGGTGTCGGTTGGTGTCGGTCGGTCAGTGTCGGTCGGTCGGTCGGTCGGTCGGTCGGTTGGTCGGTTGGTGTCGATCGGTGTAGGTTTGTTGGTGTCAGTCAGTGTCAATCGGTGTCAATCGGTGTCAGTCGGTGTCTATCAGTGTCAATCGGTGTCGGTCAGTGTCAATCGGTGTCGGTCGGTGTCGGTCGGTGTCGGTCAGTGTCTATCAGTGTGAATCGGTGTCGGTCGAATCGGTGTCGGTCAGTGTCAATCGGTGTCGGTCGGTGTCTGTCAGTGTCTATCAGTGTGAATCGGTGTCGGTCGGTGTCGGTCGGTGTCGGTCGGTGACTATCAGTGTCTATCAGTGTCAATCGGTGTCGGTCAGTGTCAATCGGTGTCGGTGTCGGTGTGAGTTGGTCGGTCGGTGTTTGTCGGTCTCTTGGTGTCGGTGTCGGTTGGTGTAGGTCGGTGTAGGACGGTGTTGCCCTGCCCTGCCCTGCCCTGCCCTGCCCTGCCCTGCCCTGCCCTGCCCTGCCCTGCCCTGTGCCCTGCCCTGCCCTGCCCTGCCCTGCCCTGCCCTGCCCTGCCCTGCCCTGCCCTGCCCTGCCCTGCCCTGCCCTGCCCTGCCCTCCCTGCCCTGCCCTGCCCTGCCCTGCCCTGCCCTGCCCTGCCCTGCCCTGCCCTGCCCTGCCCTGCCCTGCCCTGCCCTGCCCTGCCCTGCCCTGCCCTGCCCTGCCCTGCCCTGCCCTGCCCTGCCCTGCCCTGTGCCCTGCCCTGCCCTGCCCTGCCCTCCCTGCCCTGCCCTGCCCTGCCCTGCCCTGCCCTGCCCTGCCCGCCCTGCCCTGCCCTGCCCTGCCCTGCCCTGCCCTGCCCTGCCCTGCCCTGCCCTGCCCTGCCCTGCCCTGCCCTGCCCTGCCCTGCCCTGCCCTGCCCTGCCCTGCCCTCCCCCCTGCCCCCTGCCCTGCCCCCTCCCCCTGCCCTGCCCTGCCCTGCCCTGCCCTGCCCTGCGCCCTCCGTCACATGTTTGGGATCTTAGGTGGTTGCAGGTGTCGCCTAAGACAAACAAAAACAATGCAACATATTCCGTAACCGAAGCCTTTTGTGTCTTAAGTGGTCATTATTTTCTTTAAAAACGATGAATATACCACCTAATCGTGTGTCATGTATGAACGTCCGTCCGTCCATCCGTCTGATTGACTATCCGACTATTGTTTGTTCTTTCTTTACAGAACATACAAACGATGGCAGCTGCATTTGCTATAATCCAGGCGCGTTATTTACGACGGGAACGAGTCTTTAGGACCGAACCAATCCCCTAGACTTCATGGATAACGAGGACCAAATATCGAAATTCAGGCTGTCTCGTGATTTTTTTCTACAAGTATGCGACATTGCACATGCTGACATTATACGGTCAAACCTGAGATCACACAGTCTGTCAGTGTCATTGCAAGTGTTGACTGCATTGCGATTGTACGCGACTGGTAGTTTCCTGGCGGTTACTGGAGATATATACAACATTAGCAAATCAAGTGGTTCTAGAAAGTGGAGTAGAACTTTTGCGGACAGTGTTAGCCTGTGTTTCGTTTCTTATAAGGAGATACCTTGTTTTCAGACTAGATGGAGAAACAGTCCTGACGCATTTAACAAAAATTTCAGACCCGTCCGCTGAATGCACGTGCGCATTAATCCAGTCCTATACTGGTCAACATGTTCCGGGGCAATCCTATATGTGTGACACTGACTCACACAGTGCATACATTTCTACTTGTAATCAACAAATTACCCGTGTCCAGTTCAAATAAATATAATATGTTATTCAGTAGTTGTATCAGATACATCCATATCTGACCGGGCATACCATTAATAATCGACAGTACATGTGTTCTGCTGACTCTGAAACGTGATTTCTGAGTTTACGAGGTAATCTAAGTAAAATTTAAAAAATGGTCGAACTACCATTTTATTGGAATGTAAAAATAAAAACATTGTTAATTGCTTCTTTTGTTGCTGTTTCATGTCATATGCCAATTTATATTACAGTATAAGGTTCACTAGTTGGCAATAAATATATCCACATGTATTCAATGGCGTCGGAATATTGAGATAAAATTTATATTTCTACATGAGATTATTTTTAAAAATTAATAATATTCAACATTAGGCTTGCAAATCCGTTATTTTAGATGTCAAAACACATAAAGGGAAAGTAAAGTCATCATAAAAATATAAGCCCCGAGCGGGATTCGAACCCGCGCGGCATATACCGAAGCTGTAAACAATAACTAAGTTGTAACTTATGATGGACTTGTTATGACCGTCTTAAGTTTGTGTTGTGAAACCAAATAAGCAATGACTTAAGTCGGTCATAACTTTTGTCATAAGTTATAACTTATGTTCGAACTTATGAACAAACTAAGATTTGTTAGTGAAACGGGCCCCTGGTCTTTCGCAGGGTTAAAATACATATCATAATTATGTAAACATGGTAAATGAAACCGCTACACGAAAACACGAAATCAGTGATGGGTGTACCGCTCAAAAATTGCAATTAATAGTTACTAATACATTGTATAATGTTATGTATATCATTTATATTACTTGAAACTTGTGTCTCTAACGAAAACTCCTTTCAAAACGGTTATTGAATGACCTGTTCACAACACAAAAGCTATTTTAATTCAATGGTATGTGCATAGTTAAAATGAATATAATCAAAATATCTCCCGTTTATTACCGTGTCTGATAGTATATACGGATAATACATTGTGGGAACATGAAGTGACAGGCCAAAGCAAAACTACATTGAATACTGAAGACATCATCTGAGGCCCGTCCCCTTTAACCTTTTTCAACACTAGCTTCTTTTATAGCGGTTTTTGCAAACAGTGTAGATCCAGATGAGCCGGCTCGAAACGAGCCGTCTCATCAGGATCTGCACGTTTAGCAAGTAATTTTCATAATTTTAGAAGAAATAGAAAACACCCCCTATTTATAAATGTACTGGTCTGTAATTCATTTTGTGACGATTTTGATTGGTCGGAAAATTAACACAGCAATATTCATTCCAGTTATATATAGTTGAAATCGTCACAAAATGATTTTTCAGGCTAGTCCATGAATGAAAAGGGGGTATTTTTTTTCTTCTAAAAACATAACAATTATTTGCAAAAAAAGTATTTACCTTCATCAATTTGGCCAGGTGTGAGTAAGTTTGTGTTATTCTCGGCACTCAGGGCGAGGTACGCCAGTCCTGTAGTGGTCGCCATCGTTGATGGGATCGCGAACCACATGAGACCCCCGAGTAGGAAACCGAACACGCCCTGGGTCGGCTTGGCGGCAATGCGGCTCTGCCAGGACGCCTGGTCGCAGTATGTGACGGCAGACGACACGAACACCTACAACAACAACAACAAGGCAGACGTCCAATGTCAGTTAAATCTTGTTTCTGAAATCACACAAATATTAAAGCTACCCATGCAGGGGCGGCGGAAGCGGGGGAGGGGGGGGGGGCGGGGGGGGGGGTTTGGGGGTTTATAGGCCTCCCCCCCCCCAATAATTCTGTAAATTTTGTATTTTTTATTCTAATATATTTGTGTAATCATGAGTACTGGGAACTTCGCTGAGAACTTTGCTGAGAATGCAGGAAATGGCGTTTCACAACCACTTGGACCCCCCTAGCGCTATCGGGCCCTTCGAGCCCTCAACATTGCCCCCCCCCCCCCCCCCCCCCCCACCCCCCCCCCCCCCCCCCCCCCCCAGTAATGTTCGGCTTCCGCCGCCTATGCCATGTGCCAGGTTATAATATAGGGAGGCATATTTTGTTCGTCCATACATTAGATATAACATTGTTCGGGCAAAATGAACAGTTATGAACGATTTTCGGACGATATAATTGGCATTTTTACACTTCGTATATCACACATGAATTGTCACACGGATATCAGGGGTGATAACCGTGTTCCCATAAAATGTTAACTGACATTTGATTACTATGTCTTCTCTGTAATTACTGTTTGATGTGCAATGATCATGCTTATTAATATGTCGAAAATATTATTTGTTCAGGTGATTCATTTAATTAGTATAAATAATTAAAAAATACCATGCCTTATTTGCATATGAAAATAGCCTGATACCACCGCGCGTCACTATCGCTAAATAATTATATCTGTATAGCGGGCACTCATACTTTTTATAACTGGTGGAATAGTGACACAATTATACACTTATTTAATTCCTATAAAGAACATGTTGTGCCTACTGCATGGGCATATACCTTTAACACAGATTTCATTGCATAAAATTGGCTTTCGCAGTGTAATAACACAATGTATTGAAACCCACAATATACAGTCACTACTGTCTGTTTCACGAAGCTGCCTAAATTTTACGGCTATATAAACAATTCGAAAACAAGTTTTTTTCGATAATATTAAATTAAGGAAAATTTAAGAATGAGCCGTCTTTTTATTTCGTGAAATGTGGTCAAATATTTATTGTATTACAAAAGAAAATTGATTTGTCTACAGTGTATGGGAATTTAACGATTTTTTTGGAAATTGACTCCGAAACCTGGCTAGATAGCTTGTAAATGATCTAACTAAGAAAACAAACGTTAAATTTTGAAAATCGGTCCTGAATTTCTGAAATTCTAAAAATGTCTCCATGTTAAATCCCCATATCTTTACTCTGTGAAGATGTCTATGGGAATTTAACATGGGGAAATTGTTTTTTCGCAATATAATCAATATTTGACCAAATTTCACGAAATAAAAAGAAGGCTCATTCTTAAATATTCCTTTAATTTAATATTATCGAAACATATAGTGTTTTTGAATTGTTTATATAGCCGTAAAAATTGGGCAGGTTTCGTGAAACATAGTGTAATAAATACGCAAATGAGTCGGCTACAGAAAACACGTTAGGTGATCGGTACTACGTCTTCAATGCGTGATGTTACGCGTGTGCAAAAAAATATAATCTAACATTTGGCGTAGCCTCGTCTTTTATGAAATCAGTAAACTCGTTTCATAATTCTAAGGGAAAATATTCGTGATTTTCCAAGTTCGGTGACCTACATTTAATACTGGTCTATTCCTAAATACCTCCACAACGACGGGATCAATTTTGATGAAATAAAGTCTAGGTAGAACAATTTACATATGTAACGCGTACGAATTCGTTGAGAACCGGCCTTATTTGTTACTGACCTCAATTACCCCGTACAGCAGCGCCACGCCAGACCGGAAGGTGAGATAACTGTTGTCGTAGTTCTCTTCCGGTCCGTGCAGGCAGGAAATGGCTTCGTACATCTTCTCCACATTACCGATGGTTCCGTGGTCCGAGTCGGTGTTGTGCCAAACTTTCACCACGAACACGATCAGGAGTATGAACACAAGGCAGGCGTTAAAGTAAGACACATAAAAAGTAGTTCCTAATCCGCCGATGAGTGAATAGGAACCGAATAACACCGCCATTGTGAGTAGGGTGAATTCGTCGGACGCATCCTTCGTTAGGGACTGAATAGTCGCGCGACCAGCCAATAAAATACCGATGGTGATGACTAGGTTGGTCAGAAGGGCGAAACAACAGAATACGATGTGTGCCTTTTTATCAAACCGGGCGTGTATGACCTGAAAATAAATAGAGAAAACCAGTGGGCCGTTTCACTAAACTTTGTAAGACTAAAATGTTCGTAAGTGCAAACTTGTGATAGTCTGTAAATATCACATTAACAATGTTTTCTTGTAAAAAAATTATGGATTTACATTTATTGAGCATAGGCTGCATATGCAGCCTATGCTCAATAAATGTAAATCCATAAATTCAAATTTACAGACGATCCTAAATTTGGACTTACGAACAGTTTAGTCGTAAGAAGTTTAGTGAAACGGGCCCCAGGAGCCTGGAGCGACAAACCAGAATTTTAACTCGAAATAAAAAAAATGTTAAGTTTATGTGTTACGCACGGCCGGACTACCGGACGGACGACCGGATGGAAAGGCGAAAACTATATACCCCTCGGGAGAATAAAAATCCTTTCATTTAACAATGTGTTTCAAAATGGCGTCGGCGGAAAGAGACATGGGGGTTATGTAATTGGTAGGCACATCAATAATAATACTAATAATAACAATAGTGCCGAAGGTCACAATATACGCCCGTCGAGGCAATGCCAGTCAACAAGGGGAGATAACTCATCTTGACATGATAAACATGTAAACCAAATTTGCTTACGATCCGTCAGTTAGAACTCGATGTATTGCGTGAACAAATATACGGAGTCCGAAAATTAAAATTGGCCGCCAAGGGGGGATAAGTCATCGGAAATTTTTCAAAAGCAATAGGCTTCTTCGTCTTGCCGTGATAAATATTATACCGAATTTGATTACGAGCGGTGAGGTAGAAAATCAATAGGCTTCTTCGTCTAACCGTGGTAAACATGTATACCGAATTTGGTTACAATCCGTCAAGTAGTTCTATAGATATTGCGTAGACAAGCTGTGCCCGCCCACCCGCCAGCCCGCACCAGGGGCCCGTTTCACTAAACTTCGTACGACTAAAATGTTCGTAAGTGCAAATTTAGAATCGTCTGGAAATTTCAATTGATGGCTTTACATTTATTGAGCATAGGCTGCATATGCAGCCTATGCTCAATAAATGTAAATCCAATAATTGTTTACAAGAAAACATTGTGAATGTGACATTTACAGACTATGATAATTTTGCACTTACGAACATTTTAGTCGTAAGAAGTTTAGTGAAACGGCCCCCAGGTGAATACATAATACGTCCGGTTTATTCAAACGTGCGTATAATAATGATAAAGTAGTAAGATGTTGGTCACCGATTCCATGGGAAGGACACTACTCTTAGATGCGTCCAATTCCGACAAATCAAATGACAGATCACAACATAGTCTTAAAAATGAGTAGAAAAACCAAATTGGCAACACCCTCAGAAATGTATCATGTATCATGTACTTCCAGTAGTTACTCGTAACTCATTGTGAATATTCTAAACAAATTCGCCATTAGTTCGTGGGAATGGAAAAGGTTATGATAACAAGTGCATACAGCTGGGTTACAATAATACAAGCGTCAGTGTCTTAAGGAGACTATCTATGCCTGATTTATCATCGATTGATTCAAAGATAATTGATTTGTAAATGTGATGGAATATATGTATAACACATATGTGAATACTGCCTTATTGCTGTAACCTATACGGAACATGGAGTGGCCAAGTCGGCCGTCTTTGTGCATTCCAGCCATCAGACAGTAGCTAATCATACATAGGAAAGCCAGGACAACGGACTCCTATCAATTAATGTTTGGCACGGCTCTGGCATTACCTCACTTATCGCATCGCCGTCTTTCGCCGATTTCGAAAATAATCTTTTTTGTTGATGACCTTGGAGGTTGACACAAAATTCACAGGTTATGCGCATGAGCAAGGAATTTTGTGTCAACTTTCGACGTCATTTGCGGGAAATATGAATGTTTTTCGAAATCAATATCGGCGAGACAAGAAGTATTCAAGTCATTTCCGTGAAATATGACACTTTCGAAATCAATATCGGTGAACTACGACGATGCGTGAAATCTCGACGTGGTTTACCGGAAATATGACTGATTTTCGAAATCAATGTGGGCAAAATTAGGCGATACAGGATATTTCGACGTCATGTACGTGAACTGTGACATTTATGATAGGAATGAATGGCCTTTTTGTGGAATTTATCGGGGTATAAACTTGGAAAAGTCGCGGGAATGCTGGACGAAGGCCGGAAGGCCTCGTCCAGTATTCCCGCGACTTTTCCAAGTTTATATCCCCGATAAATTTAACAAAAAGGCCATTCATTCCTTATAATTCCAGCATTTGAAATGAATTCATCAAGAAAACGTGTTTATTTTCCGTTTTCTTAAGAATTATTTTAACTGTGCCTCACGGTCACGGAAAGTAGTTCGGCGTGGGAGTTTACTGGGATATAAATTTTGGACAGAGACTTACTACGGGCCAATCAAATGTTAGAGAATTGTGTAAATATTTTTGTGCTGGAATTATCAAAGTAAATATCGGCGAAATACGACGATACATAAACTGTTGACGTTATTTACGGGAAATATGACTTATTTTCGAAATCAATACCGGCAAAATACGAAAATGGAGTAAATTGCAGAGCGTAACTGAAATAAAAGAATGGCAGACAGCCTAGCTTTATGGTACGACAGAAAGTTATGATTAATGATTTAATATCATTCTAAATTAGAGATGTGTATTGAATTCCGAATTATATTTAGAGAACGCGGAAATTTCGCGTATATATATTAGTATTCTTTAGCATATTCGTATTTATCATTTTATTTTGTCGATATGTAAACGTGCTTGCCAGTGAAATCACAAACTGGTTAGAGAGCTTATACTAGTATTTAACACAGGTGGAAGACTCGGACCTAGGAAAACCACACACCCACCCACCCATTTCCATACACTATGCCTTACAGCCTCAAACGTTACCCCATCCACCCTTGAGGCTGTAAGGTATAGTGTATGGAAATGGGTTGTTGTGGTAACGTTTTCCAAAATGAGCCAAGTATTGGGTCCTATGTCCGAGTCTCCACCTGTGATATTTAAGGGTGGAAATTGGTTCAAAGAACGTTCCATACTCGGGTATATGAGCCCTGTAGCCTATTTCATCAACATTGCATAGTATACTTTTCTAGCAAAGTATACTTTGAGGGAGACATTTTCAATTTTAGGATAAATTTATTAATTTTTATTATACTGAATTTTTTACATTATCACAGCCAATTTGGCTGTGATAATTTAATCAATTCAGTATAATAATTCTGCATACTTTTAATCATCAAATATATGCAGTTCTTAGTTCTATATGAAATAATGTATTTCAGGAAAAATAAATGATTACTCCCTCAAAGTATACTTTGCTAGAAAAGTATACTTTGCAATGTTGGTGAAATCGGCTACAGAACATTTGTCAAGTCAATGGCCGTTGGCCCGTTTACCTTTCCGAATTTATTGTGTGATTTAAATTAAGGAGGTTATTAAACGGTTAATTTAAAGGTATATGCCCACTCAGTAGGTATAAACTATTAATTATATCAGAGTGATCATCTGAGGCATTCTCTGGCAAAATAAACATTCATTCACCATTACCCCTCGTATTGATTGGCATTATTATACATTTGATATCAGACGTACATGTCCACACTGATATCAGGGGCGATAACAGTGTTTCCTTACAATGTTAACGGACATTACTATGTATTCTCCGTATTTATGTGTTTGATGTGCAATGATCATACTTTATAATAGGAATGAATGTCCTTTTTGTGGAATTTATCGGGGTATAAACTTGGAAAAGTCGCGGGAATACTGGACGAAGGCCGGAAGGCCTCGTCCTGTGTTCCCGCGACTTTTCCAAGTTTATATCCCCGATAAATTCAACAAAAAGGCCATTCATTCCTTATAATTCCAGCATTTGAAATAAATTCATCAAGAAAATGTGTTTATTTTCCGTTTTCTTAAGAATTATTTTAACTGCGCCTCACGGTTACGGAAAGTAGTTCGGTGTGGGAGTTTACTGGGATATTTGAGACTTGCTACGGGCCAATCAAATGTTAGGGAATTGTGTAAATATTTTTGTGCTGGAATTGATAATATTATGTTTTCAGGTGACGCATTTAATTAGTATAAATAAATAAAACATGTCATGCCTCATTTGCATTTGAAAATAGCCTGATACCAACGCACGTCACTATCAGTAAAATAAACATTTCTAATTGATTATATCTGTATAGCGGGCACTCGTATATTTTAGAACGGGTGGAATAGTGACACAAGTATACACTTATTTAATTCATATAAAGAACATTGTGTGCCTACTGAGTGGGCATGTACCTTTAAATTAAGGAGGTTATGAAACGGTTAATTTAACTACAGGCGAATGAACTCCCCACCCACATATCCCCATTAGGTAAATCCATCTGGTCCGACTATACTATACGTATATTATAGACTAATTAATTTATAATAAATAGGATAAGGTATGTAGAGACCGGGGAGGTCAATCGCCTGTGATTTAACCTTAGGCTAGCTAGTTCATTCTCCTATCGTACTGTGTCAGTATGTCAGACCGTGTTAAGGTCTCAGACTACTTAGTTAGTTAGCTTATATTTAAGGGTGTGCTTTGGCTGTATAACTTTCCATATCCTGTTATTCGTTGTACGGTTAGGAATACTCGTAGTTTCCTCGGGACTATGGCAATAAAATACCATGAAAGAGTGATAGATATCGCCCGACGGAGCGTCCATATTGTACCCCACACTCCGTATGCTATACCATATCAAATATGGCAAACGCGTACATATATAAAATCAAAGTACTGAAAGAACTGAGACCGTATCGCGATGATGCCCCCATTGTTAGCCTTTATAACAATCTTGATCTGGTCTGAGGGGCATTAATTACACCCGTCGTAGACATACATATTATATACCAAATTGGAGCAAAGCGACATACCTTTCATTTGATTCGTTTACCATCAAAATAGGTATTATGAAATATGAATTATAACCGTTTATATAAGTTCCGTTTTTACCACATAATAAGTACACGAGTTCCGGCGAATATACCTGTCCGCAAAAAAATGACGACTGACATTAACTATTTAATGATACTAAAAATAGATAAATACAATGGTACAAAGTACTTACCCTGTTTTAAGAGCAGATCGTGGAGCAGAGACATATATCCTATATTCTGATATCGCCGAAGCCTTTTGGTCACGTGACCCCACATTGACTGTGTCTGTGTTTTTAAACATAGACACAGTCAATGTGTGGATCATGTGACCACGTGACCAGAAACATGGCGGCGATTTAGTTACTGTTATTCACTCACCTGGAGATAGGTTTTAGCGCCGGGAGCTCGTGTCTTGAATTGGACGGAGAACACGGGGAAGATGAAAATGTTGAATATAATCCCCACCGCATACCAGAAGGGTCCTGCGATGCCGTTCTGAAAATGAAACATCAGAGTAGGTACCACGGTGTGTGATCACGTGGTCATTATCCCCTCGCCGATATCAATGAGTTTGATAATATTTGGCCACAATGTGTGTCTAGGGATGGTGCTTTGTTTTGCCTACGACCCCCCGTCCGACCGCCCAAGGTCAACGTCACTGAGGAGTTGATTTATATTACTAAGGCTGCCATCGAGGGGATTAGCTTCGTTTAACGATGTCAATTCTTGTTTGTGTTGGTTTTGCGTAATGTCAGCGCCCATGAGTTGTGAGGTAAATCTTATTTTTCATCAATACGATTGCGATTTCTTCTTGTTAACGATGACCACGTGATCACATACCGTGGGTACTGTACTGTGCCTGGAAGAAATTCAACTACAGTCGAACCTCCACGAACGGCCACCTCTCTACAACAGCCACCTCTCTACAACGGCCAAAATTTCAAAACGCAATGTGATGAATTGCGACCACAGTTAGTGTACGTAATTTGATAAACTTTGTGGGGGATTTTGTTAATTCTTCATCAGAACTGGCAAGTTGGGAGTGCTTTAGAATCGTCTCATTGAGACGATTCTAAAGCACTTCCAACTTGCCAGTTTTGGCGAAGAAATGAAAAAATATGCACCTTAAATGTAGCTCTGATTTCTATATGATATACCTCTCTTCAACAGCCACCTCTCTTCAACAGCCAGTTTTCAGTCTCCCCATGGCTGGCCGTTGTAGAGAGGTTCGACTGTACTTCCAAACCGGAATTTATAGCTACGTTGGCATAAGCAATATATTTTGGAATTTGTGTAATCTTTGGTGGATTTGTTCGGATTTAATGTTATGTACGATTACGTTGTACATTGTAGCATTAATGCGCATCATAAATGATTGAGGTGCAGATATTTTTGTCATACGAAGTTTAGTGAAACGGGCTACAAGTGGCCTCCCAGGATGTCCGATTTAGAGAGATTTCACTGCATACATTTGTGTAGTAAGATGTAAGGAATGTCTGGCAGATTTATTTTCAATGTGTCTTTCACTTTATCTACAAACCTCAATTGACTAGCTATGTGACTGTCTGAACATATCCGAACAGTCTGCTCAGGACCTGCACTTTTCACCATTCCATCAAAGAAACAAGTCGCTCAGACACATTTATCTTTAGAAAACCACTAACTTCAGAGTCTACGCTGGTTTACTGGCAGAATGCATTACCGTACGTGTGCGTGTTTGCCGAATAGACCAGGGGTTGAGACTTAGTAATACAACTCATGATACATTGGAACCTCTCTAAACCGGACACCATGGGAGATCCCCAGGGTGTCCGGTTTAGAGGTGTTTCACTGTAATTACAATGTAACAGCACCGAAACGCATGCCTGTATGCATTGCAAACATGAACACCGATGCACATCAGCGATATCGGACAGTGAATTCGGTCATAATTTAACACAACGATGTCCCAAGGTTGTTCGGTTTAGAAAGGTTCCACTGTATCACACGTGACTAACTAACCCTAATTTGTTGGTTGTCACGCAAGGCCACTTGCAACAAGTGACACAATGCATGACAGCCAGAAATTACAGAAAGTTAACCCTTTCACCCCTGGTAACTGGAGTGAAATTTGATATGTTCATTTTGAAACCAATCCAACCTTCATAAAATGATATTCAGGCTAGTCCATTTATGAAAAGTGAATGTTTTTGTTCTCAAAAATATGAAATTTACTGGCAAAAAAGTGCAGATCCTGATGAGACGGCTCGTCACGAGCCGGCTCATCTGGATCTACACTGTTTGCCAATACCACTATACAGGCCTGTGGTGTTGAAATGGTTAATGACTAACCTTTGCGGTGAGCGTAGCGCTATGCAGTATATCGCCGGGCCAAATTAGCTGCGACGCCACCGTCACTGCCGTCAAACTGAGACTGACGTTGCCGCCGGCGTCAAACGTCGTATCCAGATTATGTTCATCATGAAAAACGTACTTCCTGACGGCATTGTGCACCAGCGCCAGGATTATGGAGAATCCGCCAAAACCGAGGATCATCAAAAGTGCAGATTCATACTTCAACAGAACGGGCTCCACCCTGAAAATACATTGGGATGTGTTGGATTGAAGGGTATGTCCTTACCAACAGTGGGTGTTGAGGAGGACGGGTAGGGGCAGATTCATACTACATAAGGACGAGCTCTGCCCTGAAAATACACGTGCTTGTGTTAGAGTGAAGGGCATGTCCTTACCAGCGGTGGGTGTTGTGGAGGACGAGGTTGGGACAGATTCATACTACATAAGGACAAGCTCTGTCTTGAAAATACACGTGCTTGTGTTAGAGTGAAGGGCATGTCCTTACCAGCGGTGGGGGTTGTGGAGGACGAGGTTGGGACAGATTCATACAGATTCATACTACATAAGGGCGAGCTGTGCCCTGAAAATACACGTGCTTGTGTTAGAGTGAAGGGCATGTCCTTACCAGCGGTGGGGGTTGTGGAGGACGAGGTTGGGACAGATTCATACTACATAAGGACAAGCTCTGCCCTGAAAATACACGTGCTTGTGTTAGAGTGAAGGGCATGTCATTACCAGCGGTGGGGGTTGTGGAGGACGAGGTTGGGACAGATTCATACTACATAAGGGCGAGCAATGCCCTGCAAAAAAACGTGATTGTATTAGAGTGAAGGGCATGTCCTTATCACCTGTGGGTGTTGGGGGAGGATGAGGTTGGGACAGATTGATACTTCACTAGCACGTCTCTACCCTGAAAATACACGTGGTTGTGTTGAGTGAAGGGCATTGCCTTACCAGCGGTGGGAGTTGTGGAGGACGGGTAGGGGCTGATTCATGGTATATTAGGACGAGCTCTACCCTTAAAATATATTTGTGTTATGTTAGAGTAATGGGAATATCTTATCCATCGGTTATAGGGTGGGGTGAGGGGTGGGAATCCGTGGATATTGCCGAGTGGCAGCATGAAAGGACACATAATTGTATGCAGTGTAGATCTAATAGATAATCAAAACTAATGTGTTTATAATATGACATGTGTTTATCCAAATGAAATACAATACTGTTAAACTAATCCATATGTTTCCCGCCAGAGACAGTTGGGGGCGGGAGTGGCGGACTTTCCCGTGGGGGTATCTAAGGAATCTAATTCCCGCCTCACGGATTTAATTTGTTTGTCTACACATTCCAGGGAGGTGGGAACAGCAGGTTGCTATAGAGGCGATACGAGAGGCTGACTTGTGAACATCGAAATCCGCACCCATGAGTGTCTTTGCCTTACTAAACCCCTCTGTGGATTTTTCTGTCTAATTTAAAGTTTATGCCAATCACCGACGACCTCCGTCACCACACACCACTTCTTCGGTCCATTGTTACTAGGGAAATATGAGACACGCCATGTGATTTTGTACCTTCGGACATCTGCGTAATTTCATGAAATACGTTTACAAAATTTACAATGTTTTCCGTAAATGGCTTCAAAAGTTAACGAGTATAATTATATTCCGCGTGTGCGGAATTATATTCCGGATGTGCTCTGAAAACTTCGTCAACTTTTGACTTTATTTAAGAAAAATATTGCAAATTGTATTTATAGTAAACGTATTTAATGAAATTACGCAGATGTCCGAAGGTACAAAATCACATGGCGTGTCCCATATTTACCAAGCTGCAGAGACATGATAACACATCAGGAGCTAGACTGGCAAAAATACGATGAACCCCATTTTCCCAGTCCAGTCACAATTGAAGGGGTGAGTGGAAGAAGGTGGCGAAGTCCTTTACGGAAGTCCTTTACGGAAGCCCCCTTCTTCCACTCACCCCTTCAATTTGTGTTATGGTGTCCATTTCATCAGTCGAGATCTACAGTCATGCACGTCATCAACGCCCATCTCGTAGACCCCGCTGAAGAATGATTGGGTAAAAACTGTCACATGACGTTGATGGAGTACCAATTGGCTAAACGTGACCACGTGGTAACGTTGTCCGGTAACGTCACTGACGATAGGGCTTGTCTTCATAACAACGTAACGTACATAGAAACGTTACATTTTTCAGCGTGGGTATATATGTAAAAACGACGTTTTACAGAGCAGATATTGCTGATTTCCCGAAGTCTAGATTCTCAACAAGGATATTCGGATTCTACCGTTGATGATGTAGAAAATGCCCGGTTTTAATTCCGACATTCGTGATCGGTAAGTCTACAAACGTTAAACATTGGAAATAATTAGATAATAGTCTTATCTTACACTGGGCCGACCACCATCTACCCCAAAACTATACAATTATTTGTCTTTTCATGGTGTCTATATCCCCTGGGGTTTTGAGTCGAAGTTTTAAGTTCGAAACACGCAATATGTTGACTCAAAGCTTCAAGTTGAACATTTCAATTCGAAACTACACGTTTCATCTAAACCTCGAAGAAATCAATTCGAAAGTCGAAAATGTCAACTCGCAACTCGAAGATTAGAATCCCTCTTTTTATATAGGTCTCCATCGGATGACGGGGAAGAGATCTACGGCCGTAGATTTGACCTATTCCTTGATTTGTACCTGGCCACGTCTCCAGCCCCGTCATGGGACCCTGCCGATGGACCGGTGACAGAGACTGCGGACCAGGAAGGTAATTAACCCTTTCACCTTTGTATATGTTAATGTTCGGACTAATCCAATCGTCACAAAATTATTTTCAGACTAGTACATTTATGAAAAGGTGTTGGGTGTTTTTGTTGTCAAAAATGTGAACATTTATTGCAAAAAGTGCAGATCCACATAAGACGGCTCGTCACGAGCCGGCTCATCTGGATCTACACTGTTTGCCAATACCACTATACAGGCATGTGGTGTTGAAAGGGTTAAAGGCGAATCAAGAAATAAATTTCAAAATGTATTTTGTAAACTGATAGATAATGGCCATACGTATTAACATACTGATACAAAAGTCCTCCGACAATTCCAATGCGATCTAATGTTATCGGTTATAGTGTTTATATGTGGTTGTAACTGGATAAATGCGGATGCACACCCGACTGATCTGGATCTACACTGGTAACACAAACCATAAGCCGCATTTCTCCAGTCACGGCCACATAAGGGTGTTGGCTTTCTTGTGGTTAGGATACCTAAAGATATTAACAAACTAATGCATCTGGTATAATAGATATGTTAGTATATTAACCTTATAACTAACACACTATAACGTGGTCATTGTACATTATTTTGGGAATGACGATATAACAGCCCATATATACAATATGATATATGCTTTGATATCTATATAATTAATATAGCGATGTAAACAAATATCTATAGAACATAATGCACCAAATAATAGTGTTGTGTCTGTGGTATTCTTTGCTACGTGTGACAAACGTCATAGCTAGCCGGGCCAATATGTGGCTGGGACGGGAGAATGGTGTTTACGGCATTCGCGACCAGTGTGTACCCAGATCAGCATGTGCATCAGTGCCCGGTTGCTCAAAGCTTCTGTTAGCTTAACAGACTGTTAAATATTTAGCATTGCTAAGGATTTAACAGTCTGTTAAGCTAACAGAGGTTTTGAGCAACAAGGCCCTGTCAGTCAAACACCTGCTTGTAACAAAAGCATTGGTTCTTTTTATGACGTATAACTGCAATGGATGACTAGGACTTATGCAGACCAAAGCTGTCAAAAGTCTTTTTTATTTCAGCCACAGTCACATATTTAGAGTTGAAAATGTTAACTGACTAACATGACTACATATTGGTTGTCCGGTTAGCGAAATCTGTAACGATAGGCAAGCGTGATTCTCACCAATGCGAACCTCGGGTTCGATCCTCTGCATGGGGCAGTATTGAGGTGGTATGGTGGTCACCCATACTTCTTCATCTGTGCCAACGAAAGTATTTGTATAAGTACTCTCGCGCTTGTTTGTAATCGTTGTAAAATAATTAAAGTTTAAACTCGTTTTTAACATGACTACCATCGCTCATTACTCCCGCCTTTTCAGTATCAGCTAAAGAAACACCATCCGAACCTGCTCATGGCACTGGCGCTGTTGATTGCCTTCAGAACACTACGGAGCGGCTGCACCGTATTGAGCATATGAATAATAGGTAAGTCACAGTGACGGTTCATGTCGAAGAGCATCCACTATTGGAGTACAATCGGTTTGAACCTGGAGCAGCAGTTATTTTTCGAGCGCTAGCGAAGAATTATACAACCAACATCCAAAGTTGAGGTCTTACAGCTTTTATGCAAATGAGCTAATGTCGGTCTTAGCACATATTTTGCGGGTTGAACGTTTCAAAAACACGGGTCTTATGCCGTAAAATAGTTCTAACAACTTAGCTTGATCGCCTTTTCAGTGTGATAAATGTTTTGTTTGTTTTTTTATGCTAACTTTGTTTTCAAATGTTTCCTTAGTCTAAGGGTGCGACGATTAACCGTTAACCGTATTACTCAAGTATGTGTCATCCACAAACACATACTGCGAAGAATGTCAGGACGTTCAGTCCTTTGATTGAAAGATAGTGACGAGACGACTTACTAACTGCTCGCTAGTGGATAGCATGATGCTATTTTGTTAACAATCTGATTCACTTTATATTTCGTTGTGTTCGTTGGCACATTTATAGAATTCATTGTATAAGTCACTTGTTTCTAATGTTTATAAGTGGACAGTACACCACTATACTGTTTCACGAAACCTGCCGAAATTGTACGGCGCTATAAACAATGCAAAAACAATATTGTTTTCGATAAAATTAAATTTTATCAAAATTTAAGAAGGAGTCTTCTTTTTATTTAGTGAAATTTGGTCAAATATTGTTTTCATTACGAAAAATTAGTTCCCTATTGGAATTTCATATGGTGAAAAAAGAGGTCGAGAACCTGGAGGAGGAGTCGAAAAACGAAAGATTTTGGAAATTGATTCTGAAATCTAGCTAGATAGCTTGGAAATGATCTAACTAAGATAAGAAACAAAGTTTACATTTTTAAAATCGGTCTACCACTTCTGAAATTAGAAAAAGTTCCCTATGTCAAATCCCCATAGACATCTTCACTCTGTGAAGATGTCTATGGCGATTTAACATGTGTAAATTGTTTCTTTTGCAATAATATCAATATTGGACCAAATTTCACGAAATAAAAAGTAGGCTCATTCTTAAATGTTGCTATAATTTAATATTATTGAAGAATATATTGTTTTTGCATTATTTATATAGCCGTAAAATTTGGGCAGGTTTCGCGAAACAGACAGTAGTTTTAGGCTGCACCGAGGTGCTTGTTAAAGACTCTTGTGATAATCGCTGTACGCTTACACTGTTACAAACACTTGACAAATAAATCATATCACATTTCACAAATCATATCAACATTACAAAACTCATTCATACCAATAGTTCACACATTTCCAAAATCAATATATCAACATTTCACAAATCATATAAAACTGTACAAATCAAGCAATCAACATTTCACAAATCCATAATATCATCATCCATCACACAAACAAATCAATCAATCATTTGTATCAACATTTCGCATATCAATCATAAAGGACCCGTCTTATTATGCCTGATCATCATATGATTCAAGCATAATTTCTTCCTAAGTGTAATGATATATATGTAGTACATAAGTGAACATTCTCTGGTTACTGTATCTTATACGTCGCATAGAGTTGCCATCTTGGCCATCTTAATATTTACATGCCATCGGTCATTATCACCTCTTGTAACGTTTGGAACATACAGCAAAACAGACAAACTAATACAATTGATACAATATATTGCACGGATAGTCATTTACAACGTGCTATCAATTACATCCTGACAAATTCGACACCATGATTGATGCAATTGGTTATCAAGTGTGGTATCTTCAAATATACAATGGTCATGCTACACTATGTCAATCATAAGGTCATTCCACTCATCTACCACATATAGTCTGCTAGCATCACGTTCATGATAGCAGAACAAGTCCATACACAATCAAGATTCCTTATTGCACTCAATACAGTATACATGGTAAATATACTGTGTACAAATAACGCTGCACTCTATATAGAATGTGCAGAGATTTCTGTGCTGTAAAAAATGGGCACATTTATCGTCCGAAATCAGACTTGGTATTGACGTGGGCTACATATAACGGATATGACATTGTAACGAATTCGTTTTAAAACATAATGCACGAAAACATATTAGATTATCTGTCAAATTCTGAGCTGTCTGTGTCAAACGCTACAAGAGGAGAAACTTGCTGAGAGCTTGTCCATGCTCAGATGGCTCAGATGGCAACTCAATGCACAGTATAGTATACACTAAGAATAATTAGGTCAGATGCACTTAAAATAAATACTCAATCACTTTTACGAAGCTATTGTCTTCGAAGCAAAGGATGGTGTTCTATGAAGTCAGTACTTAATATAACATGTCAGAAATCAATGAAAACAACATTCGACATACCAACATGTTACAACACATTAAAGGTACATGCCCACTCAGTAGGCCCAAACTGTTCTTTATAGTAAATGCATGTGTACAATTGAGTAACTATTCCACCAGTTCTAAAAATCACGAGTGCCAGCTATACAGATATAATCATTTAGTAATAGTTAGTTTACTGATATTGACTCGCGATGGTATCAGACTATTTTCATATGCAAATGAGGCATGCTATTTTATTAATTATTTATGCTAATTAAATGCGTCACGGGAAAAAATTATATTTTCGAGAAAATTATATTTTCTGGCGCGGCACGGAAACGGGATGTGCTCGGCAGAGCCTCGCCCATCCCGTTTCCTGAGCCTTGCCAGATATTTTTTCCCATTCACGGCACTAACCTACTATACTCTATATTTTGCCAGAAAACTTATCAGATGATGTCTCTAATAAAGAAAATGTTGTGCCTACTGAGTGGGCATGTACCTTTAATAACAACGTCCCACAGACCGATCATCAACTCAGTCATTTCAACATTTCACAAATGAATCATTATCGTTTCACAAATCAGTCATATTAACATTTCACAAAGCCATCATATAAATATTTTACAATTCAATCATATCCATATTTCAGTGACAATGTGGATATAGTTCCACCCAGCGCTAGAAAGCTTCGAAAGAAGACGAAGAAACCGAAGACACAGGCATCAGTTCAAGAGACAGACACCTACACAAGACCAGCATCACCAGCCGTTGGTATCACTTCAGTACCAGCGCCAGGTGTCACACAAGTTCGTACATTGCTAAACAGGAACGGGCGAGGTAAGCTGTACATAGTGTAATCACATATCATAAGCCCAATGTATTCAGTCACAGCTATGCTGTATAGCTGTGACTGAAGAAATTGGGCTTATGATATGTGTGGCCATTCTAGCTCTTGATATGTGACTGGTGAAATAGGACTGATGCCATTTGTGGAGTCAATGTCCTAATTTGTGGCTGGGGAAATAGAGTTTATGGGATGTGTGGCCAGTATAGCTCTGCCTATTTGAAGCATGTCTGTAGCCTATTTCACCAACATTGCAAAGCATACTTGCAAAGTATACTTTGAGGAAGTAATCATTTATTTTTCCCGAAATGCAATATTTCATATAGAACTAACGACTGCATATATTTGATGGTTACAAGTATGCAGATTTTTTTATACTGAATTTATTACATTATCACAGCCATTTTGGCTGTGATAATGTAATAAATTCAGTATAATAAAAATGTATCTTAAAATGAAAATTTCTCCCTCAAAGTATACTTTGCAATGTTGGTGAAATAGGCTACTGGTGTTTCATTGATGGAATGGCGAACGTTGTAGATCCTGGTTGGTTTAAACAATATTTATTTGAAGAGGTATAAGTGATACATACATGAGTTTGAAACATGATTAGAAAACAAGCGTTTACGATTATGTGAATTATTCTCTTGATCCTGGTTAGACTTGCGGATGCACAGGCTGATCTGGATTGACACTGGTCACAAAACCCATAATACCCATTTGTCCAGTCACAGCCACATTTGTGAAGGATGGATATTAAATTAGTGATGCTTTACTATGATAATTATTACACGATGTTACTCATTTCATAAGAAACGAGGCTATGCCGGAACATTTTGTACCGTTAGACATAGGCTATGATACATAATACAGACAAGTATCATTGCCTACACTTACCAGCGGCCATCTTGGATGTTTGGTCGCTATTGGCAAACTCTGAGATTGCAGAATGTTTTTAAAATAATGTATCTGTAATTCTCGATAACTCGCCACAATTTTGGCAGCCATCTTTGATGTCTGGGCAACCATTAGCGAGATCTTTTTTATATATATTTTAAAAATACATGTATTAATGTGTCTTTCTCTACAACTCCACCAAGTTTCATGTTTTTACCACAACCAAAAACCAAAGCATTTTTCTATTTGCAGAACATGATAGGTCTCATGTTTTTACTGCCATTTTGGACTTCTGTGTCGTCACAGGCAAAATCTGCGATAACTAAATATTTGTAAAAAAATCAGTTTGTGATTATCTACAACTCCACCAAATTTCATTCCTCTATCACAAATTGAACAGTTCGACCCCTATATGGAGCTATGCACCTTAACTATGTATCCCGTCAACACAGTGCGTATCTGCCGTGAAACACGGTGCCGTGAAACATTTTGGGTATCCTGTCAACACGACCTAATCACTGAGTATGAGTGAGTGAATAGGGTTTAACGTCCGCTTTTCTGACATAGAGGTACAAGCCTCAGGGAGTCTACACGCAGACGGGTCAACGGGGTCGAGTCCCATATCCACCTGTCCAAGGGGGGTAAATCCCAACTTCAGAACTCAATATTTACAATCAAAATATATATTCAGTCCTGAAATTAGAACAACCTGATCTGGTGCCAGGCCCTCGCCACACCAGCATCATTTATCCCATCCTCTAAAAGTAATAGGATTAGCACTAATCTTACTTTTATATATGGGACATAGCCCGACTCAACTCTCACATACAAGAAAGCCAAAAATGTACATGAGTGCCAAATCCGGTATAGTGGGTTCCGGAAAGTATGAACCCAATCGTTAAGCCAGTTTAGTCGCCTTTTACGACAAGCAATGGCTACTGCAGCACTATTCTCAGGATCAGTTGATCCCGCCCCGGTGCCTGCACGGGGCAATCACTGAGTATGACTATGTGCGGTGGCTGGGGTTATATTTTTTTGCATTTTACAGCCATTTGTAGGTGTTGACGGGATAAATAGAATAGTAGGTTAGTGCCGTGAATGGGAAAACATATCTGGCGCGGCACGGAAACGGGATGTGCTCGGCAGAGCCTCGCCCATCCCGTTTCCTGAGCCTTGCCAGATATGTTTACCCATTCACGGCACTAACATACTATTCTCTATATACCGTTCCGACATCAAAGCAGGGCGGAGTCATATTTCTAGATAAATAGTATCATTAAACCTATTTACAAATACGCTTATGTCAAATAATGTTTAATAATTATTTATAATTATTTAATAATATTGTTGCCTATCTTAGATTCGATGGCAGAAAACTTTGCTTTACTAATGAAAACTGAGGATCAAAGATAAAACTCCCAATAAGAAATAAGTCAGATTGAAAATTACTATTATAACTATTTTATACATTTATTTTCGTCATTTCTAGGGACTCCGATACCACATAAAGAGTTAGGATACACGACAAAGGGTCCAGTTATCGACGAGCGCGCGATACTTGCCGAGAAAGCGGATCGAGATTATGATAAAACCTGCCACATTATGCGCAGTTGTTCCCTAGCTGCTACCATTAAGGGCCGGCAGAAGGCCATCTTCAACAAGCTAGACACGCCGTTACCACCCGTTGGAAACACCATCACTAACAAGTATAGATATCCAGGAGGTATTCCTAAACCCGGCGCCACGCATGGACGACAGATGTGCCTTAACGTTCCTGGTAATAGTTATGTTGCCGATATCACTGTATCACCAAACAGGATACAACTAAATTCAGAACCAGCATCTGATCAGTCGTGTAAAGAGATTGAGTTTGGTAAATCTCCAAGCCCAATACACGATAAGGCGACATCTCCATTTGTCAGTTCGGACGATTATCCCGTTGTTGCTGAAGACATTACCACTTCTGGTCTGCCTCTCAGCAAAATGCTTAGCATATCTGATGATATCGGTTCGAATACGAAACGAAGCACAAGGGGTAAAGCAGGCCTGCAGATAACAGATCAAGCAAACACACATGCGGATGGTGTAATGTCAAACAAGGAGTTTGTAGTCAAGAATATGAATAAACCAGCAGATGTACTAGAAAGACACAAGCGCAGATCACCACTGTCAATGTTAAAGTCAGCGCATAATGCCATGGCCAATTCATCTGAGAAGCGCAATGGTCCTTCCACCAGCGCTAGCACGGACGATGATTATGATCTGATCAATTTCTCAAACAAGGAACATGGAGATTTTTTTGCTGACAGCCACATATGCAAATGGAAAGGAATGTACGTAGAAGAAAAAGCGAAGGTTAACATAACAAGTCCAAGAAAATCAAATACGCGTGACAGTATGTGGTACACCAATAGATGTTACAAAGAAGACGCAACAACCTATTTCTTCAATAAGGATTTAAAGACCCTAGGCCCTGATTCACGAGCAAACTGTTCTAGAGTGGAGGCCTCTCTTGGATATACCGAACCAGTACGCGGAGTTGTGTGCAAAACCAGCGAAACAAGCATTCACTCAGATGAAGAATTATCCCCTTTGCCAGAACTACGAAATAGTTTGAAACCATCTGCTGATCAATATGCGGCTAGTGGGTCGCACAGCGTACCGCGACTGAAGTTAGAGATACGTGCTGAATTATCTGATGAAAACGCTTGTGAACACAAAGCAGAAAATACAAAGGAAGCGAATCGGTTAATGGATACTGCCAATCGTGACACTCGAGTACAACTCAGGGCAGAAATGGACACAAAAGTATTAGCTGGCATAGACGACACGCTTTCATCAAAGACGTGCATTCCAGGTGATACACCACAGAAGAAATCACGCCACAGGAAAGTTAAGAGAAGAAAGAAAAGCAAGAGCCCTGTAAAGGAAGATGATTATAAAGATAATGAGCAGCTAGAAAACATACCGATTGTTGCCGATAAAGTCCATCTTTCGAGAGTAGATCCAAAGAAAAACAATATGAGCAAACATACAAAGCAACCGATAATGGACAAAAATAATGTATCAGGTGCGCAACAAGGGAATAATACTCCAAACGAAGCAAATGTCGAAGAAATTCCAGAAAGTGAAACTGGGATGCAAAAAAGAGTTAAATCAAACAAGATTGGAATGGACATTTTCAAGAAGTCAGAAAAGAGGAATACGGCGGACGGAGCATCAAAACGTGATACAAAGCCTACTAAGAAAGGTTTGATGAAGATATTCAAATCTTCCACTTCAAAGATCACCAAGGGTAAAGATGAGGTGGCATCTTCCAAGCATCACAAAGGAACCTCATCAGAGAAAGACAAGCGTCAGGCCAACGCTGGACATCAACAGAAAGGTGGCGTTTTGAAGTACCTCAGGTCTTCTTGGATTGGTAGAAAATTATTCAAGACTAAGTCAGAGATGAAGGAGCAAAATATACATGATAACGAAGATGGTGTAAATAGTCCAAACGTAGCAAGTGGTCCAGAATCTCATACCCGCAAACCAGAACTCAACAAAAACGAGGAATAACAATTCATCGTTGTATCTCAATATGTAAGTAAGGGCCGTACACAATAAACTTGAATATCTCACAATGATATGTTATCATCAGTTTTACTACAATACATGTTAACTATTATTATTATTATTATTATTATTATTCCTTCCGACTAGTATAAACCGGATCAAATTGCGCGTCCGCGCAGTCTGATTAGATCCTACGATGGTTAGTTATTCTGTCAATCTGATCAAATACCATAAGCCCTATTTCTACTGACAAGGCTACAATTATCATTACACAATTACAATGAAAGCTATTATGGTGTCCAGTTTAAACTGACTGCACTATACGACAATATACAGTAAGCTCTTGGTAGTATAACGTTTTCAATTAGACCTGCGTGCCTATCATAGCAAGCTACTTCCAATATACGGCCATTGATTTGTAATCGGGCCACCGAGTGATATGAACAGATGTGCATACCAATAACCAATGGAGAGACTGTTTTCATCGAGATATAATGATAACTATAGCCATAAATAGCAATATCTTACCTGAATGATACCATTTATCTGAAGAAAACTGCTCTAACTCTTCCGGTGTCGTTATCAATGCTAACCAATGTATCCACTGCAGTTCCACATGTGTTCTATCGCTCGGTGGCCCGACTATTAATTGATGGTCGTATATTAGAAATATATAACCAATAACCCACTCTTCCAACGTTTCGGCACAAGGCCTATATCAAAGATTTTGAAATCTAAAATGGATGCCACTGATTCATTGATAAAGGCCTTGTGCCGAAACGTTCTTGGTTACTGAAGTATTGTTCTACATATCGTATTAGTGCGGAAAACTTGTGTATGTTTGAAGTAACTTGCTATGAATAGGCAATTAGGACCCACTGGAAACGTTATACCAAGAGATTACTGTATATTGCAGTATAGTGCATCCAGTTTAAACTGGACACCCGAATAGGCTTCATTGTAATTTATTTGAAATGATAATTGTTTTGTCAGTAGAAATTGGGTTTATGGTATTTGCGACCAATGTAGACCCAGATCAGCCTGTGCATCCGCGCAATCTAATCAGGGTCTGCACTTGTCGTCATTCAGCCAGTGAAACACATGTCATACGTCCAATAACACCATATATCCTTATCCATGTAGAGGCATTGACTTAAATCAAAGTACTGAAAGTACTGAAATATAGTATCTCCACAAAAAATGATCACTTGCGGAACTAGAGACTGAAAGTTGCATATTTTCTCATTCATCATCAAGAGGCAAATGTACTGTGAAGGTGCAAACCAATGCCCATCCACACAGTTTCTCTAGAATAAACTACTGTTTGAAACTCCCAGAAAGATGTGTACGAAACTGGCGACTAACTGCTCACTGCTACCTAACTGTGAGAACTAAAGCTAATAGCTGCTGTATTCATACGCACGAAATGCAAAGGATAAGTTGACACAAGGCACTACTTCTTGGTCGTACTCGCCATTTAGGCGTAGCACGACAATATGGCTGTCCCCATTTGCGTGACATAATATGCTATCTCAAGGGAGATAACATATAAAAAAGGTGCTACGTCACTAACAGTAGCACCCAATAATGGAGACCACTCGTATTCATGTACCTGACTTACAATGGACCCTCTATAAACCAAACACCCTGGGAGGCCCCCAGGGTGTCCTGTTTAGAGAGGTCCCATTGCGATTCAGATATACTAGTATGATATGAACCTTCCAAGTAAAATATGTGTATTTTGCGATCCTGAACACACACCATTATTAAAGGCAATGTACATATCGCCGCCCATGGACCGGCGGTTACACAGGGTGAATTAGATAACCACACATATTTGATAGAGGCGGGAATTAGACAGAATAAATACTCCCTGGGATTGGTGTATTATACATCTGCCCTATTGTCGTTTTTATGGAGAAAAAAACGCTGCTCATCCCTCGACACCCACCCCGCACCCACCCTTGGAAATATGACAGATTTAATATATATATGTGTGAATTAGACTATTATATAAAGTGTCTAATTCCCAGTGTGTTTCCAGCCGCTTCTAAACGAGGGGAAAACATTGTTAGCTGCAAAAGTGAATCTCATCAAAATATAAAAAAATATTTTCTCTGGGTATTCGGTGTAGATGGGTTATGCCGCTGTATATTGTTTGTAGTTTCTAACGCTTCAGCCAAAACTAATTAACAGACATGGCCATTGAATCTAATTAGCCTGCTCATCGCTTCATTTCCATTTTCTCCACATTTCTATACCTATCGTTGACAAATAGCGCGACTCGCTGAGATGCAGTTCGATCGATCTGTTGGCACCATTAAATACCAATAAATTCTTCAAAAGGCATGCAGGGGAAACTCTTAGGCGTTTAAGATGATTACAAACTTCCGCAAAGGAAGTGATAAATTGTGGCTGTGGCTGGAGAAATGGGCCTTATGGGATTTGTGACCAGTGTAGCTCCTGATCAAATAACAAACTCCTGTAACCCGACACTGGTCTGTATTACTTGTTAGAAGCATGACTGGTGTTTCATTGATGGAACGTGAACAGTGCAGATCGTGATCAGACTGTGCGGAAGCACAGGCTGATCGGGATCTACACTGGTCGAAAATCCCATAAGCCCCATTTCTCCAGGCACAGCCACAATTATCGAAAACGAGACCAGTCTATGAACACATGATCATTGTACCAGTCTAAGATTCGGAATCAAGTGGTTACGTGGAATTCAAACTGGTGTGTAAACCAGTCTGTGATCATTGCGCGCGCAGCAGACAGAAACACAACAACAACAGTGGGGATGTCCTTGATTGGTCAGCTGACTGGTTGGAGAATAACAACGTGGCGCCATTTTAATCTCAGTCATTTTCATCTGCAACAGAGTTCGATTATTTGATTTCAGTAATTGTTTTGTTCGCATATCTAAATTATCCTATATGAGGACTCTATACCCAATATTAAGCAGATGAGAATTTAAGAGAGATTTGATTTCTCGCGCTGTTCCTAATCTCGCGTGAGTAGGCGAGATAACCGACTCTGCCACACGAACGCTGCGTTCAATGACAGTTCTCTGACACTTTGAGTGGCTATTTATCTTACTTATACAATAACTGGTTGTCTTTTTCAATTAATCGTCTTCTGATTTAGTAAGTTATCTGGATTTCTGTGACATGTTGATAATTTCTATCAGAAAATGTAAATAGTAAGTTGGGGAAGACGCGATCGTGGGGAAAAAAATAGGATTTTGCGTGCGTCACTATGATTAGCCGATACAACTTTTTCAGGAAATCTCGGAATAAAACCTTTTTTGAGCATATCTCACAATGGCTCCGTTCATACAAAATACTAGGCTATAATTGTTGGATGTCAATGTTTTTTCAGGCAATTCTATGATTAGGAAACGCCTAGGAATGTCGAGACTCGCTGGTGCTAGGCGAGACAGGGGCGTCGGAATAGGTCCGGCAGGTCCGGCGACTTCCGGACCAATACTTTTAACATATTTGTAATTCTTGTATAAAACGGAATGTAAATATTTTTCTGCAATTTTTCTCATTTCTCATCAAAAATGTATATTGTTACCACTCAGTTGAACCGTCTCGGCGAGACGGTTCAACTGAGTGGTAACAACATACACGTTGGGTGGGTAGCGGGGGCACCCAGTAGATTCGCCGGATCAATCTTATGATGCTTCAGGAGCCCCTGCGAGACGGTTCAACTGGGTCGTAAACAACCGCCTGTGCTAATATTGCCAATATGTGTTACTTTCTTTATTTCAAAATACTTAAATATTGTGCGTAAAATCAAGCATCTTGGTTGGTTGAGCCTGAGCTGTGCTACAGCTCAGGCACATCAAATCAAACTGCTTGAGTGTGCGTTGATAATGCCAATTGATGCTCAGAAACGTTGACATCAGTAGCCAATTTCACCAACATTGCAAGTATACTTATCTAGCAAAGTATACTTTGAAGGAGAGATTTTCGATTTAAGGATAAATTTATTAATTTTTAATATACTGAATTTATTACATTATCACAGCCATTTTGGTTGTGATAATGTAATAAATTCAGTATAATAATTCTGCATACTTTTAATCATAAAATATATGCAGTCGTTAGTTCTATATGAAATAATGCATTACGGGAAAAATTACTCCCTCAAAGTATACTTTGCTAGATAAGTATACTTTGCAATGATGAACTCGGCTACTGGGCAAGATTAATGCAGGCGGTGGTGTAACAACATAGTCCTCCGGTGAGAAATAAGTAAAAAAAATAGCAGACACTTCCGCGTAAAATCAAAGGACTGAACGTCCTGAAATTATTCGCAGTATGTGTTTGTGGATGACAAATAAACTAATAATTAATCTAGAGTGGAAAGCGTTTAACGAAATATAAGCGCGGGAATTTTACAGCAACATCAACAAAAGAATGAAACCGAACTTGAAGATTGTATTCGTGCACCGAACCATGAATCGCACTGAAAAGGCGATCAAGCTGTTGGAACTAGTTAATGGCGTATGACCAGTGTTTTTAAAAAGGTCAACCCACAAAATATGTGCTGCGACCGACATATGCTCATTTGCATAAAATCGGTCAGACCTCACATTTGGATGTTGGTTGTAAAATTCTTCGCTAGCGCTCGAACAAACATGGGGCAGAAATAATTTAAATCGGTGCATTTTAGAGGTGGTGGGCGTCAGACACGTACCCGCCTGGTTCTGCGCCTGACCCTCTAAGCCGGACACCCTGGAGAGGTCCTCAGGGTGTCCGGTTTAGAGGGTCAGGCGCAAACCCAGGATGTCCAGTTTATATAGTTTCCATTGTATATGCCCACACGCATATTCCTGCATAAAACAGGCGTGTAGCGGACCGACCGTGACAACCTAGTAATCAGATATAGCCTATAGGTTCGGGAGCAAATAATGAATATGTACAAATTAAATTACAAAATTAAATTTTCTTGTCGCGATCCTAATTTTCCCGCCAAATTTGACTTCCGGCATTTCAGAATCGATGTGAGACTTGCAAGAGAAATTGTACGCCCGCCAGACTTGACCCGGTAGTTGACAGAGTGCTCGGCGAACAATGAGGGATCATATTAAGTTATCATAGAGTGAAGATGTCTATGGGGATTTAACATGGGGCATTATTTTAGAATTTCAGAAATACTGGACCGATTTTTAAAATTTAACTTTTGTTTTCTTAGTTAGATCATTTCCAAGTTATATAGCTAGGTTTTGGAGTCAATTTCCAAAATGTTTCGTTTTTTGACTCCTCCCACAACTCCCCTACCCCTTTTTCCCCCATGTTAAATTCCCATAGAGAAATCATTTTTTTGTCATAAAACCAATATTTGACCAAATTTCACGAAATAAAAAGAGGCTCATTCTTAAATTTTCCTTTAATTTAATATTATCGAAAAAAATATTGTTTTTGAATGGTTTATATAGCCGTAACATTTGGGCAGGTTTCGTGAAACAGATTATAGTAATAAACTAATATCCTGCTTATGCTGGATTGACTTGTTCAGTGTAATTTTATATAGGAATGAATGGCCTTTTTGTGGAATTTATCGGGGATATAAACTTGGAAAAGTCGCGGGAATACTGGACGAAGGCCGGAAGGCCTCGTCCAGTATTCCCGCGACTTTTCCAAGTTTATATCCCCGATAAATTCCACAAAAAGGCCATTCATTCCTTATAATTCCAGCATTTGAAATAAATTCATCAATAAAATGTGTTTATTTTCCGTTTTCTTAAGAATTATTTTAACTGCGCCTGACGGTTAAGGAAAGTAGTTCGGCGTGGGAGTTTACTGGGATATAAATTTTGGACAGAGACTTGCTACGAGCCAATCAAATGTTAGGGAATTGTGTAAATATTTTTGTGCTGGAATGATTTCCCTTTGAACAACGAAACAACTTTTTGCTTCTTTATGTCTGTAAGTGATATTTGGCAAGATGAAATAAAGGCTGAAAACCGCACACAAAAAAACAACTAAACATGTTTGAAATGTTTAATTGGCTGAAATGGTGTGCTTTATAATAGTAATTTTAGTTCACTTCAGACGCAATTGTATGATTTTCATCGTTTTTTTTTCCTTTTAATAAAGTTAGCGGTAGAACATCCCACGATTGTGAATGCATGGCTAGCTGTCTGGTCTGCGGTTTCATCATGAGAAAAGGAACCTTGTTAGCTTTGAAACATTTAAAATGTAGGCCTTGGTCATTTTTCCTTGACAGGCGGCCTACCTCACTGATCAAATTGCGGCCAGTGTAGGCTCCGGGGCCCGTTTCACTAAACAGCGTACGACTAAAATGTTCATAAGTGCAAATCTTGAATCGTCTGGAAATTTCAATTGATGAATTTACATTTCTTGAGCATAGGCTGCATATGCAGCCTATGCTCAATAAATGTAAATCCAATAATTGTTTACAAGAAAACATTGTTAAATTAAATGTGAAATTTACAGACTATCATAATTTTGCACTTACGAACATTTTAGTCGTACGAAGTTTAGTGAAACGGGCCCCTGATGCGCAGGCTGATGGTCGCAAACGTCGTCATTTCCAATTTATCAGTCGGCAGCCTAATTGTATTTTGTAAGCAGCGCCATTTCCGTAAGTCCGACGGTTGCATTGAGCCGCAGTGGTGCTCTTTCGTACCGATACAGTTCGAACTCGTTGTATTTCGGCACAGCTGTCTACATATTTTATTCTAACGAGCTAGAACACAATTATAACGAGAGTTAGAAACTATCATGCATCACCACGATACGCACCTATAGTCTGTTTCACGAAAGCTGCCCAAATTTTACGGCCATATAAACAATTCAAAAACCATATTTGTTTTGATAATATTAAATTAAAGGAAAATTTAAGAATGAGCCTTCTTTTTATTTCGTGAAATTTGGTCAAATATTGATGTTAAACTCCCATAGGTAAATAGTTTTTTCGCAATAAAATCAATATTTGACGGAATTTCATCAAATAAAAAACATTTGGGGAGGGTGAATTTTTTGTTATTTATGAAAAAGTTCTTAGATTTAAATATTGTTTAAGATCTAATGTGTTTAATGGCCAAAATATCGTCGGCTGTACAACGTGGAGCAGACAGTAATCGGTTTGCGGTTAGCATACTCCAATGACTGAATAGCGAACAGCGTGGGCAATGATCAGACTGCGCGGATGCGCAGGCTGATCATGGGCTACGCTGGTTGCAAACGTCGTAAGGTTAATTATTTCAGTCGTCGACTAATTCATGCCCAGGGTGGGTCCTGTTGTGCTAGCGTACTACTGCGCTGTATTCTGTTTATTAGAATAAAAACTCTCTTTTTTTTCAAGTGCAACCAGTGCAAGCCCAAATCTACGGAGCCCAGCAGGGGACGTAGAATTATTTTTTTTAATTATTTCGTTCCCACGAAATAACGATTCGTTCCCTCAATTTAACAATTCGTTCCTTCGAATTAACAATTCGTTCCCACGAATTAACAATTCGTTCCCTCAATTTAACAATTACTTAACAATTCGTTCCCACGAAATAACAATTCGTTCCCACGGGAACGAATTGTTAATTCGTGGGAACGAATTGTTAAATTGAGGGAACGAATTGTCATTTCGTGGGTCAATTCGAGGGAACGAATTTTTATATCGTGGGAACGAATTGTTAATTCGAGGGAAAGAATTGTTAAATCGAGGGAACGCATTGTTATTTCGTGGGAACGAATTAATGAATCAAATTCATGACCCCTGCGGGGCTCCGTACAAATCACACTGGTCATTGGTCATCTGTGTCTACACAGGTCGCTTGGTAAATAGTCAATGTTTCTCTATTGTCTGTTTCACGAAACCTGCCCAAATTGTACGGCTATATAAATAATGCAAAAGCAATATCTTTTTCGATAAAATTAAATTTTAGCAAGAATGAACCTTCTTTTTATTCCGTGAAATTTGGTCCAATATTGATTTTATTGCGAAAAAACAATTTCCACATGTTAAATAGTGAAGATGTCCATGGGGGTTTAACATGGGGACATTTTTCTAATTTCAGAAATAGCGGACTAATTTTCCAAATGTAACTTGTGTTCTTAGTTAGATCATTTCCAAGCTATAGTCCTGGCACTGCCATAGAGACCGTATACATTTTCATTAGCATAGACTATGACAGTTGATTTGAATATGGGATACCCCCAGTGTCAATAATCTACTAGGTGGATTCCAAAATTCACAGCGGCCATTTTCCAAGATGGCCGCCGTCAGGCATGTACCAAAACTGAAATGCATATAACTTTTGATAGCAATTAATGTGATTTTCAGGCAGGCCCGATACAGCTATGATGATAAAAAACATATTAGACGTTGCATAGTTACCGTAATCCAATATGGCCGCCATTAAAAGTCCACAAAAATATCAACATGCGTTTGTCTTGATATGAACGTGGTAGATGAATGAGTTTTGTGTCCATGATGTTTTCATGGATACCAAATATGCCGAAAGTGTCAAAAATAATTTTAGATGTTACATAGATGCAAAATTTAGGATGGCCGCCATAAAACAGGCAAACATGTGCTAATTTTGATAGGAATTATAAGCAATTGGTATATTTTGTTTGTGTATTATGGGGTTTTCAGGCATACGAGGCACATTAGTGGTATCAAGATACATTTTAGATGTTGTCTAGTTATCAGAATCCAAGATGGCCGCCACAAAAATCCGTAAAACAAGTGAACGTATACATATTTCGATTGGAACATAGTAGACTGATGCATTACAAGAATACAACATGACGCTTAATAAGAAGGACGAGTCAAAAGGCTTAAACCACCCATGCCACTGACCAAATAGTCTGATTACTTAATTGGACACATTGATTTTTGTTGTTTATGACAAAATATCACCCAAGTTTCTCTGGCATTTGTACATGGACAGTGCGTTGTGTAACACATTTCCGTGCGTTTACAGATGACAAGCTTCCCATGTGGTAGTGGATTGACATATTGTGCAGGCAATAGGGTACCATTCACTCACCCAACCATAGTTCATTGGATCTGGAGTTGAATGTATGTCTTTTAGAAGGCACAGGACATTACACACAACAATAAATGCTATATGGATACTATGACCATGGATCACACTGCTGTAGGGGGTAGGGCTTACTTTTGTAACCTAGAGAAGAAAGTATGTCAAGGAAATTGCGTACAATTGTACGCAATTTCCTTGACATACTTTCTTCTCTAGGTTACAAAAGTTTCGGTGGTGAAGCTCGGATATGCCACTCCACTCGAAGCTAGGTTTCAGAATCAATTTCCAATTTTTTTCGTTTTTCGACTCCTCCTCCAGGTTGTCCACCTCTTTTTCCTCATGTTAAATTCCCATAGAGAACTCATTTTTCATAATACAATCAATATTTGACCAAATGTCACGAAATAGAAAGAAGGCTCTTTCTTCAATGTTGATGAAATTAAATATTATAGAAAAAAATATTGTTTATGCATTGTTTATATGGCCGTAAAATTTGGGCAGGTTTCGTGAAACAGACAGTAGTGTAATTTATAACAAGTTAAAAACTTACATAACACTAATTACATTTCATTATACTGCATTACATAATAGTTATGAAGGAGTAGTCTTTCCAATTGTGCGTTTGAAACGTTCTTTGTTTACTTTCTACTTCGTGGAGAGTGACCTAAGAATTTTGCTAATACCCACTTTATTAGGTAAGTTTAAGGAACTCTTTGTGTGTCATATTGTAGAATGTTCTCTCAATAACAATATAGTGAAGTATGAACGTCAACGCTGTGCAGGGTTTTCCTATATTTTAGTGTGCGAAGTGTAAATGCTATTACGCACATTTTTACTGTGTAGCGTGGTGTAGCGATATAGTGCAATATGTTGCCTATAAAGCGGAAAACGTGCAGCTAGTACAATGCAAGCCCTTATCCGACTGTGCGGACGTGTGGTTCATCTGAGTATACACTGCTCCCTTGGTCATACGCCCTATTTCTCTAGTCTCATTTATAACCAGTTCAGAAACAATCAAATCTCGTCATGCTACACACACAGAGGTCCAACGGACATTTTATATCACGCTGACATCTTGAAAACAACTTACCCGTCACCAGAAAAGGGGGTTATTTGATGTTTGATCTGTGTCAGCATCCACACTGATATGAACTGATACAAAAACATGGTTTTCATTACAGGCAATAAGAGTGTTCATGCATCAATAGCTAACAGTGTAGACCCTGATCAGACTGCGCGGACGCGCAGGCTGATCTGGGTCTACACTGGTCGCAAAATTCGTAAGCCATATTTCTGAAAGTCACATTCACGTATGATAAATGAGAGGATAATGTTGGCATTAACGTAGGAAAACAATGTATTATTCAGTCTTTACAGGGCAGCACAACACGGGTAACAATCTTCATAATGAACATGATATTTGTGTCATTTGACAGCTGTCAATTGTGGCGATTAGTTTCGTTAGTTTTCCGAAAGTACATAGTCTTAATTAAAGAAGCACTGGAATTGTTTACACTTTAGGTCTCACGGGACAGTTGGGGGCTATACTAACAAATACGGGTGGAGGATTTTCTATAATTCAGCACTCGCCCTACATTTGGTTTAAACATATGGTATGTGTATGTCAGTTACAAGTATGGCATCAATAACGATAAACAGTACTATACAAATGAGATTCGGTTGAAAGCAAGCTTGTAAATCCTCTCCATACTCCACACAATAGACCCAGACACATAGACCAGAGACATAGAGACTTACAATACTTGATACACCCTACAATTTGCATGGGTGTGTTCAGAAAGAAAATGTGTATTTGTGACATTATTTCCCAATTTCAGAACATTCTGCTCGTCTGGTTGCTCTGGCATCATTGGTGATTTTTCACGTTTAAAGAAGTTATGGTATGTATATGCATCTGGCGATATGAAAACATGAAAACTCAGTGACGAGGTACGGATCCCAGCAGGGGACATGTATTTTGTTTTATTAATTCGTTCCCACAAAATAACAATTCGCTCCCGAAATTTAACAATTCGTTCCCTCAAATTAACAATTCGTTCCCACGATATAACAATTCGTTACCTCAATTTAACAATTCGTTCCCTCAGATCAATCTAACAATTCGTTCCGTCGAATTAACAATTCATTTTCACGATATAACAATTCGTCTCCACGAATTAACAATTCGTTCCCGTGGGAAAAAAACACTTGAGGGGAAAAAAGTGTTAAATTGAGGGAACGAATTGTTAATTCTACGTCTCCTGCGGGGCTCCGTAACGAGGAACTCATACAACATATATATATACTTTTTTTAAAAAATCCGCTCTCCCTCGTCAAATATATATGATTGACATAACCTCCGATTCCACTAAGAAATTATATTTTAATTCATGGTTCCCAACCGGTTTCACTGCTTACAGCAGATCGTCAGGGGAAACAGTGAAACAGGTTGGGAACCATGAATTAAAATATAATTTCGTAGTGGAATCGGGATTTATTTCAATCATATGCATTGCTTGTACGTGCACATCGTTTTTGATACCATATATAATTTATATATATCGTAACTTTCCGTAAGCTCCGTGTCTGAGAACCAAAGTGCTTCTTTAGCCTTAAATGTGTATACGCTACAGGTGGTTTTTATCATTCTCGTAAATGACCTTCAAATTTGGCGAAATCTCTTTCAAGCGTACGTTGAATTAACACTTTGAACTTTTCCTCAACGTTAGGAAGCTGTCTCTAAGCTTCAGCATAATTGAAATTCTCCCAATACCGCACATGCAATATGACATGCTGTCTCATGAAACCAACCAATTATATTCCGCCTTTCATTTCATTAATGGATGACATGGCAATGACGAAATTAACACTCTGAACGCGGGAAACAAACATGCTCGTCTGCATGCTGTTGTTGTTTTCTGAATGCAAACGTGGTGTGACGACACATTAGAATCATTTCCATTGGAAATTATTCTAAAGTGTTGTCAAACCATGCTTCTGACGAGAAAAGTAAAAATTAACCAGCAGATGACAAACTTTAATTCGGCATTGCATTGGTTAAAGGACACTTCCACTGTTTTCCACCAGGGGGGCCATACTTTCCAGTACGCATGCGCACGATTGAATTATTATTATGTATTAAGCCAAGTCGCTTTATAATCGTTGAAACGTGTTGCTACGGACGCTAGCGACCGGATGCGCGTCGATTCAACTGTGGATTATGAAAATTGTCTACACTGGTCGGGAATTCTAGAACGTTCCAAGGTGGTTTATCAGTTGCTGGCCAGATTTGAGCACTGTGCTGAATTCTTGACGCCAAGTAATTACTTCGGCCCAAGAAGAATAGCAAAAAAAACGTATGCCGAGATCTGACAAAAAGCATTACTCATTTCCTCAGTTTCTGAAACCCAAGACCAGTCTGTGTTTACCGAAACTGACTGAACAGCGTATTTACTGTGTGTCATTGGACATTTGTCGTTGTAACTCCCGGGTGAAACTCGAGTAACCCGAGTAGCACAGGAACAAAAAGAGTCGCAGTTCGATTCCAACTCGAGTTGGAACTGCAGTAACCCACACCACGGCATGGGTTCGAATCGAGTTACTACTCGAGTGAGGGTCAAAGGTCAAATTATTTAACGGGAGTTGGAACTCTTATTTTTCCATTGGTACTTGTGTTACTCGAGTTGCTACCCGCGAGTTACAATGAAAAGCGCCCAAGTTGACAGTGAAACAGTCATTTTGAATCAAGCGAGCAAAGCGTTTCTCGTGCCATAGTTATCCATAGTCGGTCCGTTTTGGCTCGTTTCCATCTACATTTGCCGCCAAAGGGATGCATCGTTAATTTAAGGTATTAGGTCATAGATAGATACACTTGGCTTCAATGATAATTGCCTCATAAGAGTGATGTGATATATAAAAATATCATGTGAATTGTGGCATGTTATTGTACAATATATGTTACATTGAATCGCCATCTCCGCCATCTTTGTATATATAAGTCATCGTACAGTTTCACCACTTCGTGCGTTTGACACATACAGCATACATTGGTAAAGCCATATTTACTCGCATAGTAGGTGAGTAGACACCAGGGACAATACACTCGGGTAACTGCTTACATGTCATTGGATGTGATAGCTAATAATTACAGCACAAAAATATTTACACAATTCCCTAACATTTGATTGGCCCGTAGCAAGTCTCTGTCCAAAATTTATATCCCAATAAACTCCCACACCGAACTACTTTCCGTAACCGTCAGGCGCAGTTAAAATAATTCTTAAGAAAACGGAAAATAAACACATTTTCTTGATGAATTTATTTCAAATGCTGGAATTATAAGGAATGAATGGCCTTTTTGTTGAATTTATCGGGGATATAAACTTGGAAAAGTCGCGGGAATACTGGACGAGGCCTTCCGGCCTTCGTCCAGTATTCCCGCGACTTTTCCAAGTTTATACCCCGATAAATTCCACAAAAAGGCCATTCATTCCTACAATAACAGACTACAGTAGTGGGTATATATGGTATGTGTTGTGTGGTTTGCCAGATAAAGGTGATACATTGTGCGATTTCCTGTGTATGGGTCTATTTACAATGGTGGCTCATGTTGTTAAAACACAGGCACAAACCTGTCCGGAAAACTGACATATTTTACTGTTTGGTGCAATATGGCTTTTCTACATGTGATTAACTACATTATATCATATGTTCTACTTCACAACAATTTGCGTTTTGTGTCAAACGTCAGAAGAGGTGAAACTGGTTGATGGCTTGAACACACAAAGATGGCCGAGTTCGCAACTCCATGTGCCATATTAGGATACAGTATTGAGGGAGGCAGTGTTCACATATGTGTTCTAAATGTATTCCATCACATTTACGATCAATTATCTTTAAATCAAAGGATGGTCATGTATAGAACTGGGGACCGTTTCACGAAACTTCGTACGACTAAAATGTTCAAATTTAGGATCGTCTGGAAGTATCAATTGATGGATTTACATTTATTGAGCATATGCAGCCTATGCTCAATAAATGTAAATCCAATAAGTGCTTACGGGAAAACACTGTTAATGTTAAATTTACAGACGATCATAATTTTGCACTTACGAACATTTTAGTTGTACGAAGTTTAGTGAAACGGCCCCCTGATCCTTAAAGGTACATGCCCACTCAGTAGTAGACACAACCTGTTCTTTATAGGAATTAAATAAGTGTATAATTGTGTAGGTATAATTGAAACACGGTAATTGCCCCTGATATCAGTGTGGAAATTGACGTCTGATATAAAATGTATAATAATGCCAATAAATACGGGGAATAATGGTGAATTAATGTTTATTTTGCCAGAAAATGTCTCAGGTGATGTATCTGATATAAAGAACATTTTGTGCCTACGGAGTGGGCATGTACCTTTAATGAATGGATCCATCGTTGAAGTGACTATCTTTCAGATGATTTCTTAGCTATCCAATATGTCGCATTTCGCTTCATGTGCATGCAACCAGAAACTGTGATGAGCAGGGGAGATAATTTGACGTGGCAGAATTTGGTATTTTCACTACATTTTCCAGTAAGGAAAAAATGTGAACCTTCTTTATTTTTAGTGAAATATTCGTACTCCTTATACTTTCTAGGCGTATCTCAGACCAAGTACCTTTAACAGTAGTACACGACCGCCTGCACTGATTTTGCCAATATTTGTTAATTTCTTTATTTTAAAATACTTGAATATTGTGCTTGCAGTTAAGCAGCTTGATTGGCTGAGCCTGAGTTGTGCTACAGTTCAGGCTCGGACAATCAAAGTGCTTGATTGCGAGTTGGCATTGCCAATAAATGTCCAGAAACGTTGATGATATTGGCAAGATTAACGCAAGCGGTTATGTAGCTAGCTTTCGTGTATACAGATTTCACCTAGTTATGCTAGTTTGCCAGACAGATATGTGGCTGTGACTGGAGAATTGGGGCTTATGGGTTTTGCGACCAGTGTATATCCCGATCAGCCTGTGCATCCGCACAGTCTGATCGGTATCTGCACTGTTCGCCATTCCATTAATGAAACACCCGTCGTGCTCCGAACAAGCTATATAGATCCTTATCAGGATACAGGAGTGTGATATTTGGTCACAAATCCCATAAGCCCCATTTCTCCGGGCAGAGCCACATACCACAGTGCCTAAACGTAACGTATATTAATTACGGAGAGTGGTACAGGTATGCGTATATGTGGCATCCGCACGGTCTGATCAGTATCTGCAATGTTCGTCATTGCACCAATGGAAATATGCAACACGGATCGTTAGCAGGCTATAGGAGTGTGCTATTTGGTCAGGATCTGCACTGGTCGCAAAACCCATAAGGCCCATTTATCCAGTCACAGCCTATTCCACGTCTGACAAGCAATATAAATAGTTATCAGGCTACAAGGGGCCGTTTCACTAAACTTCGTACGACTAAAATGTTCGTAAGTGCAAAATTATGATAGTCTGTACATTTCACATTAACATTGTTTTCTTGTAAATAATTATTGGATTTACATTTATTGAGCATATGCTGCATATGCAGCCTATGCTCAATAAATGTAAATCCATAAATTGAAATTTACAGACGATGTTAAATTTTCACTTACGAACATTTTAGTCGTAAGAAGTTTAGTGAAACGGGCCCCACGAGTGCTATATGATCTGGATCTATACTGGTCCAAAATCCCATAAGCCCCATTTCTCCAGTCACAGACACATTAGATAGTGCCTAAACCAAGGTTTATGATCACGTGGTACTAACAACAACAACAAGTACTGAAACTTCCAGAATCCATCTGATTCAAAGTACGTATTCTTTCATACTGTCCTTATTACGTAACGGATTTTGATGAAATATGGCGCATCAAACGCGTCTTCTCAAGCTGCATTTGGTGGTCTTTGTATGTTCGCCCAAACTTCTGTCGTTTTTGCGAAGAATCGATTTCCGTGTTTCCGACACGGAAATCGATTCTTCGCCAAAACGACATAAGTCTGTGCCAAACTCCATGGACCACCAAATGCAGCTCATGAAGTCTCGTTTGCTGTGCCATATTTCATCAAAATCTGTTGCATATTAATTTCATCAAAATCCGTTGCATATTAAGGAAAATATCAAATAATACTTACTTTGGAGTGGGTGACGTTGTTGTTGTTGTACTCATGCATCTTGTAAACGTAACGTATAGTAACTACAGGGAGTAGTATTTTGAATACGTGTATTAGGCTACAGTGGGTCGTTTCACTAAACTTCGTACGACTAAAATGTTCGTAAGTGCAAAATTATGATTGTCTGTAAATTTCACGTTAGCACTGTTGTCTTGTAAACCATTATTGGATTTACATTTATTGAACATAGGCTGCATATGCAGCCTATGTTCAATAAATGTAAATCCATCAATTGAATCATTCAGACAATCCTAGAATTGCACTTACGAACATTTTAGTCGTACAAAGTTTAGTGAAACGGGCCCTAGGAGTGTGCTACCTAATCAGAAGCTGCACTGGTCGCAAAACCCATAAGCCACATTTCTCCAGCCACAGCCGCATCAACGGTTCCACCTGGATATGCCAGTTTGTGAGACAGATATAATCAATCTTGGGTGATAAATCAGTATTTTCTCTCTCATCGCAGAAACTACCACGAAAAAAGTAGTCATCACGAGAAAACGTCTGTTTTGGTTTTGAGATATTGTGAATAGACTAGCAATGCAGTGCTTGTGGTTGTGACTGGATAATTTGTTAGTTTGTTTGTTGGGGTTTAACGGCCTGTCAACAGCTAAGATCATTTAAGGCCGGGTCAATGGGTTTGGTACTAAATCCCATGTATTACCTGTACAAGTACATGTTCCGGTTGTGTGTCCACTGTCCAGTGTAGATCCCGATCAGCCTGTGCATCCACATCCGGAATTGTTCCATTACCAAATGATGCTGTGACTGGAGAAACGAGGCTTATGCGCTTTGCGACCAGTGCAGACACATATCAGTCAGATCAGGATCTGCACTGTTCCATCAATGAAACACCTGTCATGCTTCTACCAAGCAATATACGGGTAAAATGTAGATCGTTATCTGACTACAAGAATGTGCAATTTGATAATGTGATACACTGGTCACAAAAACCATAAGCCCCATTTATCAAGTCGCATGCGGAAACAAAACAAAATAGCCATCACAGGTACGTGTACGTAATTTGTAAAACATGTACGCAATTCATTCGATGTATGTGATATATTATAGGAATGAATGGCCTTTTTGTGGAATTTATCGAGGTATAAACTTGGAAAAGTCGCGGGAATACTGGACGAAGGCCGGAAGGCCTCGTCCAGTATTCCCACGACTTTTCCAAGTTTATATCCCCGATAAATTCCACAAAAAGGCCATTCATTCCTTACAATTCCAGCATTTTAAATAAATTCATCAAGAAAATGTGTTTATTTTCCGTATTCTTAAGAATTATTTTAACTGCGCCTCACGGTTACGGAAAGTAGTTCGGCGTGGGAGTTTACTGGGATATATATTGTGGACAGAGACTTGCTACGGGCCAATCAAATGTTAGGGAATTGTGTAAATATGTTTGAGCTGGAATTATTCGTACGTATTATTCCGGCACCATATGTGAAGAATTCGCACGTGTGAGGAATTCGTTTATGTGACATATAAGGTTCAATATACGTTCATTCTTACAGTGTAGGGTTTGTAAATACACCGTAAAATGTGTGTATTTGAAATTCATTCTACACTCGTTATCCCAAACTCTCTTAACCCTTTGAATCCGAAAGCCCGCTATAGCGGTTTATGCAAACAGTGCAGATCCAGATGAGCCGGCTCGTAACGAGCCGTCTCATCAGGATCTGCACCTTTTGCAAGTAATTTTCATATTTTCTTAGAACAAAAACACCCCCTTTTCATAAATGAACGAATCTGAAAATCATTTTGTGACCATTGGATTGGTCGGAACATTAGCATACCACAGTCCATTCCAGTTCCTTAGCGTTGAAAGGGTTAAGTCAAACTACTGATAACTCAAAGTCAAATTCAAGATCCCAAGTACATGTTTTCCTATATAATAACTCAAATTTTCGTTAGCTCAAAGTATGTTCATCAGTCCATGGACTTTGAGTAAACGAGTGTTCTTCCAGTTTCTTTATGCAAAAAATAAATATACGAAAACGCCGATAGGCACGAGTACGGAGCACCGCAGGGAACGTAGATTTTTGTTTTATTATTTATTCGTTCCCACGAAATAACAATTCGTTCCCTCAATTCGTTCCCTCAATTTAACAATTCGTTCCCACGAAATAACAATTCGTTCCCACGAGAACGAATTGTTATTTCGTGGGAACGAATTGTTATAGTGTGGGAACGAATTGTTTCTTCGTGGGAACGAATTGTTAAATTGAGGGAATGAATTGTCATTTCGTGGGATTCCGTACATGAGAATATGTCAATCATTGGTGACGCATCTATACTGTCTCTTCTACCGCGGAAAGTTCAGAAAAACATGCATCTGATGAAAACAACGTGCACACTGTTTACAAATGAATATTTTATTTAGAATTGTGAATCAAGTAGAAAGGCAATGCATTTGAAGTTAACGAATCAATTGAAGCATTGTGTAGAAAATACGAACAATTCGATCGTGTTCAGAAGATATGCACAGTGGAGCGTCTCAAAATCGGGTATCAGGCTTTATATGTCGCTGTAACTGGAGAAATGGGGCTTATGGATTGTGCGACCAGTGTAGCTCTTGATCAAATAGCACACGCATGTATCCTGATAATAATCTATACCGCTTGTGAATGGCGAACAGTGCAGATCCTGATCAGCCTGTGCTGATGCACAGGCTGATCTGGATCTACACTGGTCGCAAAACCCATAAGCCCCATTTCTCCAGTCACCGCCACATATTAGAAAGGTCCCACTGTGTATGTGCTTTTTAAAGTGAAGACTTGTAAACCATCACGCCGTCGTAATTCAAGTACATTCGAACCTGTGATAAAGACCACAATCACTTGCGTATATCAGTCATAGTTTTGAAGTCAACACGGCCCAAATTAATAACATAAACGTTGGATGGTTTAATTGTTTAACGTCCCAGCAACAGTTAAGGTCATATAGAGTCGGGACCTCCGTTTCAAGACTCACCGGAAAGACTACTAGTAGCTCGATGGACACACAGGTTCATGAAGAACCGTTCATATGTCGGTGTTTTGTGGGTTATTTCGGTATATCTGGTGGTTTGTGTGCATTGTCACCTCCCGTGAGTTACACGTATAAGCACGGTACGTGTTCCTTTGTGGGTATCTTGACAGTATAAAAGGGGTCAGAAAGTTCGAAACGGTGAATGTGTAGATAATTGACGATTTCAGTCGTGTGTCTGATTGAACGTAACAGTTGCACAAAACTATGTAAATTACTGAAAACCAACGAAATCAACCCAAATGTACACAAAATCCACCAAAATACCCATATAACACAACATACTGACAATCTGTTGATGGATGGAACCAAATACATCCAGTATTGAAGTCCAATGTTATATCACTAGACTACCAAGCTACCTCAACTTATTAAAATAATATTCGTGTTTCCCATACCGTGACCAGTTTGTATTGGCTGCTTTTTCGACATAAAAACACACACAAAACTGTCGAAACAATGTTCTAATTTTCCTGATTGTGGCTGTTGTTGGAGGCATGGAGCCTATGGGATTTGTGACCAGTGTAGCTCCTGATTGAATAGCATACGCATGTAGCCTGATAGCGTTCTTACTTTGCTTCAGTTAAAAGCATGAAGGGTGTTAGTGATGGAATGGCGAACAATGCAGATCCTGATCAGACTGTGCGGATTCACAGTCTGATCTGGATCTACACTGGTCGCAAATCCCGTAAGCCACGTTTCTCCAGCCACGGCCACAATTAAAGAGATCAGTGGAAGATGGGGACTAAATCAATCATGGGGTTAGCCCCCGTATTCCACGGATCCGGTTCAATTTGTGTTAAAGGTACAACGCTACCACCATGCGGGTGGTTGAGATAAAACAGTCAGATTAACCTAGACTTGAAAACGCGAGATAACGATACAAAAATGCACTGATATTGACATTAAACTAGGTCATATGTGGAGAACTGGAGAAATAGGGTTAACGCGTTTTGCGACCAGTGTAGCTCCTGAACAAATAGAACACTCCTGTATATTAATATCGATCTACATGTAAGTTGCTTGTTCGAAGCATGACGGGTGTTTCTTTGATGGAATGGCGAACAGTGCAGATCCTGATCAGAATGTGCGGATGCACATGCTGATCTGGATCTGCACTGGTCGCAAAACCCAAACCCATGACGGGTGTTTCTTTGATGGAATGGCGAACAGTGCAGATCCTGATCAGAATGTGCGGATGCACGGATGCACATTCTGATCTGGATCTGCACTGGTCGCAAAACCCACGCCCAATTTCTCCAGTCACAGTCACATCCATCATAAATTCGTTTGTATCGATATAAAAGGTCACTGTTCTAGTTGTAATACAATAGACCATCTTTAATTTTACATACGACATGTTACTTTGCCTTTTGGTATGAATTGTATATATATGTTTATTTTGACAGCATTGGCAATAACAGTATACCAATGACGCCATTTTAAAGTTCATATTATGTTGTAGTACAAAGGATGTTGTATATTGTCTCTCATAATACTTTTTCGAAGGGCGATTATGCAGTGTATATACATGTATAGTATGACATTGTGTTATGCAGTAGTGTACACTAGTCGAGACGTATACTCAGCGACAAACTTAACCGTACACTTTGTAAAGTAGCACAACTAGATTTCTAAACAATTTGTAACACCATTTCATATCAAATCTACATTTAAAGCAAGATCTTGAGCCGATACAATAAGCAGTATGCCGATTGATTTTGCGAAATCACGCGTATGTCGGCAAAATACGGTTGTACCATTTCCAGCACGTGCAAAGTTACGGTTGACTTATTCCATGTAAAGTTTCGCTTGTGTGCAGCCTCGAGAAACTCGAATAAAACCACGAAGTATCATGGTAATCCAACATGCAGTGCCGAGATAATGATCAAGGAAATCAGGTAACTGACGGCAAAACTTGTTTGCATCAACTGCAGGTCGTATTGACAGGATATCAAAACTGTTTCACGGCACCGTGTTTCACGGCACATACGCACTGTGTTGACGAGATAAATATAGTTATTGAATGAACATTTTTCGGTGTTAATATATACCGCTCCTCTACATCCAGATAAGCCAGTATTATTGGACCGTACGGTTTCTTTTGTCGCTGAGTATACATTAAGTATCTTTAATGTAACGTTTGCAACATTGGACCAATGGGAAACATTATTAACGAACATGTATTAAAACCTTTTTATTATTCCATTCAACATGAGCTAAGATTTATTTGGTATGATAAATTGTGGACGGCATTTACGGAAAATCAATATCAGCGGAACACGATGATGATACGACAAGGGAGATAATTCCAGAGCCGGTCCCTTTATATCTACTGAATAAATTATTTACATTTTAAAATAAAATTATTAAAAAAATCAAGACCATTAGTGCTAGATAACTAAATTAACCCGTTACATACTGAGGCTAAACATTTGTTCACACATGTACGAAAAATAAAAATAATTCTCTAAATTTGACCATAAAAAGTACTTTGGTCCTCAGATATCGCCCGTCAGAAAAATCCCTGCGCGTGGTGCATTTTATCGTCATGGAGAAATAAAATCGTACTGTAAATTCGCCACATGGTCAATAAAACACACTACCATGCAAATATATGTTAAATCCAATCATGTATGACGAAAATCTGGTGATTTTTCACGTCTAAAGTGGTTATAGTACATGTATGTATATGGCGACTTGAAAAAAAAATACATTAAACAAGTCTCAGAACCAAAGTACTTTTTACGGCCTTATGCACGGAAGTATTTGTTGTGACCACTCATTTGAACCGTCTCGACGAGACGGTCCAAATGAGTGGTCACAACATGTCATATTTAATAGAAATAATACAAATAGCAAAAAGTAGTCCAAGTTGATAATACCCCGTAGTGTGGTATTCAGCACGAAACGGGTTAATAAGTTATTAATACATGCACTTACCCCGAGTGGCCGCTAGGTGGGGCTAACACCGCCGGGCAGTCCGTGAAGTTACTCCCGTTCATGGTGATAGAATTTCGTCACAATGTCCGGACTCTATTCGTTATCCAAATTCGATGTTTCAAGTCGTCCAACATCCATATCGCAACTCGGAGATTTTAAACTAACACACTGTCTCGTCTATGTTCTTTAGCATTGAATTTGAACCCAGTATCGCATAGTTCAGTTTCGTATTTTTGGAACTTGTATTTCGCGTTTAGCATTCACTGATCTCAGCACTGGTGTTCCTGTTGCGAGATACGTTTCGTTAGTTTGTGCTTACGACAGGTGGTATGCGTTCACAGATTTAAGCACCTGTTTTGAAACTATTTCTAACAATACGAACGTAAGATGGATAGTTTCATCAACAGTAGAATCAAACTTTACTTCTGTTTCGAATGTATTGGCCGCTTTATCGTTTATAGTTCCTGATTTAAGCACAAGTCGTTGTTCATATTGCACTAACAATGTTACAAGAAAGATAGTTTTATCAAACTTTACTTCTGTTTCGACGTTTCGGCCGCCTTCGTGTGTTTGAATAATTTCAAATCATTCATATGCACCGTGTGTCCAAAAGCAACAGATTGTAGGTCCTCCGCGTAAGTATGTATCCGTCGTAATGATTACTACAAATGCAGTCCTTGTTTATATATATGTCTGGAAAATGGTTACCCGTAGGAGATTTTTGTTTTCCAAAGTGCACAGAAGCCGTTTAGTAATTGTCAGCATATTATATTTTGAATTTTGAGTTTTCTGAACCTGATAAATAGTTATAAATGTATACAGTGGAACCTCTGCAAACCGGACACCCTGTGGACGCCATTGTGTTTAACCCTTTGAACCCGAAAGCCCGCTATATCGGTTTATGCAAACAGTGCAGATCCAGATGAGCCGGCTCGTAACGAGCCGTCTCATCAGGATCTGCACTGTTTGAAAGTAATTTTCATATTTTTGAGAACAACAAATACCCCCTTTTTATAAATGGAATAGTCTGAAAATAATTTTGCGATGATTGGATTGGTTGCAAAATTAACATATCGCAGCCCATTCCAGTTACTTAGGGGTTAATTTAGATGTGTTGCATTGTATGTTAGTTCATTGCAGTGTCTGTTTATGATTGGAAATGACACAACATGTTCATGGAGCGCTTAATTGCAATGGAACCTCTCTAAACTGGACACCCGGGAGGTCCCGGTGTCCGGTTTAGAGGGGTTCCACTGTTTTAATTTCCAGTGACCTCCGAAGGAAGCACGTATAATACATATTATTTAAATAATCACTCTGCGGTCGAACATTTAACCCTTTCACCCCTAAGTAACTGAATGGGCTACGATATGTTAATTTTGCAACCAATCCAATCATTGCAAAATGATTTTCAGACTATTCCATTTATAAAAAGGGGGTATTTGTTGTTCTCAAAAATATGAAAATTACTTTCAAACAGTGCAGATCCTGATGAGACGGCTCGTTACGAGCCGGCTCATATGCATCTGCACTGTTTGCATAAACCGATATAGCGGGCTTTCGGGTTCAAAGGGTTAATAAACAGAGTGACTATTTAAATAATATGTAAAGTTATATTTTGTATTATCAACACAATGATTCAGTGGAGTAATGAAACTTATGGAGTTAGCCCCATTTCTTCCACTGTCTCCTTCAATTGAATTTTATGTCAACAAAGTTGTACCCGTATCTTATGAAATGAGTCAGCGAGATTAATAAATACCATATTAAATCAAAGCTCATGTTAGATTATATATATTGCATAAGCACATCACTATACATTGAAGCTTGACTGGTCGCCTAACATTTTTCTCTAGCGGTTTCATCCAACTACTAAATTAATATTTATTACACTAAGGTATTACGATATTTAACAAACTGTGTTATTCCACTGTGAAAGTCCGTTTTACGCAATAAATACGTTTTGCATAAGAAAATCCATCCATTGAAGCGAGCAATATCAATGTATGCTTACGGTTAGTATCCGCAAGTTTTAATATAGAAGTTTGCACTTCATGACTATCAGCGACAAGTATGCGACGCTGTAAAACAATCGCAGCTATCTGATACGTGACCCGCATCGAAGTTATCAGAACAACGAATTACTCAAAACTGCGGAAGACATTATGCAGACGATTTTTTGCGCAGACGAGTTTTCGCAGACGACATTTTCAGTGTTCTCGCTGCACGACCGCCTGCGTTAATGCTGCCCACCGCATCAACGTCTCTGAACAGCTATTGACAGTGTCGACTCGCGGTCAAGCAGCTTGATTGTCTGAGCCTGAGCTGTTGCACAGCTCAGGCTCAGCCAATCAAGCTGCTCGACTTCAAACAAAATATTCAAGTATTTTGGCAAGATTAACGCAGGCGATTGTGTACTCCATTGATACGTAGCTTGCACATTTTACTAGGAAACAATATTTCATATTTTCATTAAATCCTGATTAAACATTGAAACTTTGTTTTAAAGAATTGCACACGGTGCATCGTCATAATGCTTACATCTCTAAACATTGATATTAGTCTAAATTAGATAATTACGAAAGACAAATCAAAAGACAAATCACGAACTTTGAAAACTAAGAGTGCTGAGATACCTATAACAGTTCAGCTTGCTCCCAAACGAGCTTATCAGCAAGTTTGCGCCACTGGCATGGTGTGAGAGATGGCAGCATCGGGAAATGGTGTCTGTCGAATTAAGGCACTATCCAAAGGAACCAGTCTAAGCTAGACACGGCGGCCCGATTTAGAGAATTCACAGAATGTATGTTCTCTTTATTGATAACACAGTTATTTTCATCTTCTGTTCAGCTTTATGTGCTGTGTCATAAAGTCACATTTGAATTGGTTCAAACATCATGTAAATGTGGAGTCGTTGAAGAGACATATTAAGTAAATTTTTGCTGTTTCTTTTTTTAATCTATTTTTATTTTTCATACATTTTATTTTTCACTGATATAACTGGAACAAACAAAATACCAAAAATGCCAGCATAGTGTAATACATGTACTAATTGAACTTTACATTTGTTTTGGAAATTTATCCGGAGTTAAAGCTCCCCCATTATCCTCGTCCTTCCAGCCAAAAACAGACAATAACAAACAACAACAACAAAACACAAAACAACTAGATGGTCGGTAAATCCGACAAATGCTCCCCGACGACGCTTGGATTAAACTGCAAAGTCATTGACCCTGTGTATTGGTGTAGTATGCTTATTAATCACACTAAATGGTGATCAATGTGTATATGATGTTTCAAGTTGATATGGCAAGCGGTCACAGAGATATAGCAATTTGAAAAACTTTAACGTAAGCTTTAAAAAAAATCTGAATCATTTAACCTTGACATTGGGCTCCTGAGCAGCATGGGTAGGGTATAAACTAAAAATATGGATGGTGATCAATGTATATATGAAGTTTCAAGTTGATATCGCAAGCGGTCACAAAGATATAGCAATTTGAAAAAATGTTAACGTAAAACTATAACAAAAAGTTTAAAGTCATTTGACCTTGACCTTGACCTTGGGCTCCTGGGCAGCATGGCTAGGGTATACAATGAACATATAGATGGTGATCAATCTGTATATGAAGTTTCAAGTTGATATTCCAAGCAGTCACAGAGATATAGTAATTTGAAAAACTTTAACGTAAAACTCGGACGGACAAAGCGGTAACTGTATCAAGGTGCATGATCACGTGGTTATAACAACAACAACAACAACAGTGGCTGAAAGTGTTCAAATCTTGCCCACTCGAAAGTAAGTATTATTTTATATTTTACTTAATATGAAACGGATTTTTATGAAATATGGAGCAGCAAACGCGTCTTCATGAGCTGCATTTGGTGGTCCATGGAGTTCGGCACAGACTTATGTCGTTTTTGTGAATAATCGATTTCCGTGTCTACCGACACGGAAATCGATTCTTCGCAAACACGACAGACGTTTGGGCCAAAGAACAGAGACCACCAAATGCAGCTTAACAAGACGCGTTTGATGCTCCATATTTCATCAAAGTCCGTTACGTAATAAGGACAATATAAAAGAATACGTACTTTGAATCGGATGGATTCTGGAAGTTTCAGTACTTGTTGTTGTTGTTAGTACCACGTGATCATACACCTTGCGTATGCTCCCCGAAAACAATTTTCAGGAAGTCATGATAAAAATGCGATATGTGTCGGTCTGCACATTTGAAGCGATCGACAATTGTTTCGCAATTATCACTTGTATGACGGTATTTCGGGTTAAATTAATAGTGCGGACAGCGTCAAATGACAACATCAACATTTCGCAGATGAGTCAACATATAGTCTCATATTTATACTTATTGTCAATGGATCATGTGCTGGCTGGAGCCTGTTCTACACCCATGTCGACGATTGGCTCATATCGGTTATTGGTCGAAGTCCCAGAATGCACGGCGACAGCTAGCAAGCGTCGTGTAGTATTTCAAATGAAAATCAAGCGGCTGTAGAGCATGTTCAGTCTGAGACGAGTTTTCGATCATGTAGCATACAGCTGAATACTCTCGATCGGTCCGTGAGTTTAATTCACGCTGTTAATGATCTATTTGCACGGTCATGTATACGCTGACCCGATTAAATTTTTTCTTCGAGTGGCGTATTGTCATGGTAACCAACTAAATACCAATTGCCGCGAAAAATGTCATTCTTATTAAGAGTCCAATGGCATGGCGCGTATCCGTGAAACGAGCTGGGTCCTACAGACCTTTGATTGCGTCTCTAACCCAGGATAGCACTGGGGGAATTTTAGCATACAACACTCTTCCCCAGCTTAACTGAAATCAAAGTACTGAACGTACTGAAACTATATTAGCTCCACAACTAATAAATCGTATTTATTTATATAACGATATTTAATGGCTTATCATCAGCTAAAGTCATTTTAGGTCAGTTAACAGGGTCAAATCCCATAGTTCATGTGTAGGAAAGAAGGAAAATCTGAAAATCGGAACAGAATATTTACAGACAAAAATATACAGTCAGTGTACGTGGCTTCGCACACTTTACATATATTTTGATAATTATCAGAAACAAGTACATACATAAAGTTCGGCTTTGTTTGTATCTTACACCGGAAATATGTATGTCACCTGTCAGACAGTTCACGCGAGCTCAAGAATGCGCCATTGTTGTTGTACTACGTGCATCAATTTGAAAACACATGGAAGTAAGTGTACATGGTATCGCACACCCAAAAATCTCACGATCTCGCTTATATAATCTAACAATTAAAATTTAAGTTCACCATCAATCAATCATATTTTCAAATAATATGGACATATTAACTAAATATTTATGAAGACATCCACAATGGTGATGTCCGACACACAGCTGCATCAACATATTCAATTTACTATTCAAACGTTTCACCGTGTATGAAAAACAACAAATAGTATTGACCAAACACCCACACCATCGTACCGACGACAATAAATCAACATTACTATCCTACTCTCTGTGCCTGGGAGAGAATGAGCCAAAAATCAAAAGCTGAATATAATCAGCAGTTGCTCCCTCAATACACGACATCAATACATAGCATCGGTCTGTGGTGTGTGTCCGGCCACAGGTTGAAGTGACGGACCATGGTCTATAAAAACATTAAATATACAAAACAAAAGCATCAATAAGTGAACAAAAAATAAGCTAAACAAATTATTTACTCCCTCCTATACACATTAATGTGCTATAAGATGGAGTCAAAAAATGTTAGCTTATTTTGTGTCTCACTTTAATATTGATGCTTTTATGTACAGTCAAACCTGTGAATAAAGGCCAGCCATGGGAAGAGAAAAATCTGGCATTTGTTCACAGGTGGTCTTTATTCGCAGGGGAATTTATATAGTAATTGTGCCATTGGGACAACAAAGTTGTGGCATTTACAGCCAGGCGATTATTATTCGGAGGTGGTCTCTTTACAGCCAGGTGATTGCTATTCGGAGGTGGTCTTTAGCACTGTTCGACTGTATATTTAATGTATGTACATGTATATACATTGGTTCGTTACTTCAACCTGTGTCTGATAATCAGGCAATATAAAATTAATTTACTGCATATAATCCCCACCCACCCTAAATAGTTGAATGCCAGATTATTTTTTATTTGAATATATTTGAAGACAAATCATTAATTATTGTTTGTAACACTATTTACAACAACTTTTAATAATAAAAAAAGACACACACACCGCCCTATTTTCCCACAAAATTCGGATACTATTCAATAATTCCAGCACAAAAATATTTACACAATTCCCTAACATTTGATTGGCCCGTAGCAAGTCTCTGTCCAAAGTTTATATCCCAGTAAACTCCCACGCCGAACTACTTTCCGTAACCGTGAGGCGCAGGTAAAATAATTCTTAAGAAAACGGAAAATAAATACATTTTCTTGATGAATTTGTTTCAAATGCTGGAATTATAAGGAATAATTTATCGGGGATATAAACTTGGAAAAGTCGCGGGAATACTGGACGAGGCCTTCCGGCCTTCGTCCAGTATTCCCGCGACTTTTCCAAGTTTATACCCCGATAAATTCCACAAAAAGGCCATTCATTCCTATAATAAATTAACTTTATATGGCCTCACAAGTCGCCATAATGGCCGCGAGTTATCATTCCACTAAACTGGTGCGATACCTCTGGTGACAGTGCAGTTAGCTATTGTTTAATAGGACAGTAGGTCAACACATTGACTATAATGTAAATATATAATTAAATAATTCAGACTGTGTGCTTTATTCTTTAGTTTACATATGCTAATTAAGTAAAATTCAGTAATAAAACAGCACAAATTCGACACTCATAATGGTAGTTTTAAATGTAGAAATAGTTGACATAGTAACAAGAATTCCGCGGGATCAAATGTATCGTCTTGTTCCGCCCTGTTCCGCCTTGACCTTGACCCTGGGGCCTTGACCTTGACCCTGGGGCCCGGAGAATAGTCTTATATTCATCTACATATCATAGTGAAGGTATGTATAAAGTTTGATGACTGTAGCTGATAAGGTGTTGAAGTAATGACCGCCGCCGACACCGGAAAAGCAAAACCTATGTCTCGCTTTCCGCTTTCGCGGGCGAGACAAAAATCGAACAGAGGATCTAACATATGCGATTATTTAACATATTTATCAAACGATCTTACTCCTTTCATACGGCAGTTCTTTAACATGTAGAACGCGGGAACTAAATACTTTCGTCTGCAGTTGTTTCATATTGTCTTTTCTCTCAGTAAAAACATGGTTTGGCAGCATTTTAGAACCATTTCTAATTCTAAAGTGCTGTCAAACCATGTTTCTGATGAGAAAAAAATGAAAATAAAAAACAACAGACGACAAAAATTCAGCAGTGTAAGGGCTAATAAATAAATGATCTAAAACGATTGATGATCTAACTGAAGCCTGCACTAGGTCAGCGGCATCGGAACAGGTCCGGCAAGTCCGGCGGTTCCAGACACTACCGGATCAATAATTTTGACATATTTGTAATTCATATTAATTTTTCTCATTTCTCATCAAAAGTGTATGTTGCTACCACTCAGTTGAACCGTCTGAGTGGTAACAGCATACACTTTGGGTGGATACAGGGGGCACCCAGTAGATTCGCCGGACCAATCTCATGATGCTTCCGGCGCCCCTGAAGGAGGCGTTTTTGTCATGTACTGCGACACATTGGGACAGTCCGTGACAGCAATATGGCTGTGACTGGAGAAATGCAGCGTATGGGATTTGTGACCAGTGTAGCTGCTGATCAAATAACATAAACATACATGCTGCCTGCTAACGATAATATAGTGCTTGTTGAACGCATGACGGGTGTTTCAGTGATGGAATGGCGAACAGTGCAGATCCTTATCAGACTGTGCGAATGCACAGGCTGATCTGGATCTACACAGGTCGCGAAACCCATAAGCCCCATTTCTCCAATAACAGCCACAAATGACCAAGTGCAAATATAACCGCACTTGCAGTGTATACGTTTCATGGTAGTCGTGTTCGGCCATTAGAATGGGTCGTGAATCAGAGAAAATAAACGTATTTTACAAAACTATTGGTGTCAGTTTGGAAAAGTTCTTTTTTCCTTTCATTTGTGGTTCTTTGGAATAGTTTTGATCTCGATTCATTTACATCAACGTCTGAATACAAATTCTGGTTTCCCCAGCGTAGCCTCTCTAAACCGGACACCCTGGGAGATCCCCATGTTGTCCGGTTTAGAGAGGTTCCACGGTATTTCTTGTAGACGAGCATCACAATACATGCATGGGTGCAGAGCGATAACGAACTGGCATTACCAATACAGATAAATTGAGCAAACGGAGGTGAACTGGATGTCCGGTTTAGAGACGTTTTACTTTATTTGAGATATGCGTAATGCTGGTGGTTTGGTGAGAGCTATGTTTAACAAGTTGTCGCATGGCGATCTGTGTATCTGGTATTCCGAGAGTGTATCTAGTGTCCTTCATTAGAAGTGGTGACACTAATGAATCGTGCGTGCGTCCGGTGTTGGAATGAACTGACTACCGGCTGGAATCACCAGTACGTCTGGTAGTTGAGGTCCACCACCACCATTGAGTTGTCCTATACAGTGGAACACATCTAAACCGAACACCCTGGGGACTACATTGTGTCTAATTCAGATGGGTTTCAATGTAATGTATGTGATTGTCCTGTATGTTCATAACATAAAATGATAAAAGTTGGTCATCGAAAGCTTGATTACAGTGGAACCTATCAAAACTGGACAGCCTGGGGACCTCCCAGGGTGTCCGGTTTATAGAGGTTCAACTGTATAAACTAACCAATGGCCACACAGTTTGATTTTCTCTGCTACATATACTTTAATTTTTCGTATGGATGTTGTGGGACCTAGTTTCCCATAACCTGCACCATGCTGCTCTGGATTGTCACTAATTAAACTATAGGTTAATTATTGTTAAGAAAGATAAATGCAATCTCTTGTTACCACCATGCAGGCGCAAAAGGTCAGCGGCTGGAATCGAAACTGCAAAAGGGTTACTACCCGCAACTACAGTAGGGTCTTGACAGAAGAATTGTGACTTTTATCCGCTACGTAAGTTTCGATTTGTAATGGATGCAGTAACGAACGAACGATCTGACTCCAGTACACCCTCTCCACCTCGACACCACAAAAGTATAACTGCATACTTATAGTCTGTTTCACGAAACCTGCCCAAATTTTACGGCTATATAAACAATGCAAAAACAATATTTTTTTGATAATATTAAATTAAAGCAAAATTTAAGAATGAGCCTTCTTTTTATTTCGTGAAATTTGGTCAAATATTGGTTTTATTACGAAAAATTGATTTCTCTATGGGAATTTAACATGGGGGGAAAAGAGGTAGAGGACTTGTGGGAGGAGTCAACAAACAATTTTTTTTGGAAATTGACTGCGAAACCTGGCTAGATAGCTTGGAAATTATCTAACTAAGAAAACAAAAGTTAAGCTTTAAAAATCGGTCCAGTATTTCTGAAATTCTAAAAAAAAATCCCCATGTTAAATCCCCATAGACATCTTCATGGGGAAATTTTGTTTTCGCAATTAAATCAATATTGACCAAATTTCACGAAATAAAAACAAGGCTCATTCTTAAATTTTCCTTTAATTTAATATTATCGAAAAAAATATGGTTTTTGAATTGTGTATATGGCCGTAAAATTTGGGCAGCTTTCGTGAACAGACTATAGGTAATTGTGGCCATAGGATTCACAATGCACGAAACCCCAGCAGATTTCCAGTCGATACAGTCCGGATTTGTTCCTGGGGACCGTTTCACTAAACTTCGTACGACTAAAATGTTCGTATTTGCAAAATTATGATATTCTGTAAATTTCACATTAACACTGTTTTCTTGTAAACAATTAATGTATGCAGCCTTATGTTCAATAAATGTAAATCCATCATTTGAAATTTCCAGACGATCCTAAATTTGCACTTACTAACATTTTAGTCGTACGAAGTTTAGTGAAATGGCCCCCTGGTTCCACAAATTAATGATGCCTATCATTTACACATCGTATTTACATCGTTTGCGGGTTTTTTTTTTCTTAAATAAAAACAGCATTATCTAATTAAAACAATGTTAACATGATTTCAAAACAATGCGTTGAAAGACACGACATGCGTTTAAACAGTTGAAAACCGGGTATTTAACCCTTTCAACCCTAAGGAATTGGAATGGACTGTGATATGCTAATGTTCCGACCAATCCAATGGTCACAAAATGATTTTCAGATTCGTCCATTTATGAAAAGGGGGTGTTTTTGTTCTAAGAAATATGAAAATTACTTTCAAACAGTGCAGATCCTGATGAGACGGCTCGTTACGAGCCGGCTCATCTGGATCTGCACTGTTTGCATAAACCGCTATAGCGGGCTTTCGGGTTCAAATGGTTAAACGAAAATATCGTTTCCACAGACAAAACAAGAACACGGTTATCGTGCTATGTATATCGTTGTACAAAACGATCGTTTTATGTGTTTTTGTTCTAAGAAATATGAAAATTACTTTCAAACAGTGCAGATCCTGATGAGACGGCTCGTTACGAGCCGGCTTATCTGGATCTGCACTGTTTGCATAAACCGCTATAGCGGGCTTTCGGGTTCAAAGGGTTAAACGAAAATATCGTTTCCACAGACAAAACAAGAACACGGTTATCGTGCTATGTATATCGTTGTAAAAAACGATCGTTTTCACTGCCTTTCCATTTGTTTAAGTATGTTTCGTGTGGGAACCAACAAATATTCGCTATAAATCTTCTCTACGGACCACACCCACCTGTTTATCGGTGCTAGCAGAATCCGTCTTGCGAAATCGAACCTCACGCGTAATCTTGTGAAAATAAACAGCCCAAGTGGTATTTCTTGTGTTTTATCTCAACAGACATGACATAATGTATACAACAACGATTGGTTCCAATCGGAAATATAAACTGACCCCAGCGCGGAAATGTGGCTGTGACTGGATAAATCGGGGCTTATGGGAATTGTGACTAGTGTAGCTCCTGATCAAATAGCACACCCCTGTAGTGAGATAACGATCTACATTGCTTGTTGGAAGCATGACGGATGTTTCATTGATCAAATTACAGCCACAAGTGATCTATTATCCACTTGCCATTTAGTTCTGGTGTTAGAAGCGTGAAGGGTGTTAGAAGCATGACGGGTGTTAGAAGCATGATTGTGTTTGAAGTATGACGGGTGTTAGAAGCATTAAGGGTGTAGGGTGTTAGAAGCATGACGGGTGTTAGAATCATGAAGGGTGCTAGAAGCATGAATGGTGTTAGAAGAATGGCGAGTGTTAGAAGCATGACGGGTGTTAGAAGCATGAATGGTGTTAGAAGCATGACGGGTGTTAGAAGCATGAATGGTGTTAGAAAAATGACGGGTGTTAGAATCATGAAGGGTGCTAGAAGCATGAATGGTGTTAGAAGAATGGCGGGTGTTAGAAGCATGACGGGTGTTAGAAGCATGAATGGTGTTAGAAAAATGACGGGTGTTAGAAACATGAAGGGTGCTAGAAGCATGACGGGTGTTAGAAGCATAACAGATCTTAGTACCATGACGGTCAGTGGAGGAAGGGCGCTACGTACCTTATTTCAGTGGAAGATGGGGGCTAATCCCACAAGGGACTGAGCCCCCTTCTTCCACTGACACATCCAAGTACCGTATATACCGCCATTTACACAATTCCTCATGACATTTCTCATACACCAATAATTCCAGCACAAAAATATTTACACAATTCCCTAACATTTGATTGACCCGTAGCAAGTCTCTGTCCAAAATTTATATCCCAGTAAACTCCCACGCCGAACTACTTTCCGTAACCGTGAGGCGCAGTTAAAATAATTCTTAAGAAAACGGAAAATAAACACATTTTATTGATGAATTTATTTCAAATGCTGGAATTATAAGGAATGAATGGCCTTTTTGTTGAATTTATCTGGGATATAAACTTGGAAAAGTCGCGGGAATACTGGACGAGGCCTTCCGGCCTTCGTCCAGTATTCCCGCAACTTTTCCAAGTTTATACCCCGATAAATTCCACAAAAAGGCCATTCATTCCTATAATTAATTCTGACCGCATTCCACGTCGTGTAAGCTTGTACGCATACATATGAGAAACAATGCCAACGGCTTGTTCCAACTTTCCATTCCTCATAAAAGATGTGCAAAGATAGAACAGCTAGACGGTTCAAATGATGACCAGTAGGCGATTTCATCAAAATTGCAAAGTATACTTATCCAGCAAAGTATATTTTGAGGGAGTAATCATTTATTTTTCCCAAAATGCATTATTTCATATAGAACTAACGACTGCATATATTTGATGATTAAAAGTATGCAGAATTATTATACTGAATGTATTACATTATCACAGCCAAAAAGACAAAATGGCTGTGATAATGTAATAAATTCAGTATAATACAAGAATTCCACAGAATCAAATGTCTCGCCTTGTTCCTCCTTGACCTTGACCCTGGGGCCCCGATAAAAATAATTTAATAGTCGTATATTCATCTACATATCATAGTAAAGGTATGTATAAAGTTTGATGACTGTAGCTGATAAGGTGTTGAAGTAATGATCGTAACACGAAAACTTAACATTGAAAGTACATGTATTTATTTAAAAAAAATAGAGTTTGAACATGACCCTGGGCCCCGAGAATATTGTTTTTTAATAGTACAATATTCATCTACATGTACATAATTATTATCATAGTAAAGGGCTAATGATCGTAACACGAAAACTTAACATTGAATGTATTAACAAATAGAGTTTGACCTTGACCCTGAAGTCCCTGGGGCTCGCCAAATTTGTGTTAATAGTCCTATAATATTCATGTACATATCATAGTAAAGGTATGTATAAAGTTTGATGACCGTAACACGAAAACTTAACATTGAATGACGCCGCCGCCGCCGCCGCCGCCGCCGCCGCCGCAGCCGCCGCCGCCGCCGCCGCCGCCGCCGGAAAAGCAAAACCTATGTCTCGCTTTCCACTTTCGCGGGCGAGACAAAAAAAATATATATTCAGCCCTGAAATCAGAATAATCCTGATCTGATGCCAGGTCCTCGCCATACCAGAATCACTCCTATAAGCTTTCGCGGGCGAGACAAAAAATTAATAAATTTATGAAAATTTCTCCCTCAAAGTATACTTTGCTAGATAAGTATACTTTGCAATGTTGGTGAAATAGGCTACTGAACACGTACTTTCGAATAAACAGATCAGGGGGCCGTTTCACTAAACTTCGAACGACGAAAATGTTCGTAAGTGCACAATTATGAGTCTGTAATTGCACATTAACAATGCAGGGCCGTAGCCACATGGAGGCGCAAGCCTCTGGATTTTGTTTCCAGGAGACATAATTTTGTACCTTACATCTGTTTAATTTCATGAAATGCGTTTACAAAATTTACAATATTTTCAATAAATGGCGTTAAAAGTTGACAAAATTATCAGAGTTCATGCGGAATTATATTCCGCATGTACTCTGAAAGTTTTGTCAACTTTTGACTTTATTTATGAAACATATTGTAAATTTTGTAAACGTATTTAATGAAATTACGCAGATGTCCGAAGGTACAAAAACCACATGGCGTGTCTCATTGTAAACATGTCTCTATACAATACATGTAGTCTATGATAGACTTATAAATGCATTTTTTAACCGGTGCGTTGGTTGTTCGGTAGGTTTGTCTCTATTTTCTCTCTACTTTTCCTCGGTCTTTGGCTCTTTGTTAGGTCCATTTTCCTGGTGGCACAGAAAAATTCCCGTATAAAATCGTATGTGGTTGATTTATGCATATTTTGCATTTTCGCTCGAAATTACCCGCGAGGGTGTGGATCAGTATGAAGAGATAGATAGATTAAAACTATGCAGTTTAGCCGATGTGTTTTGGCTGTACGCTAAGTTTGCCTCAGTATTTTTTTATATTCTCTCGAATTTCCGACGAGCAAATGTGTATACATGTATCGCCGACCGGCGTCCTAGAAATACCAGGCAGCGGCCCCCTTCACATAACTGACAGGCTCCCTCATTTACACCTAATTAATCTGAAATAAAACGCGAATAAACGAAACATCACTCCATGAACATCACTCCATGCACTAACGAGCGACCGCGCATGTACAATGTAACATAGTGTTGATAATTGGTCCAGGCTCAGGATTTACAGTGAAACATCTCTAAACCGGACACCCTGGGGAGACCCCAGGGTGTCCGGTTTAGAGATGTTTCACTATACATCAAGCATATGACCATTCTAAAACGTATGTGTGTGCTTTGCAATGAAGAGCATACATTATCATCCGAGATAAATGACCAAGAAACCCATCAAAAATACGATCACATATGTGTACATGGTTTTCGGTTTAGTGAGGTTCCACTGTTGATAATTGGTCCAGGCTCTGGAATTACCTCCCTTATCGCATCACCGATACTGATTTTGAAACCTATCCATATTTTACATAAATAATGTCGTAAATTTCGGAGCTCGTGTGAAATTAAATTCCACAAATGGCAGTCATGTGTCTACTATTACAGTGGTAGATTTTAAAGTAGAATCACCGGTGGAAGACTCGGCCCTGTGACACACACAAAAATGTCCAGACAATTCAGGTTACCAGCTGACTAGTTGCGAAGGGTAACTCTTGTAATCTACTCCCGTACCGTCTGGACGGTACGGGAGTAAATTTTAAGAGTTACCGTTCGCAAATACCAGCTGAGAAAAGAAACCTTACAACTAAGCGGCCAATGTACATCCAGCCAGACTGGCGGGTGAAGCAGGATGGCAACATAATTGAAGGGGTTCCTCCCTTATTCCACCGACATCTTCAATTACATGCTAATCCTACCGAGTGACTATGTAATATTTGATTTGATGTATTGGTGCTTAACTGCCTATCAGCAGCTACGGTCATTTAAGGCTGGGGTTAACGGGGTCGAATCACATATGTTACCTGTTGTGGTGGGGGAGGGTGGGGGAGGGTGGGGGATGGATAAATCCCAATTAATAACTGAATATTTACATTGAAAAAAAGAATATTCAGCCCTGAAATTAGAATGGCCTAATCTGGTGCCAGGTCCATACAACACAAAAGTCACTTGACGCCTTCCCCTAAAAGTAATAGGAATAATTGTACTACTCTTATAAGGGGTATATAACTCTCACATACAATAATTCCAACGACGCACGTGAGGGCCAAAGGTCTCCATACGGGATTCCAGTAAGGACAAATGTCGATTGTTAAATTACCACACCTATGCTCCCAACCAACCACCCCGCCCCCCCCCCACCCCCCCCCCCCCCCCCCCCCCACCCCCGGCCACACAACTATAAAATGTGGTCTGCCGACGCACTTAGAACCCCTAAGGTGATTTGGGAAACCCTTACAAAAACTTCCAAAAAATAAACGGACAAGGCAAAACCTATAGGGCACCGGGCCATAGGTTTTGCCTTGTCCGTTTATACAAGAGAACCAAACTATGTACGACTAAAATATTCGTAAGTGCAAAATTACGATAGTCTGTTAATTGCACATTAGCAATGTTTTCTTGTAAACAATTATTGGATTTACATGTATGCATATGCAGCCTATGCTCAATAAATGTAAATCCATCAATTCAAATTTCCATACGATCCTTTTGCACTTACGAACATTTTAGTTGTACGAACATTTTAGTTGTACGAAGTTTAGTGAAATGGGCCCCAGGACATACACTACAATTTTCGTGCAAATGTCTTAACCCTTTGAACCCGAAAGCCCGCTATATCGGTTTATGCAAACAGTGCAGATCCAGATGAGCCGGCTCGTAACGAGCCGTCTCATCAGGATCTACACTGTTTGCAAGTAATTTTCATATTCTTTAGAACATAAACACCTCCTTTTCATAAATAGACCAGTCCGAAAATCATTTTGTGACGATTGGATTGGTCGGAAAAGTATCATATCACTGTCCATTCCAGATAATTAGGGTTGAAAGGGTCAAGGTCCCTTATCTATGATAGGATAACCATATACGACCCAAGCTATGTGAGTTTGTACCTAAGAAGATTATCTCATGAAAAATATTTACGATAATTTCTGTCATGATGTGGTAACTTACGGAGCCCCGCAGGGAAAGTATAATTATTTTTTTTATTAATTCGTTCCCACGAAATAACAATTCGTCCCAATTCCCTCAATTTAACACGTGAACGAATTATTAATTCGTGGGAACGAATTGTTATATCGTGCGAACGAATTGTTAAATTGAGGGAACGAATTGCAATATCGTGGGAACGATTTGTTAAATTGAGGGAACGAATAGTTATTTCGTGGGAACGAATTAATAAATAAAAATCCATGTCCCCTGCGGGACTCCGTAGTACAGTGGAACCTCTCTATACCGGACAACACTAAACATATGTGATGATAATTTTGATGGGTATCTTGGTCATTTATCTCATGTGATAAAGCCTGTTCATGATCGCATAGCACACATCTATTCCTCGGAATAATAAAATGTCCGATTTGCAGTGAAACGTCGCTAAACCGGACACCCTGGGGAGCTCCCAGTGTGTCCGGTTTAGCGAGGTTTCACTGCATCTTGACGAAAGAATAAAATTCCGCATTTGCTATGAAAATGTCGTCAACTTTTTAACAGAAACACATTTACAGAAAATATCACAGTTTATGAATAAAAAAAAATCAAGGAAATTATTCTTCGGTACAAAATCACATGGTTCATCTCGTTAGTCTTCCACATAATATGCAGATTTCCGCGGAGTCTTATTTTGACAAGAAGAGCATCAATCAGGCATTCCTACTTTTCTTCTGGAAGGAAAGGTTGAAAGAGCCAAAATACATACTACGAGGGGTGTGCAACAAGTTGCTGTGAGGGGTGTTCAAGAAGTATATGAACAACTATAAATAGCAAAGCAAATGGCGTGCTGTTAATCAGATCTCAAGTGACATAATCATTGTAATGTATATAATAATTCCAGCACAAAAATATTTACACAATTCCCTAACATTTGATTGGCACGTAGCAAGTCTCTGTCCAAAATGTTATCCCAGTAAACTCCCACGCCGAACTACTTGTGAGGCGCAGTTAAAATAATTCTTAAGAAAACAGAAAATAAATTCATTTTCTTGATGAATTTATTTCAAATGCTGGAATTATAAGGAATGAATGGCCTTTTTTGTGGAATTTATCGGGGATATAAACTTGGAAAAGTCGCGGGATTACTGGACGAGACCTTCCGGCCTTCGTCCAGTATTCCCGCGACTTTTCCAAGTTTATACCCCGATAAATTCCACAAAAAGGCCATTCATTCCTATAGTATTACCGCGCTATGCAAATCTAGCAGTACCGACGAAAGCCGACACACGCCGAATGCCTTTCGGTATGTTTTTAATTTAGATTGAACACCAGTTAGTGATGTATTTATAGTTTAAGTACGTTATCCTTCATTTTCATGACACAAAGTGAATACTATTGTATTTGTTTTACCAATCTAATTTTGGACAGCTAATGTCATTTTAGGCCAGGCCAACGGGTTCGATCCCGTATTTAACCTTCTGCATTTGGAGCGAGGTCCCAAAATCCGAAAGGAATGTTTGCATAGAAAAAAATATATTCATCCCTGACCCGACCCAATTTCACCAAAATTGCTAAGCATACTTATCTAGTTAAGTATACTTTGAGGGAGTAATCTTTTTTTTTCTCCGAAATCCATTATTTCATATAGAATTAACGGCTGTCATACTGTAATGAATTCGGGAAACTAAAAATTAATAAAATTATCCTTAAATTGAAAATTTCTCCCTCAAAGTTTACTTAGCAAGATAAGCATACTTTGCAATTTTGGTGAAATAGGCTACTGTTCCCGTGCCAATCACCGTTACTACACTGTAACACTTGGCCACAGGTGTGAATCCCAATAAGAGTCACGTGACCATATGAATAACTAGAAATGTGGCCTGTAGGCACACGAATACCCCCACTGGCAGCCAACAAAACGAGGCATTTTTTATTATAAGCCATTTAGCCGAGCGTTAAGGTTTCAAACGCATCAAGTTTGTGACCTTGACCCTGGGCATAGTGTGATAATCCATGCATCGGTGTAGAAGATATAGAGCGGAAGGGAATTTCAATAGGTTTGACCTTTGACCTTCAACTGTGACCTTGACCTTGGACGTAGGTGCGTGGTTATTGATCGCGACACACCTTCTCATCATGAGAAACATTTGTGCCAAGCCATTTGATAATCCATGCATCGGTGTAGAATATATAGAGCGGAAGGGAATTTCAATAGGTTTGACCTTTGACCTTCAACTGTGACCTTGGACGTAGGTGCGTGGTTATTGATCGCGACACACCTTCTCATCATGAGAAACATTTGTGCCAAGCCATTTGATAATCCATGCATCGGTGTAGAAGATATAGAGCGGAAGGGAATTTCAATAGGTTTGACATTTGACCTTCAACTGTGACCTTGACCTTGGACGTAGGTGCGTGGTTATTGATCGCGACAGACCTTCTCATCATGAGAAACATTTGTGCCAAGCCATTTGATAATCCATGCATGGGTGTAGAAGATATAGAGCGGAAGGGAATTTCCAACAGACAGACCGACCGACGACAAGCCGACTCCTATATACCCCCTCAAACTTTGTTTGTGGGGGTATGATAATCCTTAAGGCAATTTTGGTGAAACAGGATACTGGTCCATACCACACCAGTCACTTGGCCCCTCCAGGCACCAGAACTACACCGGATCACTTCACCCCAGATGAGAATCCCAGTAGATGCATTGTTAAATCAGAACAAGTAAGCAGGGGCTCACGGATACCCCTGGCTGAAGCCTTGTCCGACCAACAAATATTGTCTTGACATTTGACATGAAAGCCACATTGGTGGGCTATAGAATGAAAATATGGATGACGATAACAAAGTATATGAAGTTTCAAGTCGATCCGACTTACGGTTGCAGAGATAATGGGTACCTGAAAACTTTAACGCAAATCGTACGGACATACGGACGACGTCCGTGAATGAGGACGGACGGAATGACGAAAACAATACACCCCACGACATACTTCGTATGCAAAGGGGGTATAAATATAAATTCTACTAGGATGTATTCATCATTAACTCTGCATGCTAGCGGCGAAAATATCCGCCAAACGAATTAGGAGTATATGTTTTACTTCTCTCTGTAAATATGTCTTGAAATTTCATTAGAATGGAGTTCAATTCTAATGAAATTCCAAGACATATTCATGACATTTACGGGGAGAAATACAAGAAAATGTGATGGTTTTTTGTCTGCTATTTTTTAACTATTTATAGCCCACAAGTTTCCCAGCATGCAAAGTTAAGAATGCTCCCTCCTATGCTCTGGCTTTTGTGAAATAGTAAAACCATTTGAATATTATAGGAATGAATGGCCTTTTTGTGGAATTTATCGGGGTATAAACTTGGAAAAGTCGCGGGAATACTGGACGAAGGCCGGAAGGCCTCGTCCAGTATTCCCGCGACTTTTGCAAGTTTATATCCCGGATAAATTCCACAAAAAGGCCATTCATTCCTTATAATTCCAGCATTTGAAATAAATTCATCAAGAAAATGTGTTTATTTTCCGTTTTCTTAAGAATTATTTTAACTGCGCCTCACGGTTACGGAAAGTAGTTCGGCGTGGGAGTTTACTGGGATATAAATTTTGGACAGAGACTTGCTACGGGCCAATCAAATGTTAGGGAATTGTGTAAATATTTTTGTGCTGGAATTATTACATAATATAGCTTGAATCATCGCAGACATTCCGACTCGGATCAGATGGCTTGTAACAAGTCGGAATGTCTCGTTAAGTTTGTTGGTGTTTAACGGCCTATCAACAGCTAAGGTAATTTAAGGCCGGGTCAATGGGTTTAGTACTAAATCCCATATATTACCTGTACAAGTATATGTACATGTTCAACTACATGTACAAATGGGGGGAACATCCCAAAATCAGAACTGAATATTTACAATCGAAAAACTATATATTCAGCTCTGAAATCAGAATAATCCTGATCTGATGCCAGGTCCTCGCCATACCAGAATCACTTGGCGCCCTCCCAAAAGCAGTAGGATCAGTAATAATCTGACTACTTTTATAATGGGCAATAACCCAATTAAACTCCAAGGTAACAAAAGAGCCAAAGATAAAAACTTACCTGAGGGCCAAACCAGGAAAATCGTGATTCCTATAAGGAGGAACCCCGACCGTTAATTTATGCCGTCGCATTCACGGACCAACAACCCACTGTCTCATTAAGAACTCTAGAGCTTCAACACTTTGCACTATAACAGTTCTAAATGATAAAATACAACAAATATCATGGAAAATACAATGTGCAATATTTATGGGTAAACTGGATAAACAATAGAAGCAGGTGTGTATATATAAGCCTGTATATTAGTTATGTAAATACATGTATTGTCACAGTGACTAGGAATATAGCAATTTATGCCTGGCCATGATAAACTATTTGCATAAAGTTCAAACGAAACTCACAAGCATTCATTTGAAAGGTTTCGGGTAGAAATAAAAGTAGCACGTGCATTTATGAATCAATATGTTTTAGACTGCGTTTCAAATTAAAAAGAATCTTGTCCCCAAATCAACGATTTGTCTGGTTATGATAGTCAAAATGTCTCATTTTTTACAAGGGTAGCTTCATCTTCATACACACATATGAAGCCATAATATTGTTTTCATTATTTTTAAAAGAAGTGATTAACCCTTCCTACGCTGTTGACGGAAATTGCCGTCTGCTGTTTTTCATTTTCTCTTTAATTCTTAACAAAAAACTGGTTTTGACAGCACATGAGAATCGTCTCCACTGGAGACGATTCTCATGTGCTGTCAAAACCAGGTTTTTGTCGAGAAATAATGAAAATAAAACATTTCCAGCAGACGATAACATTTAATTCAGCGTAGTAAGGGTTAAGTGACTCGTAAGCCATTCATATGGCTGGGTGCTAACAACATACTCTTACCTCTCAAAAGAACGATTTGTATGCGTTTATATACGTGTATGTATGGTTGTTGACATGTGTCACGATAATACATATACTAGTATGCCTATGAGATGGGGTTAGGGAGTGGTGGTGGGTGCCAATGTTGAGAGTGAGGTGGGGTGGGGGAGTTAATCTATATCCAATCAGATAGTGCGCAATAATAACCCAATTCAACTCCCAGATAACAAAAGAGCCAAAGATAAAAACGTACCTGAGGGCCAAACCAGGCAAATCGTGATTCCTAGAAGGAGGAAACACTACCGTTAAAGGTACATGCCCACTCAGTAGGCACAAAATGTTCTTTATAGAAATTAAATAAGTGTATAATTGTGTCACTATTCCACCAGTTCTAAAAGTTACTAGTGCCCGATATACAGATAAAATCATTCAGAAATATTTATTTGACTGATAGTAACGCGCGGTGGTATCAGGCTATTTTCATATGCAAATGAGGCATAATATTTTTTAATTATTTATATTAATTAAATGTGTCAACTGAAAAAATAATATTTTTGACAGATTATAAAGTATGATCATTGCACATCAAAAAATAAATATGGAGAATAAATAGTAATGTCCGTTAACATTTTAAGGAAACACGGTTATCGCCCCCGATATCAGTCTGGAAATTTACTTCTGATATGAAATGTATAATAATGCCACTCAATACGTGGGGTAATGGTGAATGAATGCTTATTTTGGCAGAAAATGTCTCAGATGATGTCTCTGATATAAAGAACAGTATGTGCCTACTGAGTGGGCATGTACCTTTAATTTCGTCCGACCAACCACCAACTTATGGGCTTATGGGATTTGTGACCAGTGTAGCTTCTGATCAAATAGCACACTCGTGAAGCCTGATAACGATCTATATTTCTTGCTAGAAGCATGACAACTATTTCCTTGATGGAATGGCAAACAGTGCAGATCCTGATCAGACTGTGCGGATGCATGGTATATTCAAAAATATTTGCTACGGCAATTTTCTGACGCACCCGTTATTATTGCTATAAAAAATATATTTTGTAATATACAACTACGGATATTAAAGTGAGTAAATGTATATACTAGAATACATAATAAAAAGCTCATACAACCTATATATGTAGAACAAGCTATAACATAAAATATCCCTAAAAGCAATAGCAAAAACCCTTTCCTTTTTCCTAGTATTTGCAAACAGTGTGGATCAAGAGAAACCGTGTCAACAAGATCAACACCATGTGTGGATATGTTTAATGCTTACACAATGACTCCCTTTTCTGCATAATGGAACAGTCTCAAACTGAACATGAAATAGTCCATGTCAGTTACTTAGGGGTGAAAGGGTCATGGGTTGATTTGACTACTAGGCAACTAAATAATTTCTTCATGGTAAACTTTCTGGCATCATTAAAAGCTACAAACAAGTTCATAGGTATATTAATTAAAAGTGTTAGCCTCGATTATACCAAATTGTCACTCATATACATGTACACACAATAAAAGCAGGTGCACTTAACAATAAACAAATTACAATAAAACCCCACTTGCAAGGCGTATCTTTCAATTAGTCCTGTTATTATGGATCTTCTAACGTTTTTGTTTAAAAAGGAACTAACCCGATATTCTCTACATGAGTGGTCAAAATTGTTGATTGATTGATTAAATGATTGGGGTTTTATATCCATTCATCAACAAGGCCAATTGCAGATCAACACAGCTATCACGCAAGCATGTCATCCGATCGTTGTCATGTCATCTATAGTAACATGTTAAACCCAAGTTGTACAGCATATTGCAAAACTTATGAGGACTCCAAGCTAATGTACGGAGCCCCCACAGGGGATGTAGAATTCATTTTTTATATTAATTCGTTCCCATGAAATAACAAGAAATAACAATTTGTTCCCTCAATTTAACAATTTATTACCCCAATTTAACAATTCGTTCCCACGAAATAACAATTTGTTCCCTCAATTTAACAAATCATTCCATCAATTTAACAATTCGATCCCACAAAATAACAATTCGTTCCCACGGGAACGAATAGTTATTTTGTGGGATCGAATTGTTAAATTGAGGGAACGAATTGTTATATAGTGGGAACAAATTGTTAATTTTAGGGAACAAATTGATAAATCGAGGGAACGAATTGTCATTTCGTGGGAACGAATTGTTAATTCGAGTGAACAAATTGTTAATTCCAGGGAACGAATTGTTACATCGTGGGAACAATTTGTTAATTTGAGGGAACAATATTTAGTGGGAACGAATTAATAAAAAAAAATCCACGTCTCCTGCGGGGCTCCGTACTAATGATATGTAGCAACAGAAAACATAGTTAGAGTAAAATTGAAGATATGGTAGATAAAAGAATTTAGGGGATGAAATGGTTGATTTATTGGTGTCTAACAGCCTATCAACAGCTAAGGTCATTTAAGGCCGGGCCACCGGGTTCGATCCAGCATTTAACCTGCTGCTTTGGTGTGGGGGGTGTTCCAAAATAATAAATAAACTCAATAAGAAATATTTTGTTATGGCGGATTACAACAAAATTCTGAGGTACATTGGATGAGCTTAACATTTTTGTAAATAATAATTCAAGTAAAATTATATTGTTCCTGAAAATGTACTAAAATATAGTAATGAAATAAATATGCCAATCTATGCGAGTGTTGTCTCTGTTTCATCACTCTCTGCGCATATACAAAACCCAGTGGCTTTAATATACATAAACGGTACAATGAAATCAAGCACAATCTTACATATACAGAAAATAACATTACAGTTGAAATATTTGATTTAAAAATTAAAGTACATAGCTTAAAGCTATAACAACATTAACTAGTAAAACATGGATATGCCCCCCTGGCATACTGTGGCCCATTTCACTAATCTTCTAACGACTAAAATGTTCGTAAGTCCAAATTTAGGATCGTTCGGAAATTTCAATTGATGGATTTACATTTATTGAGCATAGGCTGCATATGCAGCCTATGCTCAATAAATGTAAATCCAATACTTGTTTACACGAAAACATTGTTAATGTGAAATTTACAGACTATCATAATTTTGCACTTACGAACATTTTAGTCGTATGAAATTTAGTGAGAAACTAACTAGAGAAACTCTTACAAACTTTTCGGCTTAAAAACAAAATGGCTAAGTGTATCAGTGACATTTCGAAGGTAACAAAGGTCAAGGTCTTGTTAATGGTGGCGCGAGTGTGTGACAAATGTTCAGCTGATTCAATTGTCCAAGTATTGAAGCAATCCTTCGCTTAGTATTGAAGATACATGTATTACATGTTGTTGAAACTTTAATACAAACTTTGTGACGCAAATGTACACGGACGGACGGGACGGACGGACGGACGGAACCTCAAGAGCAACGCAATATGCCCTCCCTTGCTATCGCATAGGAGGCATAAAAATGCTTCATTATCACATTGCACTAGAGTTGAGAACATTTAACCCTCCCAAAACCCTGTACATGTAGATCTAGATGATCCGGTTCGTAACGAGCCGTCTCATCAGGATCTGCAGTGTCGGTCAATATTTTTTCAGACAAAATTTTTTTCTTAAAAAAAAAGATTCCCCTTTTATTTTGGGATTAATACAAACACTAGATCCTGATGATACGACTCTGTCCCATCAGTCTTCGTTTGTTTGTTTGTTTGCTTAAAATTTAAAAAAAACAACCCTTTTGAGATTAAGAGCATGGTCCAACATTAAGAGTGGAACAGTCAAAATCAGATATTTAGGGGTGAACGGGTTAAATAACAGGGTACACCGTCTTTCAAAAAAAACAATTTTGAACCCCTGAACACATTGGTGCTCTCTTTATAAAAGCCAAGGCTTTATAATTATTCCAGCACACGGTATAGTTCAACGGCTTCATAGCAGTCATGGTTTTAATGATTCTAATATTCAAACATGCATGCATTAATTACCAACTACAAGAAATGTTATCAAGATGTGACGAATACTACAGAAGGTTAATTAATTTAATGATTAAACTGTGTTTTATGTCCATTCTGGTGTAATAAGGTGATTAATTGATTACACCTTCATGGGTATGCAGGGATTCCGCTGGGGAAAATAAAAAAATACCCACTTCAAAAAAAAATTTCTTCTGGATATTTTTTCCGAAAATTGTAATTTTTTATCGCCAATTGTTTATTTTTATCGAATTGTTTATTTTTATCGCCAATTGCGAAAGTGGCGATCGCCAGCGGAATCCCTGGTATGAAATTTATTAAATATTTTATTTTTGTTATTTCTTAAAGGAGATATAACAAGCTTCTGTTTTCGCGATACACTTAATATGTATTCATCATTTATATATCAAATAAAACAAATGTTACAGTAATCCGACCAGTATGTGCTGTTCTTTTACAGATTTCATATTCCGGACAGCCAGTTTTTCCAGCCATCACTGCATGACTAACTTCCCCTTATTTTGCTTACCACAGTTATTTCCCTTTGCGGTCACGTGGGTATATGACGTATCAGTAGTACTTCCGAAATGTATGCATAATACGATTATTACACGTAATAGTTCAACAGACTACTTAGAACTCCAGTTTATTAGAGCACTGATATAAATATATGGGACTGTACTGTAAAAATATAAGAATGACCTAGTTACAAACTACATACTGAAATGCGACAGTGGGTGACAAAATGGACATACTGTGCAATTTTCTCATAGTACACTTTAGCTAGATACGTATGCTTAGCAATTTTGGTGAAATCGGCTACAGGTATTGAAATCTACTGTCTGTCCCACGTTTTGCTGCCAACAAACTTTTGGCTATTACTATTAGACACATTAAATCTCAGAAATATCTAAAGGCAAGTACTTTTTCATCAATAACAAAAAAGTCACCCTCCCCAAATGTTTTTATTTGATAAAATGCCATCAACTTTTATAGTAGAAAAAAAAGATTTTCCTATGGGAATGTAACATGGGGCAAAAAGGAGGTAAAGAGAGACAAGGAGGGTTGAAAAACAAAAAAAATTGGAAATGACTCCGAAACTTGGTTAGATAGTTTGGAAATGATGTAACTGAGAAAACAAGTTAGATTTTGAAAATCGGTCCACAAATTAAAATATTATTTAAACAAAATCTATTTTTAGCCCACATGTTAAATTCCCATAGGAAAATTGTTTTTTCTCAATAAAATCAATATTTAATGGAATTTCGTCAAATAATTTTTTTTGGGGAGGGTTGACTTTTTTATTATTGATGAAAAACTACTTACCTTTAGATATTTCTGAGGTTTCATGTCTTTAATAGCCAAAGTTTGTCGGCAACAAAACGTGGAACAGACAGTAGATCTCTAGTGTGTTATTTACAAATTACAGAGCGGCTACTGTAGTTCACAGTATTTTCACAAAAATGGTTGGAAACAACTACACACACAAACAGATGGACAGACGAAAATAATTGTATGGCTTTATGGTTAGTACACAATATAAATATTGAACAGTCCGAATATAGTCAACATTCACACGATCAATTAAAAAATTTACAACGTGAGCAAAACAGTCATACATATATTACAACAGAACTCAAATTTTGTCACATTTACACAGAGAAACTAGTTCACCGTTAGTTGCACTGAGAAAATGTGCGAAAATTCTGGTTACTTTTAACAATGTAAGTGAAGGGTGAGCATCTAAATGTGGATGTGACAGGAAAAAATGTGGTTTATGGGTTTTGCGACCAGTGTAGATCAAGATCAGCCTGTGCATCCGCACAGTCTGATCAAGATCTGCACTGTTCGCCATTCCATCAATGAAACATGCATCATGCTTCTAACAAGGAATATAGATCATTAGCAGGATACAGTAGTGTGCTATTTGATCAGGGGCTCCATTGGGTCACAAATCCCATAAGCCCCATTTCCTGACCTGCCATGACAAAACGTGGCTTACTGATTAGTTTTTTTACAGTAAGAAGAATGCCAGGCATGCATATTATATATGTATTTACATGAATTTATAAAATTAAAACATAAGCACCTAACAATATGAGCCAAACTAGCATCGTTTCCAGAAACAAGGCGATTGACCAGGAATGTCAAGGTCCCTCGAATGGCACTTGGTGGATAGCCACCAATGTGAGGAAGATATTGATGAAGTTTGGTAAAGATCAGAGGCACGTTTCACTAAACTTTGTACAACTACGATATTCGTAAGTGCAAATTTAGGATCATCTTGAAATTTCAATTGATGGATTTACATTTATTGAGCATAGGCTGCAAACGCAGCCTATGCTCAATAAATGTAAATCCAATAATTGTTTACAAGAAAACATTGCTAATGTGAAATTTACAAACTATAATGATTTTGCACTTACGAACATTTTAGTCGTACAAAGTTTAGTGAAAGGCCCCTTGACTACCATAGGAGATGTACAAAAGTTGGATGTACGTTCCAAATTGTTGCCGCTGACAACGCCTACGACACTGTCAGAATTGTGACCACTATGTCTCACTTTCCACTAACATGGGTGAGACAAAACAAAGAGTGCCGAAGGTCACAATATCGAAGGCCTATCGAGGCAAGGCCAGTCAACACGGGGAGATAACTCATTGAAAACCAATAGGGTTAAACATGTATAACGAATTTGGTTACGATCCGTCAAGTAGAACTCGAGTCCTTGTGTGGACAAGGGTAAGCGTGCGAAAATTAAAAATGGCCACCAAGGGAAGATAAGTCATTGGAAATTTTATTATAAGCAATAGAGTTCTTCGTATTGCCGTGATAAACATGTATACTGAATTTGGTTACTATCCGTCAAGTAGAACTAGAGTTATTGCGTGGACAAGGATACAGTGTGAAAATTAAAAATGGCCGCCAAGGGGAGAAAAATTATCGGAAATTTTTCAAAATCAATAGACTTCTTCATCTTGCCATGATAAACATTTAACATGTATAACAAATTTGATTACGATCCGTCAAGTAGAACTGGAGTTATTGCGTGGACAAGGATACAGAGTGAGAAAATTAAAAATCAATAGGTTTATTCGTCTTGTCGTGATAAACATGTATACCAAATTTGGTTATGATCGGTGAAGTAGAACGGTGAGTTATTGCGTGGACAAGGATACAGAGTGAAAATCAATAGGCTTCTTCGTCTTGCCGTGATAAACACGTATACCAAATTTGGTTACGATCCATCAAATAGAACTCTAGTTATTGCGTGGACAAGCTGTGCCCGCTCGCCGGCCGCCTGACTGCCCTCCCGCCCGTATAAGGTGAATACATAATACATCCATTTTTTTCAAACGGGCGTATAAGAATAGATTCAAATGAAACATTGATTGATTGATTGATTTACATCCATTCAACATCAACAGCTAACAGCACCCTTACAACACTGGACCACCTGGCCCCAGGTGTGAATGCAAGGAAGATTTATATTAAGATTTCACAAGATATGGATCATTCAGTATAGATTCATTATAGGAATGAATGGCATTTTTGTTGAATTTATCGGGGTATAAACTTGGAAAAGTCGCGGGAATACTGGACGAAGCGATAAAAAATTACAATTTCTCGAAAATTGTAATTTTTTAAGGCCTCGTCCAGTATTCCCGCGACTTTTCCAAGTTTATATCCCCGATAAATTCAACAAAAATGCCATTCATTCCTTATAATTCCAGCATTTGAAATAAATTCATCAAGAAAATCCGTTTTCTTAAGAATTATTTTAACTGCGCCTGACGGTTTAATACGGAAAGTAGTTCGGCATGGAGTTTACTGGGATATAAATTTTGGACAGAGACTTGCTACGAGCCAACCAAATGTTAGGGAATTGTGTAAATATTTTTGTGCTGGAATTATAATCAAGATATGCATACCCCAACCTTCAGTAGCCGATTTCATCAAAATTGCAAAGTATACTTATCTAGCAAAGTATACTTTGAGGGAGTATGTTTGTTAGTTTATTGTTGTTTAACAGCCTATCAACAGCTAAAGTCATTTAAGGCCGGGCCAACGGGTTCGATCCCGCATTTCACCTGCTGCATTGTGGGGAAAATTCCATTGAGGGAGTAATCATTATTTTTCCCGCAATGCATTATTTCATATCGAACTAACGACTGCATATATTTGATGATTAAAAGTATGCAGAATTATTATACTGAATTTATTACATTATCACAGCCAAAATGGCTGTAATAATGTAATAAATTGAGTATAATAAAAATTAATAAATTTATCCTTAAATTGAAAAATTCTCCCCTTAAAGTATACTTTGCTAGATAGGTATACTTTGCAATGTTGGTGAAATAGGCTACTCAAGACTTCAATAGTTACGGAACCAATAGTCCCTATAAATAGAAATGGAAGATTTCAGAAATTTAACCCAAGGTTTGTGAACACCTGGAAGAATGGATGGCACGTGATTAGATACGAAATAAAAGACAAGAGTTCAGTAGATATGTGACAAATTGAAACAGATATGTAAAACAATAAATGTAGGTAAAACAGATATGCATCTCCTATCATAAAAACAAGTGAAATGTCAACATATGAACAATAAATTATTTGCATATAAAAATGTGATACATATTAAAACATATACACGTAATGCCAGAAATGCACATTTCCATTAATTACTTTACAATTTTTCCTTATTTTGCAATATAAATATATACCGATACGACTCGCTTGCAAAACACAAATGATTGGAGAATACATCAAGCCACTTCTTTTAACATTTTTCTTATTTTTCAATAAAATTTTATTTTGTAACCACAAATTAGAACCGTCTAATCGAGGCGTTTCATACGAGTGATAACAACAAATACGTATGTCGCAGAAGTAAGACCTTTAAAACGGTAATGCCATTAAAACAAAACAAACGATTGGCGTACATACCTTGATTCACATTTCTTTGAACATTTTTCCTGATTTTTCGATACAAGTATATGTTGTGACCACTCATTAGAACCATCTCATCGAGATGGTTCTAATGAGAGGTCACAGCATAAATTTTTGTTGAAAATAAAGTACCTACAGAAACATTTGTTTTTTTTTAAAAACTTGTCACTATCTGGCATGGCCTGACCAAATGCCCACACTTTGCTATAAATCTAGCAACTATTATAGCCATCATCGTCTGTATTTAGAACCATGTGTTCCTGAGTAAGGGCAGCTAACTCCTTCACAAATTCCTCAAGAACAATAGCGCAGTAGACCGCATTCTTTGTCTTCATCGATTCGACCTGCGATTCTTGGATATTGGTCGGTTTCTTGTTGAGATATCGAAATCCTTTGTTTCTACCGGTCAATTCTAGCTTTGAACCTGGTTTGGAAGGCACTAATGGAAGTGTTTTCTTGTCAGTCAGATTCCGTCGAAACAGCATCTCTGAAAACGACCTGGGTCGTTTTTCTGCAGAATACAAGAATTGGTAATTACCATACATGACGACTATCGTCTTGCATGGAATACGATGTGAATGTGGCGTTTATTTTCTGGAGAAGAAGTTGAAGTAACGGACAGAGGTCTATAAATACATTAAATATGCCTAAAAGCATCAATAAATGAAGAAAAAAAAAGCTATACTGAATTATATGGAGGGGGTAAAAAAAATAGCTTTTTTTTTTCTTAATTTATTGATGCTTTTAGGCATATTTAATGTATTTATAGACCTCTGTCCGTTACTTCAACCTGTGGAAAAACCCACAACAAATGTGGAACTATTAAATGCATTACATGGCAAAACAAAAAAGATGGAAAATGCGAAGGCAAATTGAAACTATCGTAAAATTGAGACACAACATTGTGGCAAAACAGGACTCGCGATCGCATGGCACATACATGTACATACAGTGTTGCCTCGATATTATGTGCCGCAATATATCGCGTTCAATGTTATAACATCGTCAGTCTATGGCTCCCAAAAAAATATTAAAAAATTAGCCACCTGCTGATTTTTTTCAGTTGCAATTACAATCACGCTCCGCCTACACAGTTCGCAAAACTCATAAGCCCCATTTCTCCAGTCACAGCCACATATTTCTCCAATGATAATTTGCAAATAACAAGTTCACTAAAATCATTATTCAGATATGACATATTTATTGAACTTTCAAATTGCTATGGTTAGTTGTATGTGGTTTATAAATGCGCTGATGCACATGTGAGACACGCCATGTGAGTTTGTACCTAAGAACATGTCATGAAATAGCTTTACAGAAACTGTGAATGTTATTGTAAATGACGAAATTCTCAGAGCAAATGCGGAGTAGAATTCGCATTTGCTATGAAAATTTAGTCAACTTTCAATGTTATTTACGAAAATATCGTAAATTTTGTAAATATTTGTCACGAGATATGGCACATGTTCTTAGGTACAAAATCACAAGGCGGGACTCATATAATCTTTAACTACACAGGTCACGAACAATGTAATCTCCATTTATTAAGTCAGGAATTAATTATAAGTGTATGGAAAACCCCCGGATATTAGATAAAGTAAATAATAGATAGACGGCACTGAAGAGTCGGCAAGGGTTATCAGGGTGGGAAAAGTTCCAAATGCCAAATTCTGAAAATGGCTAAACACATATTTTTGCACCCACAAATGCGTAAAAGTGTGCTTCTCATGTTGACGCATTATTATTATTTTTCTGCAATTATCAGGAACCTTGAATCCAGATTCACGATATAGCCTGAACACTCCCACCCCAGAATAATCTACCTTGCAATTTTATATTGCAGAAAGTGGATATGGATATAGCGTGACCCGGATATATTGTGGCGCCACCTGGTGACTCCGCCCGACCGGGTTTTAAAGGGGCAGTTCGGTATTCCTCAGTTCACGTTGACAGACAGAATTAGCTAAGAGCTATATGGACCGTCCTTTCATGTTGGTCAACAATTCTCGTATTCGTTGGATGAATTTGATACTTTCTGAACACTTTGGGTTCTCGGTAGTAAATTACCTTACAATGTTCCCAAATAGCGTAGTCCCAGAACAGCCTGCGCATTCGCACGGTCTGATCAGGGCCTACGCTGTTCGCAATTCAGTCAATGAAGTAGGCTAACTGCCATCAGTAAAATACAGGATGTCAGTAAGACTTACGGATGTACCCATCAAAAACTAACAAAAAAATTAACGCAAATTTCCAATTCATTTGGCATTGACACTGAGCCCAGGGGCCGCCACATGGGTTGGCTATAGAATGAAAATATGGATGATGGCAAATAAATATATGACTTAAGTTACGGTAAAATAGATAGTAGGTAGCCGAAAACATTCACGTAATTCTCGGACGGACAGGCAGAGTATATGGATCTATAGCCCAGGGTTCCAGATAAGCTGAGTATTTGCTTAAATACCCAATAAAAATTGCCAAAAACCCAATTGAAAGCAGAAGTAGCGAGTATCAAAAAGCAATACAAATGTTATGGTACCTTTATCATGCTGCAGAAAACAATAAACAGACCACAAATATAGCATATTTTTCTTATTTTCTAAGAAAACACATCTTGGTATTTCATTAGAATTGTCTCCAAGACTTGTTTTCAGTTCGAAGCAAACTATTCAATAATTGATGTCTGTTGACGTGTAAACAGTAGTGTGATTTTATTTTACCCAATTAAAATTTGAAATACCCAATTGCTTAAGAAATGATGGAGTAACAATACTAATTCCTTATCTAGAGCCTTGTAAAGCCCCAACAAAATTTGGGGGTACATAATAACCTCGGAGCTGCAAATTCTAGGAGTCAAAATCAAATTCCAAGGATCAAAACGCCTCAAAAGGTCCCTAACAAATTGAAAACGCTGATCCTAACCATTGGATGGCAGATCTGCGATGGTGGAAGACCTAATCTTGATGCCGATCCGTTCAGGGCTCGGGGACAGGGAATGGGCGCGGTCTGGCAGGAGGCCTATACGCTGTGCCAGGGTTCGTCGGGCACGCAGTAAGAGCGTCTCGAAATTTTGAATCGTGTATGAATAGTGGTCGAGTTTCTGTCGCACCGTCGTCAACACCTGAAAATTCAGAGGGGGGAAATTATAAAATGGGATTATGATTGTATAAGACCCTTGGTATATGGTACCGTAAAAAAAAACGGATAAAAACATTGACAAAAAAAATGGGCGACCTTCAGGGGCCCGTTTCAATAAACTTCTTACGACTAAAATGTTCGTAAGTGCAAACTTATGATAGTCTGTAAATTTCACATTAACACTGTTTTCTTGTAAACAATTATTGGATTTACATTTATTGAGCATAGGCTGCATATGCAGCCTATGCTCAATAAATGTAAATCCATCAATTGAAATTTACAGACTATCCTAAATTTGCACTTACGAACATTTTAGTCGTACGATGTTTAGTGAAACGGGCCCCTGATGGTGAAATAAGGTTAAAGGTACATGTACACTCCGTAGGCACAAAATGTTTTTTATATCAGAGACATCATCTGTCAGGAGACATTTTCTGGCAAAATAAACATTCATTCACCATTACCCCACGTATTGATTGGCATTATTATACATTTTACATGTATATCAGAAGTAAATTTCCACACTGATATCAGGGGCGATAACCGTATTTCCTTAAAATGTTAACGGACATTACTACCGGTATATATTCTCTGTATTTATTTTTTGATGTGCAATGATCTTTAGTATAAATAATTAAAAAATATCATGCCTCATGAAATTAGCCTGACACCACCGCGAATCACTATCAGTAAAATAAATATTACTAAATAATTATATCTGTATAGCGGGCGCTCGTAATTTTTAGAACTGGTGGAATAGTGACACCATTGTACACATATTTAATTCCTACAACGAACACTTTGTGCCTACTGAGTGGGCATGTACCTTTAAGATCATGTGAATGGTGGTGTAATAGTGTCTCCCATGTCCACATGATGATGCATCAAATATTAAAGAAATCCTTCAAGAGTGATGTTTGTTTGTTTGTTTATTGGTGTTTAATGGCCTATCAACAGCTAAGGTCATGTAAGGCCGGGCAAACAGGTTCGATCCCGTTTTAACCTGCTGCATTGGGGGGAAAATCCCAAAATTAGAACGGAATATTTACATCGAGATACAACATATTCAGCCCTGAAATTAGAATAACCTGACCTGGTGCCAGGTCCATACTGCACCAAAGTCACTTGGCCCCTTCCCCTATTTAAAAGTAATACCGGTAGGATTACTCTTATAAGGGGTATAACCAGATTCAACTGTCACATACAAAATGCCAAAGACGTATGTGAGGGCCAAACCAGGTCTCCAGTCGGGATTCCGGTAAAGATGAACCCCGGTCGTTAAATTACCCGTCGCGTGCTCCCACTGCCACCCACCCAAGAAGTGATGATATTAAGTAGAAACTCTTACAATTTTTATATTTTTCAAAGATTACAGCTGAATGTGCCTCCATTTTAAAGATTTATTCGCTATAAGTACACATTTTTACTAAATCTCACAGGACCGGTTTTTAATACTGTGGGAAACACTACAGTCAATATACCTGAACTACTGTCTGTTTCACGAAACCTGCCCAATTTTTACGGCCATATAAACAATGCAAAAACAGTATATTTTTTTATATTAAATTTTATCAAAATTTAAGAATGAGCCTTCTTTTTATTTCATGAAATTTGGTCAAATATTGATTTTATTACGAAAAATTGATTTGTCTAGGGGAAAAAGGAGGTTGAGGAGAGCTGTGGGAGGAGTCAGAAAACGAAAAAAAATGGAAATAGACTCTGAAACCTGGCTAGATAGTTTGGAAATGCTCTAAGAAAACAAAAGTTAAATTTTGAAAATCGGTTCAGTATTTCTGTGAAGATGTCTGGGGATTTAACATGGGGAAATTGTTTTTTTGCAATAAAATCAATATTTTACCAAATTTCACGAAATAAAAAGATTGTTTTTCAATTGTTTATATAGCCGTAAAATTTGGCCAGCTTTCGTACAACAGACAAGGGACTCAACAGTTGTCCAAGACTTTACACACTGAATGTGCCCCCCGAAGATTAAGTTGCTAAATATGCCATTCCAATTTTAATAATGTGGGAAACACTATTTAAGGTGTTTGTTTTGTTTGTTTGTTTATTGGTGTTTAACGGCCTATCAACAGCTAAGGTCACGTAAGGCCGGGCAAACGAGTTCGATCCCGTTTTAACCTGCTGCATTGCGACTATTTAAGGTGCAAAATTCACGCTCACACACTCACCAATGGCAAGTAGACTTCAAATCGGACCAGTCAAAACCAAGTTTTAAAACGGTCAATGTGGCCCAAATTGGTTGATTGGGACGAGTGCTAATTTATGTTACAATACTAACGCTAAATACACATATTTAAAATGTGTCCAAATATTTAAGGCCACTATGGTAGTTTCTAACCCTGCTACTGCTGACATACCTGTAGCCAATTTCATCAAAGTTGCAAAGTATACTTATCTAGCAAAGTATACTTTGAGGGAGTAATAATTTATTTTTCACAAAATACATTATTTCATATAGAACTAACCGTTGCATATATTTTATAATTAAAAGTATGCAGAATTATTATACTGAATGTATTACATTATGTGATAATGTAATAAATTCAGTATAATAAAAAATAATAAATTTATCCTAAAATTGAAAATTTCTCCCTCAAAGTATACTTTGCTAGACGAGTATACTTTGCAAGGTTGGTGAAATAGGCTACTGGACTAGAGATTTAACTGTGGGCTGGAACACGCTCAATTGCCAAAGTGGCCCAAATTGGTTGATTGGGACGAGTGCTAACTTATGTTACCGTACTAATGTTAAATATTTGGATAGCACTTGTTTTGGGATATTCCTATTAGTCCAGGCCCTGCCTAAAACCCCGTATACATTTCATCCGCAAGAGATTTTGAAACTTGATTTGAGTTATTGGACCATTTATCTTCAAAAATCACGGAGGTGCTTTTGCGAAACCGGCTGCCAGAACGCACCAGAAGAGCAAATCCAAGATGGCCGCCAGAAAACGTATTGCAAATGTAAATATCAAACTACACATCATATTAGTTTGTGAAACACATCGTTTTATAGGTTTTATGGTGTGGGGAATCCGTTTCTGACATCGTATTCGTTGTTAAAGGTCACGTTCACAAGATCAAGGTCGAAAATCACCAAAACCCCAGACACAAATTCCAGATTCAGACCCCCTTCCGCCGCCACATACACAGCCCGTCACCTCACGGTCCCTACCCATCGCCTTGTACATGTACAAAACAACCTCTCTACAACAGCAATTCATGGAAAACCTCAAACTGGCTGTTGTACAGAGGTGGCTGTTACAGAGAGGAAACTCATATAGTAATTCAGAGCTACAGTTAAGGTGCGTACTTTTATAAACATCTTGCCAGTTTTGGTGAATAATACACAAAATCCCCCACAATGTTGATCAAATTACGCACATTAATTGTGGCTCTGGTAATTCATCACGTTGGATCTTAGAATTGTGGCTGTTAAATAGAGGTGGCCGTTGTAGAGAGGTGGCTGTTCGTGGATGTTCGACTGTATATCGTAGATGATATATCTGTCACTTTAATACATCATATAAACCAGTGTTGTTAATATTGAAATAAAATCACAGCGTTGTATTGATCTTTCGCGCCACTTTCCAATCACGGCGTGTATCGTATGTCCATTAATTTAAAGTACCGCGCTGTTAATATGTAACACACCAATCCAGCATTGCGTTGGCCTATACCGATTGCAGCTGAATGTTGCACGTTACAGTTGGTTTCTGACTGTCAACTTAGCAGCATTGCTACACATTTTCATAACGAGTATTGAATTCAAAGAGTGTTTATATATAATATATGTAGTTGTATACGTTGTTGTCAGTTTGTCGTATACATATACACAGACTGTACGAGAATGGCGGAGGGCAGGAGCCAGCAGTCTACTCCTGTGTGTGAACATGTTGGGGTTCTACTGACACCGGGTATCTCAACAGAGTTTGATCCCACGAAATGCATCATCTGCCAAGAATTGGGTGATAAGCATAAAACAACACAACCAAAAGAAGCTGGTCGAGAGAGTATGAAGCGTGCTGCGTCAATCAGGAAAGATGTAATCAGCAAAAGACTGAGAATAGCAGAGGGTGGAGGCACAGCATATGTGTACCACAACACTAACAAGTGCTTCAAGTGGTATACACATATGCAAAAACTGAAAGCAATTGAACAGGCTGAAGCTGTTGCTCAGCATGTAGACACTGAAATGGAACAGATAGAAGACGAATGTACACAACCCATGATGCGTCGCAGCTCTGTCACACCGAGGGAAGCAGCGAGTTGTGAGAGAGATCCAACACTGCTGAAATGTGTTGTGTGTGGCAGTGATAGGGTTGAAGTAAACCGTGTATCGTTGCGAGACAAATTCAGAATTAGTGAGCGAGTTGCAGCGCAAAATTTTCTGACTGCTACTAAACATCTGAAAGATGAGGTATTCTGTAGAGTCGCGGAGCTAAGCAGTGTTGAGATGTGTTTGCATCAGATTTGTATTGTCATGCAATTTGTATCAGACGTTACTTGCATACATATGAGCAAGATGTACAGTCCTCTAGTAGTATACCTATTGACGAATGCAATTCGAATTCTGCGGTCAAACATACTTTGTTTTTGCAGGCCTTAGAGCACATTGACCCTCTGTTGCAAAAAGGGTATGGGTTTACTGTGAAGGACATCACTAGTTGTATGTATCATTTAGATGACACTCTTGATTTCATAATATACAACCGCGATGTTAAAAAGTTACTCGAAGACCACTATGGTGGCAAAATTTGCTCCAAATCCTAGGCGAAATGAATCCGAACTTGTTTTTTCATCCAACATCACAGCCGCGGACTTAGCTATTAAAATTAAAAATCTTGACGCTGTTAGACACGTTGGTGAATCATTGAACAAAGCCGCTAAACAAGTCGATTATGGTCTGGACGACAAGTTCTGTGACGCTGAAGAACTTAAGCATTCCTGGGAAAACACGATAATCCCTGACGAATGGCTGACATTATTTTTTTTTTTTTTCTATTCAGCATTATATGACATTCCCAAATCAATGATGGCCAAAATGGAAATGATGCAAATGCCAGATGAGGAAGAACATGCATTCTGTGATGATGGTGAAGACACTTTGTTTGACGAAGAGGATAGATGGGCTTTGAAAAATCGCCATTCCAAACTCAATTGTCATTTCCAGATGACATATAACCATATTCACCACGGCCGGAGGAAAACCCCACTCCACACAATGCTAGGACAATACATGTATGGGAAGACACGCAGCAGGGAGATACTGACAACACTGAACAGAGTAAGTACCTCGTCTAGCTACAATGAAGTGAAGCGATCAAGGTGTCTCATGTGTGCTTACACAATACAGTCATCGGAGGTCACTGGGGTGCCCATTCCAAGCCATTTTTCCGACGACGGCTGGGCATTTGGCGCCTTTGACAATGAAGATTTCGAAGATAATTCATCCATTTCAGGTACACAAGGCAAACATTATACAGCACAGGCTCTATACCAGGAGACCACTTCGCCAGCCAAGTCAAAGCCTTTTGTATCAAGCACGAATCTCTCGAAATTCGCACGTCCGTCAAAAGAAAAACTTCCCTGTCAAATTGTACCCTCTCACCACAAACCCGTGATGAAGCCTACCTTACCACCCAACTTTAGGCTTGTAGATAATATTGACGTGGACATTATATCGGATGCTGAGAAAGCTGTAGAGCAGTCAGCCAATACCGAATTTGTCATATCACTCATTCGCTGTGGACTCCCATACTCTGCTGCTGCTCCTGGCGAGCTTCCTCCTTGGGGTGGAATTCATGCACTGATCACAACAGCAAACGTGCCACTGATGAGAGTTGGGTTTCTTCCTGTTATCCCCTCACCTGTGACAGAATATGCCACTGTCCGCAAGGCACTGACCAATTTCCAAGCATCCCGGCGCCAGTTGAATCAAGATACTATGGCCATAGTTTCTGATGAGGGTGTATATCACATTGTTGTTGATATAGTCATGAATGAGCCGGGCACTTTCGACGACCTTTTTACAATGTTAGGAATGTTTCACTTTGTTAAGGTACTTTTGCGGTATGCAGGGAGGTATCTTAGTGGCAGTGGAATGAGCGATGCCCTTATTGAAAGTGAAGTTTTCGGACCGAAAACAGTTTCAACTGTGCTCTCTGGTGGCCACTACGTCAGGTCATTAACAGAATGCTGATCGTATCAGAGGTTCTTGAATCTCTCATGTGGAATGCATTCTGGCAGTCCAATGATCCCACGTCTGTACCATTTGTCCAGTCTGCCATTCAGCTCAAGGATGTGTTGCAAACAAAGAGGCGGGAGGGGTCTGTCCCCAAGTTTGAGCAGGTATCTGCTGATGCTGCCGATCTCCGTCAACAATTCAACACATTTGTCCAAGGGTGCCAGGAGAAATCGGAATTATGCCATTACTTCGTGAATTTTCAGAAGATTGTTGCAATAATCAAGCAGCTGATTGTAGCAGACCGTGATGGTAACTGCAGCTGCATGTCGGAACAGTGAAGGCTTCAATGGCCATCCTACGTGAATTTGATGCTATCAATTATCTGCGGTACGCATCATGGTACTTGGAGAGGATTCAGGTTCTGGAGGTCACCTATCCCACACTCTACCGCCGGTTCTGTATGGGCCAGTTTGTTGTGAAAGACCGACCGGGTGCGGTTATTTGCTGCCGTGGCAGGGGATATGAAGCTGGAGCAGTCGCAGAACAGATTCTCGCAGGGTCCAGGTGGACACGTGATTGTTGGGAGCGCTGGAGATGCTGCTGTTGTGGCCGAGTTTGGGCTTCTGTTTCATGAAATCCTCACGATCAGCAATCTTCTCCAGTTACTCACCAATGCTCGACTCATGGATCATCTGGAAACGACAATACAGCATGAGCTCGGTGGCCGAAAGGGTTTGATATTTGACCGAAATGTGACACGATTACTAGAGTTTGTGAAGGCCCGGGAAAACACCTTCATTGTTCTGGCACCACACGTTCCACTCTACAATATCGTGACAAAGCACATTGTCAATGACATCGTTAAGGTGAGACTTCTGAAGGCACTGGAGAACGGTGACATAGCGTACCGGAAATTTCGCGATGAGCGGTACGTGGTCAGGTCTAAGAAACTCAGCGTCACCATATCTAAGGTGAATCTCCCTGCCTTTGACTCACAATGTACAACGAAAACCAATACGGTTCCAACCAGGACTGCCGTTTCCGCACAGGATATCGCATCTGCACAGAGGGAGGCAGAAATCGCTACACTTCGCGGAATGTCGCCAGAAGAGCTGTATTCGCATGACCTTCTGCAATCTAGCCAACTATTTGTGGGCGACATCACAACAAAGCCTGATAAGGCAAAGTTGGTCACTGAGCTTGAAAAATAATCTTACCTCAAATGATTACCAATTCACAAAAGACAGTCCACTAGCAACACATGTCTTGCTTGACTTTATGTCAAAAATCAGACAGTTTCCAATCTCCGGTCTTTGTCTGCACATTTTGGTGGAGTCATACAAGAAGTTCTGAAGAGTGCCCGTCGAGTATGTCCAACACAGGAAATGACGCACATAGTATTCGATAGCTACAATGAATTGAGCATCAAGGATGGCGAGCGGAACCGTAGAGCTGGTGATGATATCGCTGTCGATTTGGCCGTCGTGGATGAGTCTGTGCCTATTCCACACCAGTTAGACAAGTTTTGGGCATCTAGTCTCAACAAACAGAACCTTCAGCTACTGGCGCGGGATGTGGCGGAACGGGATATGCATGACGTGGTATTGAGTGGAATGGTGGTCAATGAAGAGTTAACGTCTGCGAGACTGAAGTTGGCTGGATCACCTGCGAGTGATCTGGCTGATCTAAACAACTGGCAGGAGGAGGCAGACAGTCGCATAATAGCTCACGTGCACTGGGCAGTCGGGAGGGGCTGTGAGAAAGCGATCGTAGTGTCTAATGACACAGATACTGTAATTCTTCTCCTGCGCTACATTAGCTTGTTCAAAGAGGGTGGTTTGCAGGAGCTTTGGGTTCAGTACGGGACTGGGGAGAAGCGACGGATGATTCCGCTTCATGTCATGCACCTCAAACTAGGAGAGGAATTATGCCGTGTACTCATCAAGGCACATGTCACGACTGGAGACGATGCACTCAGCAAAGTTGGCACAAAGCATGCTGCACTCGTATGCAGACCGGCAATGCTTCTCTCCAGCTCGGCGAGTATCCCGTGCTCTCTGAAGCGGAGCTACATCAGGCAGAACTATATCTCGTCCGTGTATGGGCCGGTGCCACAAGCAAAACCACTGCAACTACATTTGACCAATTACGACTTGACGTCCGCAGGCATTCAGTGGTAGGGTTAGAGGGGCTACCACCCACAACAAGTGTCATCCGAGGACATCTAAAGAGGTCATTTTATGTGATCCGCAATGCTCTCACTTTACTAGCTGATACCAACCAGCTCGACCCTCTTGAGTATGGTTGATTCAGCCGCAATGGGAGCTTACTGCCACTTAAATCGCTAAAACCAGTCCCTCCAAAATCCTTACCACTTGTGGCTGTAGTGGAAAATGCAATTCGAAGCGATGTTCATGCAAAGCAGCAGATGTTATGTGTGTGACTACTGTCACAAGAAGGTTGTTGAGCCGATCTGTGCAAATAGATAAACACATGCACAGATACCTCATTTGCACCTTTCTCGGGTCTGATTGCTGGCATATATTCCATGTATTATTTCGAACCATTATGGAGCTAAGGTTAAACATATCTGAAACATCCACAATATGATGCAACACATCTGCCTTTCAAATCAAATGGATGCTTAACAGGAGACACATATTTACGTATAGTAAGTGATACTGCAACGGTACTGGCACAGTGGCTGCTTAAGACATGTATTCATATCGGCACCATTTAGTAAAGACCGGGGGCCTGTACTACATGTTTAACTGTATTATTTACTATTTTTTATTTTTGGAGTGCTGTGTACAATTTCATTGGTGAACAATGTGTCAGCCAGCCTGATAATAAGTTGTACAATAACATAATTTGAAGTCATCCGTTTTTAAATGCTTTTTTTCTTTGACCTTAACCTTTGCATGTGACATTGACATCCAATCACGAAGTAGATGCCACAAATGGATTTCCCATGCCAACACACATATAAAACAATGCAATCCACTTACTTTTACAGCGTATGGATCAAAATCTGGATTTACAATAGGTGGCTGGTGGCCATTTTGGAACTTGATATTGTGAACGTGACCTCTAATCATGAATACGATGTCGGAAACGGATTCCCCACACCCTAAAACCTATAAAACGATGTATTTTACACACTTATATGCTGTGTAGTTTGATATTTACATTTGCAATACGTTTTCTGGCGGCCATCTTGGATTTGCTCCCCTGGCGGATTCTCGCAGCCGGTTTCGCAGAAGCACCTGTGTGATTGTTGAAGATAAATGGTCCAATGACTCAAATCAAGTTTCAAATTCTCTTGCGGATGAAATGTATGCGGGGTTATAAGCAGGGACAGGACTATATATAACGCCTAAATAACTTATACAAATAGGTTGTGTTACTATGATAAACCAATACGACTATACAAATTCTAATTGTTGGAGCACTCTTATATATATACATTAACCCTTAGACCGCTATCTTATTTTTTTTTTGTCATCTGCTGTTTATTTTCTATTTTCCATTTTTATCAGCACTTTAGAATCATTTCCATTGGAAATGATTCTGAAGTGCTGTCAAACCGTGTTTTTATTGAGAAATAAGGCAAGATATAAAAGCAACAGCGGACGACAATTGTTGTGAGTAGCGGTCTAAGGGTTAAGACTTTGTTGTGGGAAACCACAGAATTAAAATGTGTTTCCCACCACAAATTGTGTCCAAATATTTACGGCTGCAATGGTAGTTTCTAACCCTGCCATTGCCAACATACCTGGACTAGAGATTTAACCGTGGGCTGGAACCGAAGGTTTTGATTGAGCAAGAATGAGCGGAGCAGGGGGTGGGAGTAGGCGGCCAGGCGTGCGATAACCCCCGTCAATATCAGGTTCACGGGTAGCGAGTTCTGCATCATGCTGTCTAACTTGAGAAGAAGGGCCGTCAAGAATGGACCTGAAATGACACAAACCATGAGATTATGGGTCTAAGCAGATATTTTCTGTAAATGACAACGCAAAGCGACAAAACTTTCATAGCAAATTCGGAATTCTAATCCGCATTCGCTGTGAACGTTTCGTCAACTTATTTAATAATTTATGGAAAATATTGTAAAAGTTTGTAAATATTGTCTCAAACATGAAACACGGGTCTGATTAATTGATTGATGTGGCTGTGCCTCAGAACTGTCACCAGTGTAGTCCCAGATCCGCCTGCGAATCCGTGCAGTCTGATCATGGTCTGCTCTGTTTGCGATTACATCAATGAAACACCCGTCATACGTGTAACAAGCAAGAAAAGATCAAGCTGCAGGAGTGCATTTGATCTGTAGCCTATTTCATCAACATTGCAAAGTATACTTTAGTAGCAAAGTATACTTTGAGGGAGAAATTTTCAATTTTATGATAAATTTATTAATTTTTATTATACTGAATTTATTACATTATCACAGCCAATTTGGCTGTGATAATGTAATAAATTCAGTATAATAATTCTGCGTACTTTTACTCATCAAATATATATGCATTTGTTAGTTCTATATGAAATAATGCATTTCAGGAAAAATAAATGATTACTCCCTCAAAGTATACTTTGCTAGTAAAGTATACTTTGCAATGTTGATGAAATAGGCTACTGGACATACCCTGGTCACAAATCACATAAGCTCCATTTCTCCAGTCACATATATACATGTAAGTTAAATTGCATTACCTATACTAGGTTGTCCCCTCGTCAGCTTCGTTGTGTTGAGAACACCAGAAATAGGCCGGCTGGTGGTTTCCTTATTTTGCATAAAGGTTGCCCCTGCGAACCGTACAGATTTATCCCCCTTTACACTTGATCTTCGCTCTACTTTCGATATATTATCTCCCCTGGCTGAGTCACGTCTCACCAAGATCCCGTCTGTGACTTTGGAAGAAGCTTTACCATCTGCTTTTTCATTATCCTTGTTTGATATATTAGTATTTGCTGCTCCATAATCTTCGCCTTTCTTACGTGGGTCACTGTACCAGTTTTCTACACGTGCATATTCACTATTGGCTGTCGACATACTTTCTAATGAATTTGAACTAGAGCTAGATTCACTTTTGTTGACTTTTTCCGAATTTTGCATGTTTGAATTTGATGTTTGATCTGGTACCGTCACTTCTACAAATGTGGTGTTGTCTATCAGTGTTTTATCTGCTGGTATATCGTTATTGTTTAGAAACTGCGATTCCGGAACGGACAGAACTTCAAATTCCGTTGTGTTGGTAATCCCAGCCTTTGAATTCAAGGCTACACTATCTATAACTTCAAAAGAGGTTGTGTTAGCAGTTGGATCGATGTTGTCTCTTGACTTTTCCAATTCATCATCAGCTATTTCATACACAGAACTGATGTCTCTCGAATCACAAAAGTCGGAAGAGAATCCGCCTGAACCTTGTATACTATTTAGCACCTTTTCTCGGCTTATATCTTTTCTTGGAGTCGATGTTTTAGATATAGAAGCAGACACATTAGACAGGACCGAGTCCAATGATTTGAAACTTTCTTCAATTGTTATTGTTCTATCCACATTGGCATTACTCTCATCTAGCATCGACAAGAACTCATCCATGGTTTCATACTTTGAGTCATTCATTACATTAGAATCTACACTAGCCTCTATATCTTCAGTTTCATCAGTAACACCTATTGCACTTGTGTCGTTAGCTAAAACAGACTTTATATCACATACACTGCTTTTGGAATACGGAGTTTCCGAACTCGCATTCGAAGAACCACGATTGTCTGTTCCACCCATAGTTACATCTTTTTGTTCGGAGCTGCAATCTTTGTTTGTTTCACCTTCACTGTCACCATGCTTGGCCATTGAATCATTGCTGCTTTCTTTGTTTGTCTCCAACGAATCACAGGGCGGATCTTCCCCGTCGTATTTGTAGAGCCAGCATTCACCGTTAACGGCACAGTTCCGTACTGACCGTCTGGCATCTAGAAGGTAACTTAGGTAGCTGGATTCGAAATGTTCTAGTTTGCTGCCAAACGATCCCGGGGGAAACGACATCCCATGTGTACTGGTGTCTCCTTTTGATTCACTAGAATAAAACAAGAAATACATCCCAATATGACTGTCAGATGAATATAACACAATTCTGCAAAAACCAGGAACCCACTTTTCCGACGGAAAAGTGGGTTCCTGGTTTTTGCAGAATACACAGACTGAACTGAAGAAGGGTTTGAAATACAAAGCAATACACATCTGTCAGTTCCGTAGATTGTTCAATTGGATGAAAAGTTGAAACCTAGTTAAATGTTGTTTTATTGGTGTTTAACGGCCTATCAACAACTACGGTCATTTAAGTCATGTGTTCATAGAACACGGATGCCCCACATATCGCTTTGATAATAAATGGGGCCAAATTTACCAGAGCGTTAAAGTTTCGTGACGGACGGACGGACGGATGTTCTTACAAATGGATACTTATGTGGCTTATCACTTGTTAAATATTAGCCACATAAAACGATTTTTAGCCACATAAAAGGATTTTTTAGGTGGCTAATTGTAACCAACCCTATCCTTTACTAAGTCCATAACCCTGTGGGGCTAGCCACATAAGTACCCTAATGTGTGCCCGGACAGACGGACGGGATGGACGGGACGGACGGACAAGGGTAACACTAAATGCCCCCTCCACTATCGTGGTGGGGCATAAAAAACAGCAGACGGCAATTTCCGTCAACAGCGTAGGAAGGGTTAACCCAACCTAAAATGACTTTGGAGGTCCCCAGGGTGTCCGATTTAGAGAGGCTCCACTGTAATCAAGCACTCCATGAACCTTTTTATGTCATTTTCAATCATGAACAGATTTTGTTTTTGTTTCTTTGTTTGTTGGGTTTAACGGACTATCAACCATGTACATGTTCAAGTACATGTACATATGGGGAGAAAATCCCAAAATTAAATCTGAACTGAATATTTACAATAAGACGTAGCCGAGGGCCAACCAGGCAAATCACGATTCCTATAAGGAGGAACCCCTACCGTTAATTTACGCCATCACGTTCGCAAAACCACCGACAAACCACCCACAATCATGAAGAGATACGACAATGACATAAGTGACAGTGAAACCCATCTAAATTAAAGACAATGGGGTCGCCAGCGTGTTCGGTTTAGAGAGGTTCAACTGTATAAAACATTACAACAGACAACAGTTTTTGTTCCCAGCATTCTAAGGGTTAATAACGTTTATTACAAATGGTTCAATATAGGAATGAATGACCTTTTTGTGGAATTTATCGGCGTATAAACTTGGAAAAGTCGCGGGAATACTGGACGAAGGCCGGAAGGCCTCGTCCAGTATTCCCGCGACTTTTCCAAGTTTATATCCCCGATAAATTCCACAAAAAGACCATTCATTCCTTATAATTCCAGCATTTGAAATAAATTCATCAAGAAAATGTGTTTATTTTCCGGTAAAATTCACGGTTACGGAGTTTACTGGGATATAAATTTTGGACAGAGACTTGCTACGGGCCAATCAAATGTTAGGGAACTGTGTAAATATTGTTGTGCTGGAATTATGAGTAAATGAAACTCGGTTTATTATTCTTTACATTAACAGAGCTCAAGCTTTGTGTCTAAAGAGTATTGTACGCCCTGATTTCAAATTAAATGCATATTTTATTTTTACAAATGGATTATTGATTTTCTTCATTATTAAAAACAAGTGATCAAAACAAAATTAAACATTCAGTTATTTTAGTGTGTTATTACTTATTCACTTATATTTCGGTAATACAGTTGAAAATTTACTTAAAAGTCGCAAAAAGCAAAATTTACTTAAAAGCAAACACTAGCTCAACTAAGTAAATTTTCAACTTTATTACAGTATTTTCACTACTCAATTTGAAAATCAATGCGTATTTTCAGATTGCTGTGAGTATTTTGTACTCCCACTGTTGATATTCAATGCATATTCAGCTAAAATAAATGTGTAAAATACACCAATACGCACCTTATCTGGAGCTCTGCATTAACATACAAAAAACAAGTAAGAGAACACAAATAAAGAAAGCAAAATCTTTAACGGAATATTCATTGCAAAGGATAGGAAAACCTGTATTCAGTGCCTACCCTCAACTTGGTCATATACCAATAGTCTCCGCGAAAAGTCGTTGGTCCGTCGGACTTGTTCATTAAAATTGCCACCGGTCAGACGGTAAACCGGAAGTCGCCGGACAGAATTTCTACGCTTCAATGAAATCACCTTCCTTTGGTATGCGCTTCTGGTGCTAGCTACCTTTTCTTATACGACTGATATACTTAAAAAGCTAAAAAGCTCTTAAATATCACACAAAATCAATTTTATTTTTTATAAAAACAATTTCGGTCTGGTAAATTTTTGTCCGGTCTGGTAAAAAATAAAGTTTACCAGACCGAATGTCCTGTAAAATGTTGGCAGTTTCGCGGAGACTGTATAAAACATAATTACTATGTCCATGCAACAAAAAATTGTCACTTCATATTGAGAAACAATATTATAACAACAATATTACACCAAACTCCTTTTCGAAGACTATAAAAATGTGCAGCAAAGTAAAACAACATCAACAGTAAAACAACATCAACAGTGAAACAACATCAACAGTGAAACAACATCAACAGTGAAACAACAAGCATGTGTGGTCATTTCTAAATAAACAAATGTTGCAATTAATGAGCAGTTAGTCTCTTGTTTACGGAGCCCCGCAGGGGACATGGATTTTTTTTATTATTAATTCGTTCCCACGAAATAACAATTTGTTCCCCTTAATTTAACAATTTGTTCCCTCGAATTAACAATTGTTTCCCACGATATAACAATTCGTTCCCAAGAATTCGTTCCCACGATATAACAATTCGTTCCCACGAATTAACAATTCGTTCCCGTGGGATCAAATTGTTATTTTGTGGGAACAAATTGTTAAATTGAGGGAACGAATTGTTAAATCGTGGGAACGAATTGTTAAATTGAGGGAACAAATTGTTATTTCGTGGGAACGAATTAATAAAAAAAAAAATTCTACGTCCCCTGCGGGGCTCTGTACTTGACCTAGTAAATTCCAGGTCAAAACTAGATTGGTCAGTAAGCGAGGCTTACGTAATACCCCCCGCTTTGCGGGGGCGAATGTGAAGCAGATCCGAGCAAGGAAACAGAAGTTATAACCAATTTCTCTGATGTTAAGTTTTGTAAAGAGACTAAGTATGTGACCTTGACCTTGGGATCAGCGGGGGTTGGACGGTCGTGGATTTGGCACAGCATGGTAGTAGAACCTTACAGGAATGCATGTGTGAAATATTAAGCATTTTAGATGAAGGAAATAGAAGTTATAACAATATTTCTCTGATGTTAAGTTTTGTAAAGAGACTAAGTATTTGACCTTGACCTTGGGATCAGCGGGGTTTGGACGGTCGTGGATTTGGCACAGCATGGTAGTAGAGCCTTACAGGAATGCATGTGTGAAATATTAAGCATTTTAGATGAAGGAAATAGAAGTAATAACAATATTTAAATCCTCAATACCAAATTTAGCAGCATTACTTATGTAGTGACCAAGTTTCAAGAAGGTTTGATTCCGTCCGATTCACATTTCTCTGCAGAATGTTCAGAGTAACTACATATTAAAGTAATGCTGCTATATATTGGTATTGGTGGACTTGTAGTGTTAACGGCTGGAACATAGTCATCATTAAAATGAAGAAACCGCAGTTGTATTGATGAAAAATAAGATTTACCCAAGACCTCATGGACGCTGCCATTAATCCCGTGTAAACAATAAACCATGTGATCCCATAACAGAAAAGTAAGCAAGACAGGGCCAACATATCAGGCATAGTTCCACACATTATATCCTTATTCATGTATTAAATTACAAAAATAAAATGATTGCCAATTTTATATTTAAATCCTTTAGTGTACCTTTAAAACATAATCTATGTGGATCTCCCAGAGCGTCTGGTTCAGAGAGATCACGCTATACAGGGCTCCAGATAAGGAATTAGTAATTGAGTATTTTCACTCCATCATTTCTGAAGCAAATGGGTATTTTAATTGGGTAAAATAAAATCACACTACTGTTTACACATCAACAGACAGCAATTATTGAATAGTTTGCTTCGAAATGAAAACGTGTTTTGGCATTTAATTAGAATTGTCTAAGGGAGACAATTCTAATGAAATACCAAGATGTGTTTTCATGGAAAATAAGAAAAATATGCTATATTTGTGGTCTGTTTATTGTTTTCTGTAGCATGATAAAGGTACCACAAATTTGTTATTGCTTTTTGATACTCGCGACTTCTGATTTCAATTGGGTTTTTGGCAATTTTAATTGGGTATTTATGCAAATATGCAGCTTATCTGGAGCTCTGCGCTATGTAACGATCACCATGCCACATTTACCATGTTAGTATAGACCAGTACCATAAATAGTTTACCAGACTTGGAAAAGAACTTCTAGGGCATCATTGACTTTAGAATTTGAAGAATTTGCCGGTTTGTTAATTAGTTTAAACTAAACATGTTGTTTAATGAAAACCAAGCATGTTAAACCAACAAACTCCACCAAGGGGCATCTTTGACATTAGATTTGGCAGACTGTGCAGATCTAATATCACGTTGCTTAATCTAAACTAAGGAACTTGACGAAGGAACAAATTCCGCCACTTCTAGAACCAACGATTCCTTTGAAGTGGGTTCAACCCTTAGAATGCGAGAACCGAAAATAGTCGTCTGCTGCTGTGTCTCTTCTCTCAGTAAAAACATGTTTTTTCAGCATTTTAGAATCATTTTCATTGGAAAATAAAAAATAAAAAAAGACGTCAAATTTTTATTTGGCATTGTAAGATTAAGGAAAGTTAATCAAGATTTTCTTGACAATAGAATAGGCATAATTTACTAAAAATAAATAAATGTTACTTTAAACGAAGTAATGTGACAGCAAACAACAATCTCAGCCCATTGTAATGTTGATGATGCCACGGCAGCAGCTCTAAAGTAAGTTATGGTAATAACCCTGAATATTCGGACACAATTTGTTCTAGGAAACACATATAAAAGTCTGGTTTCCCACAACAAAGAGTCCCAATATTTAGGGTAAGTATGGCTGTACTGGTTTATCACAAGAACAATGTATCTGGATACAATTTGTTTTGGGAAACCCCCAGGGTTTTCCCAAAACAAATGGTGACCAAATATTTAGGGTTATTCAGGGATTCCGCGGGGGAAAATAAAAAAATCTCCACTTCAAAAAAAAATTAAAAAAAAATAAAAAAAAAATAAAAAAAATAAAAAAAAAATTTTCTTTTCGAAAATTGTAATTTGTTATCGCAAATTGTTTATTTTAATCGCCAATTGCGGAATCCCTGGTTATTACGGTACTCCCGATTTGTCAGGTCCGGTAACCTATCTATTAGACTGGTCAACAGTCCATTACCTGATAACCTTTAGTCGTCGGCTTTGACGAGATCGCAAAAACTTTGGCAGGTTCTGGCGTTTATTGTTAGTAATCAGCGGTACGCTGGTCAAGTCCCCCGAGCTATGAATAGATACACACCATTGCCACACAGACATACAATGGACACACTGTCCCAAAGTTCCAACACTCTGTGTTGATTAACCCTTTCAACCCTAAGTAACTGGAATGAATTTTGATATGTTAATTTTGCAACCAATCCAATCATCACAAAATGATTGTCAGACGAGTCCATTTATGAAGAGAGGGTGTTTTTGTTTCTGAAATAAATATGAAAATTACTAGCAAAAAGTGCAGATCCTGATGAGACGGCTCGTCACGAGCCGGCTCATCGGGATCTACAAGTTTTGCCAATATCACTATACAGGCCTGTGATGTTGAAAGGATTAATAGTTGCTATAGCAAACTAACCAAATTTTGTCTGGCATCAACAAATCAAAGTGGTATGGTTTTCTTGTTGTGACAAGGACAAATAAGCAGAATATGGTCGGACATGGTCACAATAATGAAAACTATCACTATCACAGGAGTGTTTGTTTGTTTGTTTATTGGTATATCTGCCTATCAACACCTAATGTCATTTAAGGCCGGGCAAACGGGTTCAATCTTGTATTTAACCTGCTATCACAGGAGTGATCATAATACCCCCACAAACATCGCCTTGACACATGAATAGGTTTAACATCACAAAGAGTTTCATAGATTGGCATCAAACTTTCATGCCCCTTTTTTACCTTTGACCTCTAAGTGTGACCTTCACCCTCGACCTGGGTATGTCACATTCAAATACCATCATGGCAAACACTTGTGCCACATCATTTGAAAATCCATTCATCGGTTTACGAGATATATGCCAGAATCGAAATGGCATGCCCATTTTTTACCTATGACCTCTAAGTGTGACCTTGACCTTGAACGTAGGTATGTGGGTATTGAATGTGACACATCGTCTGCTATAGGTGCGGTGCATTGACAGTTTCATGTCTACCACAATTTGTACCTGTGATTGGAGAAATGGTGCTTATGGGATTTGTGACCAGTGTAGCTCTCGATCCAATACACTCCTGTAGCCTGATAATGAGCGTGACAGATGTTTCATCGATGGAATGGTGAACAGTGCAGATCCTGATCAGACTGTGCGAATGCACATGCTGATCTGGATCTACACTGGTCGCAAAAAAAAACACTTGCCCCATTTCTCCAGTCACAGCCACTTTTGATCAGCTATTCCGTGTCATGGATGGGACATGCTGGAACTTTGGGTGAATGAAGATATCTACGGTAGATACATATACACACACAACATTGAAGGCAATTGAATGCGTCAATAATTGAAGAATTTTTGAGGTGCGATTGGGAACAGTGTAGGCCCAGATCAGACTGCGCGGATGCGCAGGCTGATCTGGGACTACACTGATCACAAACTCGATAAAAATGAACAAGCTCCTTTTGTTAATGCATTTTTAATCTTTTTTTAAGATGTGTGATTATGTCATAAAAAATATTTACAAAATTTAATATTTTTTTCGTAAATGATGACGAAATTTTCCGAGCATTTGTGGAATAAAATTATGCATATGTTGTGAAAATTTCGTCAACTTTCAACATCATTCACAGAAAATATCAGAGTGTACCGGTATGTAAATATTTTTCATGAAAACTCACACATTTTCAAAACCACATGGCTCGTCTCATATTATAAACAACGATCTATAATAACTATTAATTGTTAGTTAAGCAATGTTACAACACGCACACGGTGACACAATATATACAAGTCTATACGATACGAGTCTGGCGCTAGTATTATATCCCTTAACACATCACCGATATTGTTTTCATAAATAACAAATATTTTCTGTAAATGACTTTCAAAATCAATATCGACAATACGTGACGATATGACAAGGGAGATAATTTCATAGCCAGGTGGCGCCCATAACCTGAAATGACCGTGTTCAGTGAATAAAGACACAGCTATTGTGACTTTATATTAGTTGAAAGACTTGTAATTTTGCAATTGAAAAAAAAATACTTCCTGGCAACTTTATTTCACAAATTACGTGTAAATTAAGATACTTTATTTGTACACATATTTGGCCATATTGCGCCATTTTAACACTATTTATGTTAAATATTGCATAATATGAGCAGGTTTCATTATCACAATTTGACAAAAATCTCTCGCACTTTTTTTTCTCACAAAAAAAATAGAAAAGGTCAGACCATTTCACAATTTGTGGGAAAAGGGCACTACCAAATAGCTACAAATTGCAGGCGACGTTTCTGCACAACACACATGCTACAATACACAACCAGGGCTCCAGATAAGGAATCAGAAATTGAGTATTGTTACTCCATAATTTCTGAAAGCTATTGGGTATTTCAAAATTTTAATTGGGTAAAATAAAATCACACTACTGTTTACACATCAACAGACAGCAATTATTGAATATTTTGCTACAAAATGAAAACATGTCTTGGCATTTCATTAGAATTGTCTCCTTGGAGACAATTCTAATGAAATACCAAGATGTGTTTTCATGTTAAATAAGAAAAATATGCCATATCTGTGTGGTGTTTATTATTTTCTGCAGCATGATAAAGGTACTACAAAATATTTTTATTGCTCTTTGATACTCGTTACTTCTGATTTCAATTGGGTTTTTGGCAATTTTAATTGGGTATTTCAGCAAATACGCAGCTTATCTGGAGCTCTGCACACCAATAGTGATCACATGACACATCAGGGATACCTGTGCACTGGGCTCTCCCCAATATCGGGTAAACAACACGTCGGTCGCAGGGACAGGAATTTCTCCGCGCTCTTTGTGTACGTGTCTAATTCCCGCACGGACTGACGCTGACTGATCATCACATGACTGCACGGAATCAGGTGCCTGTGGAGGTACGTGGAAAACAGTTAAGGAAAATGAAAGTGAATGGGTTTAACATCCCATCAACAGGTAAGGTCCAATAAACACAGTACCTTGGTTTCAATTGATTGATTTATTGGGGGGGGGGTTGTATATTAAGCTCTGAAATTAGAATAACCTGACCATAAAAGAGGTCTGTAGTGAAAGGGTTAAACAACCAGATGGCGGAAGCCTGCATGACCACAAACATTTACACCTTCCATAATGAAAACGCCATTTGACGTATTGCGTTATATCCCGAAGGCTACATTATAGGAATGAATGGCCTTTTTGTGGAATTTATCGGGGTATAAACTTGGAAAAGTCGCGGGAATACTGGACGGAGCAATAAAAAATTACAATTTTCGAAAAAAAAAAAAAAAAAATTCTCAAAAATTGTAATTTATTTTAAGGCCTCGTCCAGTATTCCCGCGACTTTTCCAAGTTTATATCACCGATAAATTCCACAAAAAGGCCATTCATTCCTTATAATTCCAGTATTTGAAATAAATTCATCAAGAAAATGTGTTTATTTTCCGTTTTCTTAAGAGTTATTTTAACTACGCCTCACGGATATGGAAAGTAGTTCAGCGTGGGAGTTTACTGGGATATAAATTTTGGACAGAGACTTGCTACGGGCCAATCAAATGTTAGGGAATTGTGTAAATATTTTTGTCCTGGAATTATTAGCTCCATGTAAACAGCGGGCGACGATGTTGATTGGTTAAAGTTTGTTTGACGTCATTAATCTCCACGACGTTGTCAAAAATGGCACGCTCTTGACTAGACTGTCGTTGTTCATTGAATTGCAACAAAATGATGTACAACAAGATGATTCTTAATTTTAGTGATTTACATTTTTGAAAGTACCAGAAAATGCAATGTAAATACATGTACATATATAAGTAATGAAACACAGGCGGTGTTATGCAAAACATTTGGTCTGTTTGAAGTGCGACGAGTCCACTTCGCACTCCACACACTTTAACCAGACCAAGTGTTTCACATACTACAGTAAACGCAACAGCCCATGGTTTTATTCCTTAAATACAACTCGATTATTCACTTGTTGATCACAAGAAACGAGCATACCTGAATACGAGATCAAACATGACGTCCTCACAGTTCATGTCAACGAGGGTATGGAACAGCGATAGGGACACGAGGGAAAGCTGAAATAAAGCATGATAACGAATGTCCGTCGTGAATGGAAAAATTACAAGACTAAGTGATTTGATTTGATTTATTGGTGATTGTTACATGGTTTCCGTTGTTTGCACATATGTGCAAACATATAGTGCGTACATATAGCACATGGCTTTAGGCAATGCTCATTCCGGGGCCACGCGTAATGGAAGTGCCTTCATGACGTCACTACGCGGAAGTGCCTTCATGACGTCACTACTTCATGACGTTCATGACGCGGCCCCGGAATATGAATACCAAAAATTATCTACGTGAATGGGACGATTTATAAAAGTACTGAAAATACTGAATATAATGCTCAAATTACATCAGTTTTTTGTTGGAAATGTAACAATAACGTTTGATCATGTCCAGCCGTGTGCAAACGTTTGCTGTGGCCCGAGGGAACAATTTGAACCCGCGGCCTGCGGCCTTGGGGTTCAAACAGTCCCCTCGGGCCACAGCAAACGTTTGCACATGGCTGGACATGATCAAACGTTTGCTGTGGCCCGAGGGAACTGTTTGAACCCGCAGCCCTGAAATTAGAATATTACTCATACAAGGGGTATAACTAGATTTAACCCTCACATACAAGAATGACAAGACAAAGTCAAGAGATCCATGATAATTACCGAACATAACTACCAGAAACGTATACATAGATAGAATGATTCAACTATCCTTTGAATGGAAGTGTTTCTAAATTGCTGCCAACCAAACTATGTTTTTCTTGAGAAAACTGGAAATTAAACAATAAACAGTAGACGACAAAAAATTAATTCAGCATTGTCAGGGTTAAGGATGGATTCATTGCTATGATATACACACCCTCCCATCTATGGAAGTATTTTTTCATGGCAATGTTGGAGATTGATTGACTGATTGATTGAAGTTTTATGTCCGTCCAACGGCCAAGTCATACAGGGTGTCGAATGAACACAAAACTCTTAAAATGTTATCAACTTTTGACGCCATTTACGGAAACTATTGTAAATTTTTTAAACGTATTTCATGAAATTACGCAGATGTCAGAAGGTACAAAATCAAATGGCGTGTCTCACCTAAGGCCATTCCGGGACGGGACCTCGACTTCAAGTCTCATCCAAAAGACCAGTGGGATGGAAATACAATAAAATGCGAGTATTGAAGTCCAATGCACTACCACTCGACTACCAACCCAATCCCACCCACCTTTGAGCTGCTATTGATGCGGGTAATGAGAGAGTCGAGAATGATAATCTCGTCGTTCCGCTCGAGGAAGATAAACATGAGGAAGGTCTTGAGAAGAGCTGGCTCTGTGATCTTCCGCAGAAATAGATCGAGGTACGCCGTCGTCGTTATCACCTCTTCTCGCGAGTTCTGGAATTGATTGACTGGTTGGATGATTGGCTAGATATTTGACTGATCAATTTACTATAGGAATGAATGGCCTTTTTGTGGAATTTATCGGGGTATAAACTTGGAAAAGTCGCGGGAATACTGGACGAAGGCCGGAAGGCCTCGTCCAGTATTCCCGCGACTTTTCCAAGTTTATATCCCCGATAAATTCCAGCATTTTAAATAAATTCATCAATAAAATGTGTTTATTTTCCGTTTTCTTAAGAATTATTTTAACTGCGCCCGACGGTTACGGAAAGTAGTTCGGCATGGGAGTTTACTGCAATATAAATTTTGGACAGAGACTTGTTACGGGCCAATCAAATGTTAGGGAATTGTGTAAATATTTTTGTGCTGGAATTATAAACCCATAAACCAATCAATCAAATATCCAACCAACACTCAACCAGGTTGTTGGTTGGCTATTTGAATGATTGGTGTATGGGTTGGTAGATAGATTGGTTGGTTGTTGGTTGGCTATTTTATTGATTGGTTTATGGGTTGGTAGATTGACTGGTTGGTTGTTGGTTGGATATTCGAATTATTGGTTTATGGGTTGGTAGATTGATTGGTTGGTTGTTGGTTGGCTATTTTATTGATTGGTTTATGGGTTGGTAGATTGACTGGTTGGTTGTTGGTTGGATATTCAAATTATTCGGTTGGTAGATCGACTGGTTGGTTGTTGGTTGGAAATTTGAGTGATTGGTTTTTGGGTTGGTAGATTTGTCTGGTTGGTTTTTGGTTGGCTATTTGAATGATTGGTTTATGGGTTAGTAGATTGACTGGTTGGTTTTTGGTTGGCTATTTGAATGATTGGTTTATGGGTTAGTAGATTGACTGGTTGGTTGTTGGTTGGCTATTTGAATGATTGATTTATGGGTTGGTAGATTGATTGGTTGGCTGATTGATTGATTGGGTGATTGATTGATAGTGTTGATGAGATGGTTGACTGGTTTGTTGGATGATTGAATGGTGTTTTTCTATATTCAGTCAACGGCAGGGTCTTATGTGGTTGTGATTGCAGACACGGGGCATATAGGACCTGTGACCAGTGTAGCTCATGATGAAATAGCACAATCCTGTAGCCTATTTCATCAACATTGCAAAGTATACTTTAGTAGCAAAGTATACTTTGAGGGAGAAATTTTCAATAAATTTATTAATTTTTATTATACTGAATTTATTACATTATCACAGCCATTTTGGCTGTGATAATGTAATAAATTCAGTATAATAATTCTGCATACTTTTAATCATCAAATATATGCAGTAGTTAGTTCAGTATGAAATAATGCATTTTTGGAAAAGTAAATGATTTCTCCCTCAAAGTATACTTTGCTAGAAAAGTATACTTTGCAATTTTGATGAAATCGGCTACTGGTCACTAATCCCATAAGCCCCATTTCTCCAGTCAAATCCACGTATTAGTCACATATTGTATGACATATAACAAGAAATCATTTTGTGTTCTACATGATGTTTAAAACAGTATATTATACCGTCCTATCACCAAGCCAACCGCCTGTGGTAGTGACCTAAATATTATATCCCAGACAATTTTATGACTGATATTAATGAATTATCCTAAAACATCTGCCATTTGATTCATATTTAGCCATTAGTGATACATCACGCGACGGGCTGTAATTGGGACGGGCTGTAACTAATGTTGTTAAAACTTGTAGCCCAACCCGTTTGCTCTTCCAAATTAACCTGTATTTATCAACTGTAAAGTTACATTGTAAATTTAGAGCAATAAAATATGTTTAAACTAAAGTGATACATCATTTTAATGATAGAAATGTCTAAACAGTTTTATTTCTATATAAAATACTTGAATGGTTTGCTGATACGTAAACGGAAAGTGTAAAAAATAATTATGAGAGACTAGACGGAGGACTAATTATGGTTTACATGCTCCGGGTGTACATGTACAACTAGTCAAATTGTGGCTGTGAAATGGGGCTTATGGGTCCTGCGACCAGTGAAGATCCATATCAGCCTGTGTATCCGCACAGTCTGATCAGGATCTGCACTGTTTGCCATTCCATTAATGAAGCACTTGATATGCTTCTAGCAAGCAATATAGAACTTCATCAGGCTACAGGAGTGTGCTATTTGGTCAGGAGCTACACTTATCACAAATCCCATAGGCCCCATTTCTCCAGTAACTCAGCCACAACAACATGACAAGGATAATCTACATACATGTATATATATCATTTCAGGAGCTTAACTTTGTCCCCTCCCACCACCCTACCAACACCGCTCCAGATAAGCTGCGTATTTGCTTAAATACACAATTAAAATTGAAAAAAAATTCAGAAGTAGCGAGTATCAAAAAGCAAATACAAAATATATGTATATGGTACCTTTATCATGCTGCAAAAAACAATAAACAGAGCACAAATATAGAATATTTTTCTTATTTTCCATGAAAACACATCATGGTATGTCATTAGAATTGTCTCCAATGAGACAATTCTAATGAAATGCCAAGACATGTTTTCATTTCGAAGCAAACTACATGTATTCAATAATTGCTGTCTGTTGAGGTGTAAACAATAGTGTGATTTTATTTAACCAATTAAAATTTTGAAATACCCAATTGCTTCAGAAATGATGGAGTGACAATACTCAATTACTATTTCCTTATCTGGAGCCCTGCCTGCCCGCTGGCAGCAAAACAAAACGAGGCATATTTGATTATAAGCCATTTACCCGAGCGTTAAGGTTTCGAACGCACCAAGTCTGTGACCTTGACCCTGGGCTTAGCGGGGTGGGACGAATGTGGATTTGTCACAGGGCGGTAGAGGACCATTGGAGCAATGCGTGTGTGAAATGTGAAGCAGATCGGAGCAAGGAAACGGAAATTATAAGCCATTTACACGAGTGTTAAGGTTTCGAATGCACCAAGTCTGTGACCTTGACCCTGGGCTTAGCGGGGGCGGGACAAATGTGGATTTGTCACAGGGCGGTAGAGGACCATTGGAGCAATGCGTGTGTGAAAAGTGAAGCAGATCCGAGCAAGGAAACAGAAATTATAAGCCATTTACCCGAGCGTTAAGGTTTCGAACGCACCAGGTCTGTGACCTTGACCCTGGGCTTAGCGAGGGCGGGACGAATGTGGATTTGTCACAGGGCGGTAGAGGACCATTGGAGCAATGCGTGTGTGAAATGTGAAGCAGATCCGAGAAAGCCATTTACCAGAGCGTTAAGGTGTACGTACGGACGCCGGTAACACTATATGCCCCCCTCACCATTCGGTGGCGGGGGCATAATAAAAACTAGAAAATGTGTTCATAGAACACGGATGCCCCACATATCGCTTTGATAATAAATGAGGCCAAATTCCAAGTCAAATTTTTGTTTACCTCAGCGTTAACGTTTTTGAAGCACCAAGTATGTGACCTTGACCCTGGGCTTGGCGGGGGCAGGACGAACGTGGATTTGGCACAGCGCAGTAGAGGACCATTAGAGCAATGTGTATATGAAGTATGAAGGTGATCCGTGAAAGGGAACAGAAATTATAAGATATTTACCTGAGCGTTAAAGTTTTTGAAGCACCAAGTATGTGACCTTGACCCTGGGCTTGGCGGGGGCAGGATGAACGTGGATTTGGCACAGCGCAGCAGAGGACCATTAGAGCAATGTGTATATGAAGTATGAAGGTGATCCGTGAAAGGGAACAGAAATTATAAGATATTTACCTGAGCGTTAAAAGTTTTTGAAGCACCAAGTATGTGACCTTGACCCTGGGCTTGGCGGGGGCAGGACAAATGTGGATTTGGCACAGGGCGGTAGAGGACCATTAGAGTAATGCGTATATGAAGTATGAAGCTGATCCGTGAAAGAAAACAGAAATTATAAGATATTTACCTGAGCGTTAAAGTTTTTGAAGCACTAAGTACGTGACCTTGACCCTGGGCTTGGCGGGGGCAGGACGAACGTGTATTTGGCACAGGAAAGTAGAGGACCATTAGAGCAATGTGTATATGAAGTATGAAGCTGATCCGTGAAAGGGAACAGAAATAATAAGATATTTACCCAAGCGTTAAAGTTTTTGAAGCACCAAGTATGTGACCTTGACCCTGGGCTTGGCGGGGGCAGGACAAACGTGGATTTGGCACAGGGCGGTAGAGGACCATTAGAGCAATGCGTATATGAAGTATGAAGCTGATCCGTGAAAGAAAACAGAAATTATAAGATATTTACCTGAGCGTTAAAGTTTTTGAAGCACCAAGTATGTGATCGGAAACACGAACAACATAATGGAAAATCTTTAACAACAAGAGAGCCCAGATCTCGTTTTAATAGAGACATCACATCAGCATGTATCTATAAATTTTACTGAATTTCCTGGGGCCGTTTCACTAAACTTTGTATGACTAAAATGTTTGTAAGTGCAAATTTAGGATCGTCTGCAAATTTCAATCGATGGATTTACATTTATTGAGCATAGGCTGCATATGCTGAAATAATTGTTTAAAAGAAAACATTGTTAATGTGAAATTTACAGACCATCATAATTTTACACTCACGAACATTTCAGTCGTACAAAGTTTAGTGAAACGGGCTCTGATGTTGGTTCTACATGTATATGAACCAGTGCTCCAGATAAGCTGTGTATTTGCGTAAATACACAATTAAAATTGCCAAAAACCTAATTGATATCAGAAGTAGGGAGTATCAAAAAGCAATAACAAATTTGTGGTACCTTTATCATGCTACAGAAAACAATAACAGACCACAAAATGCACAAATATAGCATATTTTTCTTATTTTCCATGCACATCTTGGTATTTCATTAGAATTGTCTCCATGGAGACAATTCTAATGAAATGCCAAGACATGTTTTCAGTTTGAAGCAAACTATTCAATAATTGCTGTCTGTTGATGTGTAAACAGTAGTGTGATTTTATTTTACCCAATTAAAATATTGAAATACCCAATTGCTTCAGATATGATGGAGTGAAAATACTCAATTACTAATTCCTTATCTGGAGTCCTGTGAACAAATGTAAATGTCATCACATTTTATTCACGATACAACGTGTCATGCATATAGAGTCAGCCCAAGGGGAATATCAGTAAATTAAATCTATTTGATATATGTTTTTTCAAATTCATATTGATATAGTTTTCAAAACCGAATGATTTTTGTAGAGAAAAATATGAAGGATTAGGTGCAGTAACAAGCCACAGGTTGAAGTAATGGACCGATCGAGGTCTATAAATACATTAAATATGCCTAAAAGCATCAATAAATGAAGGAAAAAAAAGCTAAATTTTATTTTACTCCCTCCATACATGTATAGACTCCATATGGACCGAGGTCTATAAATACATTAAATATGCATAAAAGCATCAATAAATGAAGAAAAAAAAAGCTAAACATTTTTTTTACTCTCTCCATACAGACCCCATATGGAGTCTATATGGAGGGAGTAAAAACAAAAATTTAGCTCTTTTTTTTAATTTATTGATGCTTTTAGGCATATTTAATGTATTTATAGACCTCGGTCCATTACTTCAACCTGTGTAACAAACATGTTGAGCCAGAGAAGGTAATTAGATATAGGTGAACAAAGAATTATCAGGTAACCCACTGCGCGTTGTGGGTGTAAAGACGTACATAAACAAGTATTGTTACACGACTGCCGTTGTTCGACACCGCTCACAGCCATGTTCAAACGAACAGCGCATGCTGTTTGACCATGGCTGTAGACAACGCTCATTCCGGGGCCAAGCCAACACCTACGTAATGCATGTGTCTCATGACATTACTAGAACGCGCCATTACATCACCAGACCAGTTCACAACGGTCACACTGAAATTTTAAAATTGATGCGGCTCCAACATACAACGTGTACTGCCGCCCCGGAATATGTATGGCTATAAATCAGCTGTTTGAATTGATCAACGTACCGAAAGTACTGCATTTGTGCTCAAATTACACGATATTCCCGACGGAAATGTAACAATAACGTTCGACCATGTCTAGTCATGGGTAAACGTTTGCCATGGCACTCGGGAACTGTTGGAACCCGCGGCTGTTTGAACTAGCACAACGTTGCCTTGGGGTTCAAACAGTTCCCTCATACCACGGCAAACCTTTACCCACGCTGGACATTGTCGAACCGTAAATGTGTTCTTTTCAATTAAAACTAGAAATGTGGCCTGTCGGCACACGAATGCCCCCGCTGGCAGCCAAAGAAAACGAGGCATATTTGAATTTAAGCCATTTACCCGAGTGTTAAGGTTTTGAACGCACCAAGTCGAAGGCATTTACCCAGCGTTAAGGTTTCGAACGCACCAAGTCTGTGACCTTGACCCTGGGCTTAGCGGGGGCGGGACGGGAAGTGGGATTTGTCACAGGGGTGGGTGAGGGACCATTGGAGCAATGAGTTGGTGAAATTGTGAAGCAGGATCCGAGCAAGGAAAACTAAATTATAAGGCATTTACCCTGCGGTTAAGGTTTTCGAACCGCACCAAGTCTGTGACCTTGACCCTGGGCTTAGCGGGGGCGGGACGAATGTGGATTTGTCACAGGGCGGTAGAGGACCATTGGAGCAATGCGTGTGTGAAATGTGAAGCAGATGCGAGCAAGGAAACTGAAATTTAAGGGCATTTACCCAGCGTTAAGGTTTCGACCGCCACCAAGTCTGTGACTTGGACCCTGGGCTTTAAAGGGGGCGGGTTACCGAATGTGGATTTGTCAGGGCGGTAGAGGGACCCATTGGAGCAATGCGTGTTGTGAATGTAAAGGCAGATCGAGCAAGGAAACAGAAAAATTATAAGGGCATACCCAAGCGGTTAAGGTTTCGAAACCGCACCAAGTCTGTGCCTTGACCCTGGGCTTAGCTTGGGGGCGGGGACGAATGTGGATTTGTCACAGGGCGGTAGGAGGACCATTGAAGCAATGCGTGTGTGCAAGTGAAGCAGATCGGAGCAAGGGGAAACAGGGAAATTTTAGGCATTTACCCCGCGTTAATGGTTTTCTCTACGCCACCCAAGTCTTTACCTTTGACCCTGGGGCTTAGCGGGGGCGGGACGAATGTGGATTTGTCCCAGGGCGGGTAGAGGGGACCCATTGAGCAATGCGTGTGTGAAATTGTGAAAGCAGATCCGAGCAGGAAACAGAAATTATAAGGCATTTACCCAGCGGTTAATTGTTTTCGGAACGCACCAAGTCTGTGACCTTCCACCCTGGGCTTAGCGGGGGGGGAAGAAAGTTGGATTTGTCACAGGGCGGTAGAGGACATTGGAGCAATTGCGGTGTGTGAAATGTGAAGCAGATCCGAGTAAGGAAACAGAAATTATAACAGAATACAAGCGTAGTTTCGAGCCCAGTCCTGCGTTAAGGTTTCGAACGCACCAAGTCTTTGTGACCTTGACCCTGGGCTTAGCGGGGGGCGGGACGAATGTATTTGTCAGAGGGCGGTAGTAGAGGGACCATTGGAGCAATGCGTGTGTAGGAAATGTGAAGCAGATCCGAGCAAGGAAACAGAAATTGATAAGGCATTTACCCAGCGTTAAGGTTTCGAACGCACCAAGTCTGTGACCTTGACCCTGGGCTTAGCGGGGGCGGGACGAATGTGGATTTGTCACAGGGCGGTAGAGGACCATTGGAGCAATGCGTGTGTGCATGAGTGTGTGCAATATGTGAAGCAGATCCGACGAAGGCAAGGAAACAGAAATTATAAGGCATTTTACCCTGCGTTAAGGTTCGACGCACCAATGTCTGTGACCATTGACCATGGGCTTGCAGCGGGTAGCGGGACAATGTGGATTTGTCAACGAGGGCGGTACGAGGATATTGGAGCAATGCGGTGTGTGAAATGTGAAGCAGATCCGAGCAAGGAAACAGAAATTATAAGCCATTTACCCAGCGTTAAGGTTTCGGTACGTACGTACGTACGTACGTACGTACGTACGTACGTACGTACGGACACCGGTAACACTATATGCCCCCCTCACCATTCGGTGGCGGGGGCATAATAACCATGTAATGTGTGCCAATTCGATAGCATAGTTGGATGAATGGATGGAATGCCTAAATCATGCCGGATGTTGCTATAGTTTACACCTAAGAAGTATTAAAGCCTTGCATCAAGGGAAACAGAAGTTGTAATAAATTAAACCGAGCGGTAAATTTTCCAAACCCGGAATTTTCTAAGCCTGTGACCCTGCCATTTGGGGTTAGCGGGCACCATGGGCTTTTTGCAGAATGATGCGGGATGTTGTTTCAAATGCATGTATGGAATATGAAAGCATTCCATTAAGGGAAACAGAAGTTACCTACAATGAATTAACCTGAGCGTTACGTTTTAGAAACAGAGCTAAACGCAAAAACTTAACATTGAATGCATGTAAAAAGTAGGTCAATGAACCATGAAAACTAGGTCAAGGTCACATGGGCTCCCTCTGTGTGAGATGGTTATACCACAGTGTTTGTGTATGCCAAGTATGGAGGTCGAAGGACTTATAGTTTTCTGGAAACTGAGCTAAACGCAAAAACTTAACGTGAAATGTTGACGCCGCCGACAGAAAAGCTATGCCTATGTCCCGCTTCTGCTAAAGCAGGCGGGACAAAAAACTATAAAAAAGTTCATCCACCTCTTGAAGTGTATTAGCACAAGTGTAAAAGCATTATACATTCACTATTCTAATTACAATGTAAATGAGACCGGTACTGAAACCCGTTAGGTGATCAGAACATATTCAATGGATGATGCTGTGCTTATGCAACTAGCGCAAATGAACAGAGGCTCATGGATACCCCCGGCCCATCGTCTGGACCGACAAATAAAAACTTTAATGGAAATCTTACGGACGGAAGAACGGACGGACAGACGGAATGGCGAAAACTATATACCCTTTGACATACTTCGTATGCCGGGGGTGGGGGGGGGGGGTACAATAAATAGAGAGGGGAGCACAGTGCACCATACATTCAGAACAGAAAGTACAACAAAACATTTCAGTACTGAAAGATTGTGTTTTCATCAGTTGTAAGTATACAAAATCATTTATGTGGCTGTGACTAAAGAAATTGGGTTTATGAGACATGTGACCAGTGTAGCTCCTGATCAAACAGCACACAGTTAATGATCTATATTGATTGTTAGAAGCACGGCGGGTGACTTAATACTGACTGAATGGCAAACAGTGCAGGCCTTGATCAGACTACAGATTCGCAGGCTGATATTGGGCTACACTTGCCATATGACCCATACACCCCATTTCTCCAGTCACAGCCATATTATAAACCATTGGAAATGATTCTAAAGTGCTGTCAAAGCATGTTTTTGATGATAAAAATGGAAAATAGAAAATAAACAGAAGACGACAAAAAAATAAGTTATCGGTCTAAGGGTTAACATGGTTACATGTATGAAATGCGGATGGGGTAGAAATTTATTGCGGGAGAATGAAACAGATCTTAGCGAGACATAAACCAGTTGGTGTATTCCACATGTAATGGGTTAAAGAATATATCATTGACAGTAATATCACATGCTAAATTGCAGCAAAACAGGTTAAAACAAAAGAAAGTAAAGAGAACTAAAGACAACAACTGGAAACACGAACAACATAACGGAAAGTCTTTAACAACAAGAGAGCCCAGATCTGGTTTTAATAGAGACATCACATCAGCATGTATCTATAAATTTTACTGAATTTCCTGGGGCTGTTTCACTAAACTTTGTACGACTAAAATGTTCGTAAGTGCAAATTTAGGATCGTCTGGAAATTTCAATTGATGGATTTACATTTATTGAGCATAGGCTGCATATGCTGAAATTTAGGATATGCAAATTTAGGATCGTCTGCAAATTTCAATCGATGGATTTACATTTATTGAGCATAGGCTGCATATGCTGAAATAATTGTTTAAAAGAAAACATTGTTAATGTGAAATTTACAGACCATCATAATTTTGCACTCACAAACATTTTAGTACAAACTTTAGTGAAACGGGCCCCTGATGTTGGTTCTACATGCGCTCCAGATAAGCTGCGTATTTGCGTAAATACCCAATTAAAATTGCCAAAAACCTAATTGATATCAGAAGTAGCGAGTATCAAAAAGCAATAACAAATTTGTGGTACCTTTATAATGCTACAGAAAACAATAAACAGACCACAAATATAGCATATTTTTCTTATTTTCCATGAAAACACATCTTGGTATTTCATTAGAATTTTCTCCAAGGAGACAATTCTAATGAAATGCCAAGACATGTTTTCATTTCGAAGCAAAATATTCAATAATTGCTGTCTGTTGATGTGTAAACAGTAGTGTGATTTTATTTTACCCAATTAAAATATTGAAATACCCAATTGCTTCAGATATGATGGAGTGAAAATACTCAATTACTAATTCCTTATCTGGAGTCCTGTCAACAAATGTAAATGTCATCACATTTTAGTCAGATACGTGTCATGCATATAGTCAGCCCAAGGGGAATATCAGTAAATTAAATCTATTTGATATATGTTTTTTCAAATTCATATTGATATAGTTTTCAAAAACCAAATGATTTTTGTAGAGAAACCAGACCAGTTCACAACGGTCACACTGAAATTTTGAAATTGATGCGGCTCCAACATACAACGTGTACTGCGGCCCCGGAATATGTATGGCTAAATCAGCTGCTTGAATTGAGCAGATTATCAACGTACCGAAAGTACTGCATATATGCTCAAATTACACAATATTCCCGACGGAAATGTAACAATAACGTTCGACCATGTCTAGTCATGGGTAAACGTTTGCCGTGGCACTCAGGAACTGTTGGAACCCGCGGCTGTTTGACCTACATGTAGCACAAAGTTGCCTTGGGGTTCAAACAGTTCCCTCGTGCCACGGCAAACTTTTACCCACGCTGGACATTGTCGAACCGTATATGTGTTCTTTTCAATTAAAATAACCATGAAATGTGTGCCAATTCGATAGCATAGTTGGAATGCCTGGCTAGTGTCTTTTGTTATCAAGTTTATCCGACTCAATTCGGAAACGGTACAAATAAAACATTTTGCAATAATGGCATATTTAACCCTTTCCATGCCGAATTAAATGTTGTTGTCTGTGGGCATATCAGAATTTTGTGAAACAATACTATAAACAAGAGTGCCGCAAGTCACAAAATACGCCCGTCGAATATTGGCCAGACAGTGAAGATGCAGAAATGTGAAGCTGTCACCAAGGCAAGAAACATTAATGAGAATTTGAAAGTCTACAGCATTATTTCTTGTTGTGCTAAACATGTATACTAATTTAGGCAGATATAGAAAAGTAGAGTGTAAAGTAGAAATGATAGTGAATTGGATACAATAATGTAGAAACAAGAGTTGTCAGAGGACAACAAAGCGCGCCCGGTTATTGGCAGCAAAGGAACCGAGGGCACATTTGAAAACACAACGTGTGTATAGTTTCAAATCGATCGAATGAACGGTTTCGGAGGAGTTGTGTACACAAACACTGTACCGTATATGGAATTGTATAGAAAAATGTAGAAAAAATGGCCAAGTTAAAAAGGTGATATTTTTGTTAAAAAATATTTTTTCGGCATAAAAACACCAAGGTGCACATCTTCAATATGTGTAGAAGACGTGTGTATAGTTTCAGATCGATCGACTGAACGGTTTTGGAGGAGTTGTGTACACGAACTATGCACTTTTTCAGCCAAAGCGGTAAAACATAATACGTACCGTTTTTTAAAATCGGTCGTATAAAAATAAAAACGTGTTTTCATAAGGCCCTGTGGATTAATTGAAGATATACCTACATGTACATGCTGAGTTGTTTCTATTGTCACGCATATAGCTACATAAATATCAGATTTCCTACCTTGTTGCGTTCGTCTGATACTTATGTACGGATATCATTTAAAATTGCAATAACACAGCAGTCCTTGTATCATCATATATCTTCAATTACCGGTAAACCACTTTACACAGGGCCATGACGAAAACACATTTTTATTTTTTATATTATTTTTTTCAAAAAATCCTGTGAAAAAAATGTTCAGTGGTCCTAGTATCGTCATATGTGTTCAATTAAACCACTTTACACAGGGCCATGATGAAAACACGTTATAGATTTTTATAGTATTTTCTCAAAAAATCCTGAAATGCCCCTTTAACCCATTACATGCGGAATACACCTTTATGGGTATGAATTTTTTTAAGCATTTTATTTTTATTTTTGTTATTTCTCAATGAAAGTATATGTTGTGACCACTCATTTTAACCGTCTCAACGAGACGGTTCAAATGGTGGTCGCAACATATACTTCTGAGCACATACGAAGAAATTATGTAGGATTTTCCACAAACAAAATGGCGTATCCTCAGCATGAAATGGGTTAAGATGCAATAGATGGATAGTGATACACCAAGGCACTGCCTGGAATCTATATCCAGACCCAGGCTCATATACTAACCGCAAACAACGGTGAGTCAAGCAGAGCGACTGGAAGCCCCAATATATCCTACGTAAACATAAATGGTAATGTATGAGGTTTAACCCTTTCAGCACGAAATACCCAACATTGGCTTTCCAATGCTAATTTTAGACTACCGGTAGTCTATTTACAATTAACCATTTGCATGCTGGGAAATTTGTTAGCTATAAATAGTTCAAAAACATCAGATGAAATTTCATTGTATTGTCATGAAAATGTCTTGGAATTTCATTAGAATTGAGTCATAGAGAAAAATTCCAATGCATATTTACAGAGAAATAAGAAAAAATTCTTGGCCTTTATTTTCGCCACTAGAATGCAAAGAGTTAATGATGAACGTGGATTTTCTTTTTACCATTGAAGAATATTGACAAATGCTGTATATCTGGGTCACAATTATTTTAGCTCACATTTAATCATTCGGAGCCAGCTCATCTAAACCTACACACATTGGCTTTATGATCTACAGGATTGAAAGGGTTAACATTTGTTTAGCAACAAGAACGCCACCAACGGCATGTATCCCATCACTATGGAGGCTGGATCACAAATATGCACATTGACACGGTAAAGAAGTTACAGGCAGGGACAGAACTCCAGATAAGCTGCGTATTTGCTTAAATACCCAATTAAAATTGTCAAAAACCCAATTGAATTCAGAAGTAGCCAGTATCAAAAAGCAATAAAAAATCTGTGGTACCTTTACCATGCTCCAGCAAACAATAAACAGACCACACATATAGCATATTTTTCTTATTTTCCATGAAAACACATCTTGGTATTTCATTAGAATTGTCTCCAAGGAGACAATTCTAATGAAATGCCAAGACATGTTTTCATTTCGAAGCAAACTATTCAATAATTGCCGTCTAATTGCCGTCTAAACGGTAGTGTGGTTTTATTTTACCCAATTAAAATTTTGAAATACCCAATTGCTTCAGAAATGATGGAGTGACAATACTTAATTACTAATTCCTTATCTGGAGCGTGCAGGGATCACATTACAGGTCGAAGTGGGCAAAATTATCTCAATTGGTCATACGGTTATAGTTATAGCAGAATGGAAAACGTGACAAACAGATGACTTTTGCATCCTGACAAATGTATATGCCATTTTCGCTACGCGATGGGATAAAAAGGTCATTTACAGATGGATGATCGAATACAATACTCAGAGCTCCAGATAAACATTGTGTCCAAAGCGTACTATACCCCCTGATTTCAAAATCATTGCGTATTTTACTTTCACAAATGGGTTTTTGATTTTCTTCATTACTAAATAGGGAACACATGATAAAAACAATATAGCAAATGTAAACATTCACTTATTTGAGTTTACAATGCTTTTTGCAGCTCAACTAAGTGAATTTTCAACTTTCGGACAGTATATTCACTACCCAATTTGAAAATCAATGCGTATTTTCACTCCCATTTTTGATAATCAATGCGTATTCAGCTAAAATAGTTGCGTAAAATATGCCAATACGACCTTATCTGGAGCACTGACTACTGTCTATTTTACATATTTATACAGTAAAGTTCCATGTTATGACCACCCCGCTAATGAGACCGCCCCACTATTACAACCACTTTTTCAAAGAACCGTTCTTTTTACTATATAATTGCATGGTCACAGGTTCCAGGTTCCGATTCTACGACCACCCCGCTATTCCGTAATACGACCACATTTGGTAGTCCCGATGTGTCAAAATCTGTTGTTTTTAGGCCCGTCATGACGACCATCTTCGGCAGTCCTGTCAAAATTTGTTTGTTATCTTTGCGCTCGCCAATTCGACTACACCCGTGGATAAGATTAGCGTGAAAGTTTTACGACAATACACAGACCGATTTATGACACCCAATAAACAAACGTGACAATTTTGACAGATTAGTGCATTTAATTGTTATTTTAAAGAAGCTTGTGCCAATATTGCACTGGCTAATTAAGATTCAGAAATGTTTGATGTTGGTGATTGAAATTACTGTCTGTTTCACGAAACCTGCCCAAATTTTACGGCCATATAAACAATTCAAAAACAATATTGTTTTCGATAATATTAAATTAAAGGAAAATTTAAGAATGAGCCTTCTTTTTATTTTGTGAAATTTGGTCAAATACTGATTTTATTGCGAAAAAACAATTTCCCCATGTTAAATCCCCATAGACATCTTCACGGAAGATGGGGAGATGTCTATGGGGATTTAACATGGGGAGAAAAAACAAAAAAGTTCGCAATAAAATCAATATTTGACCGAATTTCACGAAATAAAAAGAAGGCTCATTCTTAAATTTTCCTTTAATTTAATATTATCGAAAATAATATTGTTTTTTAATTGTCTATATGGCCGTAAAATTTGGGCAGCTTTCGTGAAACAGACTATAGTCCAATCGATTAGTGTGCGATTAATTTCGACCGGTGTCAATTATTCTTCGCCAATTATCAGGTTATTCGTGTGGGTAAGTTTGTTTGTTTGTTTATTGGTGTTTAACGGCCTATCAACAGCTAAGGTCATGTAAGGCCGGGCAAACGGGTTCGATCCCGTTTTAACCTGCTGCATTGGGGGGAAAATTCCAGAATCAGAACGGAATATTTACATCGAGAAACAATATATTCAGCCCTGAAATTAGAATAACCTGACCTGGTGGCAGGTCCATACCACACCAAAGTCACTTGGCCCCTTCCCCTAAAATAGGATTACGAATAATCGTAATACTCACAAAAGTGTGTGGGTAAGTACTGGGACAATAAGAAAATTGTCAATTAGTTTGCGACGGTCATGGGGAAAACAGTGTTACCGACATTTGTGAGCGGTCTTCAGGGGATCTGCTAATGCAAACCGATCTGCATACTGCATACCATTGAGGATCTACATTTTTTTGTGAGAAACATAACAATCACGTAACTGATCAGCGACCAGCACAGCCCTTGATTATATGGATTATATTATATGGCACATAATTATGTCCAAGCTGATATTGGTCTACACTGGTTGCAAATATTGTTTTCAATTGTTGTAATATGAGCCAATTATATTTGTTGTTTACACTTGAGTAAATTATCATTTGATAAATATATGAATAAACATATACATGTATCAATTTTTAATTTTCTTAATACATATATTAAATTATACACTGTATTGTGTCCATATTTTATTCCATAACCATATTAAGGACCAGTAGCCCATGGTCATATTAAGATGTGGTATTTTGCTGTCGTCCGCTAATAAGACCGACTCGCTAATAAGACCACTTTTCTTCAGTCCCACAGGTGGTCTTAATAGCGGAACTTTACTGTATAAACAATGTACAAAACACTGTTTTTTCCAAAACAAAATTAATGGTGTCTGAATATTTAGGGTTATTACTGTACCCCCTATTTGACTCAGAGCTCCAGATAAGGTGCGTATTGGCGTATTTTACGCTCTTATTTTAGCAGAATACGTATTGATTATCAAAAGTGTGAGTGAAAATACGCATTGATTTTCAAATTGAATAGTGAAAATACTGTAATAAGTTGAAAATTTACTTAGTTGAGCAAAAAAAAGCAGCTCAAATAAGTGAATTTTTAAATATGTTTTATTTTGTATCATGCGTTCCATATTTAATAAGAAATAAAATCCATAATACATTTGTAACAGTAAAATACGCATTGAATTTGAAATATGGGGGTATAATACTCTTTAGATAAAAAACTTATCTGGAGCTCTGTGACTAGATGGGGTACCGGTACACGCCAGGGGAGATAAGTACGTACCTGGTGTAGAGCGGGCGCCAAAACGGGAACCAAGAATCCATTGTATATAAACTGGATGAGCTGCTCCCTAACTAGAGGATGAGCAATCTACAAGAATCAAGAGTATGATATTCATGCTGGGGTGCATATGGACAAGTACCATAAATAGCAGGACTCCAGTAAAGGTGTGTAATTTGGAGGTAAATTTCTTATTTCTCCATCAAAAATGGCAAGTTGGGAGTGCTTTAGAATCGTCTCAATGAGACGATTCTAAAGCACTCCCAACTTGCCATTTTTTATGAAGAAATAACAAAATTTCACCCCAAGTTGGTTAAATTACGCGCCTTAACTGGAGCTCTGAATAGGATAAAAAATTTGGAACCAAACTGCGATAATCACGAGTAGATTCCCTTAGAATAACTTCCAGAGCATCTTTGATACTAGAATTGGTGGAATTTGTTGGTTTGGTGTCAAGTTGCTTAGTTTAAACTAAGCAACGATCGTGATATATAAACAGACAAACAATGCCAATTCTAACTCTAATAATGCCCAGAAAGTACTTCTAAGGGAAGTTACTCATACCCTTCAAAGTTTGATAAACTATGTATACAACCGGTGTATTGTATTCATGCCATGGTGCATATACATGGTGCTATGTTACGTGCAGGTATGTGATAGAAATTAGAACATAATATAATCAATACAATCGTACATGTGCATGCCCACTCAGTAGGCACAAACTGTTATTTATATCAGAGACATCATCTGAGACATTTTCTGGCAAAAAATACATTCATTCACCATTACCCCACAACTTGATTGGCATTACTATACATTTTATATCAGGCGTAAATTTGCACACTGATATCAGAGGCGATAACCGTGTTTCCTTAAAATATTAACGGACATTACTATTTATTCTCTGTATTTATTTTTTGATGTGCAATGATCATACTTTATAATCTGTCGAAAACATTTTTTTTTCAGGCAACGCAATTAATTAGTATAAATAATTAAATATTATCATGCCTCATTTGATTATGAAAATAGCCCGATACCACCGTGAGTCACTATCGGTAAAATAAATATTACTAAATGAGTATACATGTATCTGTATAGCGGGCACTTGTAATTTTTAGAACAGGTGAAATAGCGACACAATTATACACTTAATAATTCCAGCACAAAAATATTTACACAATTCCCTAACATTTGATTGGCCCGTAGCAAGTCTCTGTCCAAAATTTATATCCCAGTAAACTCCCACGCCGAACTACTTTCCGTAACCGTCAGGCGCAGTTAAAATAATTCTTAAGAAAATGGAAAATAAACACATTTTCTTGATGAATTTATTTCAAATGCTGGAATTATAAGGAATGAATGGCCTTTTTGTGGAATTTATCAAGATATAAACTTGGAAAAGTCGCGGGAATACTGGATGAGGCCTTCCAAAAAATTACAATTTTCGAGAAAAAAAAAAAAAAATCGAAAATTGTAATTTTTTATCACTTCGTCCAGTATTCCCACGACTTTTCCAAGTTTATACCCCGATAAATTCCACAAAAAGACCATTCATTCCTATATTTAATTCCTACAGAGAACATTGTGTGCCTACTGAGTGGGCATGTACATTTAAGGCAAAAGAGTTACAAAATGTGGACCGGATTCATTGTCGAACTTTCACTAAATAAAGCCATACATGATAAATGCATTAAATTGGTGAATAGGAACTCAAGTTATCACTTGGAAACAAACATTTTACAATGAAAAAGACGTGTGCAAAATGGACACATCCTTGAACATAATCTGTATTTGGTCTAGATCATGTAGATATAGCCGTACACTAATCTTGGAGTACCGGTACATCAATGAATGGAAACTAAATTTTCTTACAGATATGGGGCCCGTTTCACTGTGTACCACTAAAATGTTTGTCAGTGCAAAATTATGATAGTCTGTAAATCTCACTGTAACAATGTTTTCTTGCAAACAATTATTGGATTTACATTTATTGATCATAGGCTACATATGCTCAATAAATGTAAATCCATCAATTGAAATTTCCAGACGATCCTAAATTTGCACTTACGAACATTTTAGTCGTACGAAGTTTAGTGAAACGGGCCCATGAAATCCAGACAGCTGATGGCTCGACTACCATTCGAATAAAGAATTAAATTATAGGAATAAACAAATATAGAATACCAGGTCAGTGTCTTTTGACAGGGCTCCAGATAAGGAATTAGTAGTTGAGTATTGTCACTCCATCATTTCTGAAGCAATTGGGCATTTTAAACTTTTAATTGGGTAAAATAAAATCCTACAACCGTTCACATATCAGCGGACAGCAATTATTGAATAGTTTGCTTCTAAATGAAAATATGTCTTGGCATTTCATTAGAATTGTCTCCTTGGAGACAATTCTAATGAAATACCAGGGCCTGAAAATAGCAGCTTTTACCAGTAGATCCGGGACCTAACAAGAAAAAAAGTGAAAGGTCCATGGAATTTTTTGGAAGGTCCGAGAGGATAATCGCTATAAAAACGGTAGAAATATGTGTCTGTTTTATGGGAAATGACTCACAACATGTGTAAATCACAGGTGGAAGACTCGGACCTATGACACCAAAAAAATGCCTATTAAAAAAAATCCCATTACCCCACCCACTTGGTCTCGTACAGTACTATACGTTAATTCAAGGTGACTATAAATAGCGCTATTATAGAAACAGCCCTCTTTTTTCCGGCTCGCACAAACACAATAAACATCGATTAAATGTATGAAATATGTCTCTGGCAATCGATAAAGGTATTAGGTGTGTGAATATACTCACTTCAAATCGCTGTTTCAAGTATTTATTGAGTTATTCGCGTTTTGATTACCCCATCCAAAGCGAAAGTTGCGTGTACGAAAGAATCTCACACAGAATCGGAGGCCGTCCGGCTGGATTATCGGTCATATTTGGCCGATAGCTGATCGCCAGCTCAAACTAAAGTCGTACACCATGATCATATACATTAGAGACTCCAACCATACAAAGTTCGTCCAATTGTGATTGTTCGCCGATCTAAAAAACACTTTTTTGTCTTATTTCGTTCATTATCTGGAACTGGGTCAATGCACCATCTTCCATAATACAACCGGAAGCGTCTATGTAAAGAACATCTCTGATTGGCTAAATCTAAACTGTATGACGTCATTCAACCTATTTCGGGATTGCGGAAGACATAATCTGATAGTACGTGAATCATGAATGAAAGTGGAAAAAAGGTGTTTTTTAGATCGGTGAATGATCACAATTGGACGAACTTTGTATGGTTGGAGTTGCTAATGTATATGATCATGGTGCACCACTTTAGTTTGAGCTGTCGATCAGTTATTGGTCAAATATGACCGATAATCCACGCCGGACGGCCTTCGATTCTGTGTGAGATTCTTTCGTACACGCAACTTTCGCTTTGGATGGGGTAATCAAAACGCGAACAACTCAATAAATACTTGAAAACAGCGATTTGAAGTGAGTATATTCACACACCTAATACCTTTATCGATTGCCAGAGACATATTTCATACATTTAATCGATGTTTATTGTGTTTGTGCGAGCCGGAAAAAAGAGGGCTCTTTCTATAATAGCGCTATTTATAGTCACCTTGAATTAACGTATAGTACTGTACGAGACCAAGTGGGTGGGGTAATGGGATTTTTTTTAATAGGCATTTTTTTGGTGTCATAGGTCCGAGTCTTCCACCTGTGGTGTAAATACTCGAATGAGTCACCATAAATTATCTTATAAGACGATAATCAGAATGGATTTAGCATCGCCACTGAATGATGATAGCAATTTCAGCTTTTATCACAGGTCCGACGGACGTGTTGCTTGTAAAATACAAAGGTCCGACTTTAAAATTTGCAGGTCCAGGACCTCGGACCAGTGCTATTTTCAGGCCCTGAATACCAAGATCTGTTTTCATGGAAAAATAAGAAATATATGCTATATTTGTGGTTTGTTTATTGTTTTCTGCAGCATGATAGACACCACAAATTTTTCATTGCTTTTTGATACTCACTAATTCTGATTTTAATTATGTTTTTGGCAATTTTAATTGGGTATTTATGCAAATACGCACCTTATCTGGAGCCCTGTTTTGAGGAATTCCTATTGTTTCCGAGCCAAGCCTAATAAACTTGATATCAAAAGACAGTAGCCTGGTATTCTATTTATCAGGTAACATTTTATGCTAAAAAATCGTCGTTATCTATGCACAGAAGACGGACTTGTTTACACGGACATCATTTGGTAATGTCACTACAACAAGTAAACATACAGTCGAACCTCCCCGAACGGCCACCTCTCTACAACAGCCACCTCTCTGTAACAGCCGCTATTTTATATCCCAAATGGATGATTTCCTCTATATCTAACCCTTACACTGCTGAGCATGAACATTGTCGTCTGATGTTGATTTTGCATTCTTTCTCAATAAAAACATGTTTTGACAGCATTTTAGAATCATTTCCATTGGAAATGATTCTAAAATGCTGTCAAAACATGTTTTTATTGAGAATCATTGAAGAAAATAAATAAACATCAGACGATAAAATTGTATTCAGCATTAACCTCCCTACAACAGCCACCTCTCTATAACAGCCAGTTTTGCCTCTTCCCATGGGTGGCTGTTGTAGAGAGGTTGCACTGTAACATCAGAATGCAGAGCTCCAGATAAATTTTGTATCTAAGGAGTATATCGAGATTTCAAATTCAATACCTTTTTACTTTTACAAATGTTTTATAGATTTTCTTCCTTATTAAAGGGAACAAATGATAACAAAAATTAAAACATCTTTAAAAATTCACTTATTTGAGCTGCAAAAAGCAAACAGGTCAGCTAAGTAAATTTTCAATTTTATTACAGTATTTTCGCTACTCAATTTGAAAATGAATGCATATTTTCACATTGCTGTGTGTATTTTGTACTCCCACTTTTGATAATCAATGCGTATTCTACTAAAATAAGTGAGTAAAATACGACAATACGCACCTTATCTGGAGCTCTAAGACTACAAGTAAACTTAACATGGGAAAGCATACAATCATATCTGAAAATACAGCATGCAAGTCAGAACTTTTTAATTGGAATGGAATGGTCCTTAACAGCCCACCAACACCAAAAACCTGTGGTTCGCACGACACCACACATTCAAGAATAATGTCTTTTTTCAAGTTGTTGGTGTCCCAAAACACCAGTAGCCTATTTCACCAACATTGCAAAGTATATTTTTCTCGCAAAGTATACTTTGAGGGAGAAATTTTCCATTTAAAAGGATAAATTTATTAATTTTTAATATACTGAATTTATTACATTATCACAGCCAAAATGGCTGTGATAATGTAATAAATTCAGTATAATAAGTCTGCATACTTTTAATCATCAAATATATGCAGTCGTTAGTTCTGTATGAAATAATGCATTTCGGGAAAAATAAATGATTACTCCCTCAAAGTATACTTTGCTTGGTAGAAAAGTATACTTTGCAATGTTGGTGAAATCGGCTACTGATAAGCCTATGAGTCTAAAGACTAGTGTACCCCATGATTATACTGTTTAAGCAGCGTTGTGCCTATAGTGAACTCTGGGGAAATTTTCCCACCTCAGAATGCCAATGTCCCTCCCATTCATTTGTTTTAAATTGGAAATGGGCACAAATCCTGAAATTGTTCCCTGGCGAACGAGACTTACTGTCTGTTCCACGTTTTGCTGCCGACGATCTTTTGGCCATTAAACACATTAAATCTTAAAAATATTTAAATATAAGTACCGTATTCATTCTAATAAATGCCCGGGCGCTTATTAGAATCATCGGTAAGTCACAGGTCGGGGGTGGGCGATTAATAGAGGCAATGGTTTTTGGTCCGAGTAAAAAATGTCAAAAAGTGAAGAAAACGATTGGATTTGTAAACCTTACAGACGTTCTATGTACTCGCGGTGTAGTCTTAGCAATTACTACCGTATCGGACGTTTGTATTCGGATAATCTGTATGTTTGGACTGGTCCATTTCTCATTAGAATAATTACTTTAGGATCAGTAAGTATTCGGACATACCCCAAATCCGTAAATTTCTCAAAATATCTCGACAATAACAAAGGGACATCACTCTTCGCGTAACATATACTATCTGGTCAAATCGTCCCCAGACCAAAATCGTCCCCATACCAAATCATATTTTTTTATATTTTTGTTGATAATCAAGCAAGCCCATCATCACATCTGGTTCCCGGTTTTGCTGTACAATGTTGTGCGTTAAACCGTTCGGGCAGAATACGCGCGGTACTGAGAGACCACGTGATCTAATGCTAGGCCAGAATCTGCGCGGTAACGAGAGACCACATGACACTGTGATGATGTAATTTGATTCATACCGGTAGTACTGGCAACGGTGTTGTGTGTAGCTACTTTTGTTCTACACAATGACTGCGTGTACATGCATGTTATTATCTGTAAAAGCAATGATCAAAGGATATCACGTGTATAGAACAAGTTATCCACCAGGAACAGAACTGGATTGTATATCAGAACCAGATAACGACTATAGTGACTGCAATAATTGTTAAACAAGGCGAAACTGTTGTGGGACATATTCCTGAAGGACTGTGTCAGCCATTGACAACATTATTTAATAACGGAGATATCACCCAGGTGATCGCAGTTACTTCTGGGGAACCGCGACCCTCCTCTATTGGGACATTTGCAAGGGGAGGTGGCCTTGAAATTCCATGTTCCTACAGAATATTTGGACGCAAAGAACGAAAGGCACATGTCCGCGCGTTACTAAAAAGGGAAATACGGAAAATTACAGTTTGACAGGTATGTCCATTTTTCTTTCCAGAGAAGGCCATGGGCGTTTATTATAGGTCCCAATTTTTGTAAAATCGGGCAGAAAATGTTCATTTTTTTGCCCAAAAATGGGGGGTGGGCGTTTATTAGAGCATGGGCGTTTATTAGAATGAATACGGTACTTTATCATCAATAACAAAAAAGTCACCCACCCCAAATATTTTGGATTGATGAAATTCCGTCAAATATTGATTTTATTGCGAAAAAACTATTTTCTTACAGGAATTTAACATGGGGGATAAAAATATATATTTTTTTAATAATTTTGTATTTGTGGACCAATTTTCCAAATCTAACTTTCGTTTTCTTAGTTACATCACATCATTTGGGGAGGGTGACTTTTTTGTTATTGATGAAAAAGTACCGACATTTAAATATTTTTACGATTTAATGTGTTTAATAGCCAAAAGTTTGTTCCCAAAAAACATGGAACAGACAGTCGGCACATCACTGACTAAGCCCATACCTGAACGACGGCATTACAGAAGCCGAGCGAGTTGAGAAACATCGCCATCTCTGTGGCATTTGCGGACTCCTCGTCCGTGATACAGAACCAGTCCTCAGACGAAACATCTATCTTCCGAGGGAGGTCCGAGTACAGGCCACTCAGGCCGGTCGCTAAAACCTACAATTGGTAATCATTATAAGGTTTGACAATGTCCAGCCGTGGGTAAATGTTTGCCGTTGTTTGAACCCCAGGGCCGAGGGTTCAAAGTCCCCGAGTGCCACGGCAAAGTTTACCCACGGCTGGACATGGTCGAACGTTATTGTTGCATTTTCGTCGGAAATATCATGCAATTTGAGCATTTATGCGATACTTTGATAAATAATTTGATAATCTACTCCATTCAGACAGCTGACTTACACATACATATACCGGGGCCATAGGATTTTTATGCCTGTTTGATTGATTTAGTTTTATGTTCATTCAACAGCAAGGTCAATTATATGCACATGCAGGAATAGGTCACTCGGACATTGGCTAAATCTTGCAAGCGTAAATGGTCAACCGATTGATTGCGGCTGAATACATGTTTAACAATATGGTCAAGTACCGACAAATACATCAGTAAGAGGAGATGCATTGCAAATTCAGCAGCAAAATTACAAACATTCCCTGGTGAAGTTTGATCGAATGTTAACATCATGAACATGGTTAAAACATGGTAATGTGTTTAGTAGAGAAATTGGGTTTGTGGCACGTAATAACTAACTTCTGATTTGTGATTAGAGAAATGCAATGTGCAGTTGCAACATAATGAATCAAAGAAGATGCGCACATGCGCGGCAAATCACAAGTGGAAGACTCGGACCTATGACACCAAAAGAATGCCTATTTAAAAAATCCCATTACACCACCCACTTGGTCTCGTACAGTACCATCTTCTATATAGTACCATCTTTTTGGTGTCATAGGTCCGAGTCTTCCAGCTGTGCGGCAGATTTGGTATGTGTGCCACTGGCTACAAGAAATGATCAACAAGTTTTTTCACTTACCGGACAAAAATCAGAATTTTCTGCGATATATTTGCCAATTTCTGGATGCTTGGCCGAAAGCGTCATAATGAGCAACAATGCATCTCGTGCCTGCTGCCCGACTGCCCCGTCTCTGTGCAGGAACGGAATCAGGAGCGAAAATATCAGGAACTTCGTAGCTCCGTGGTCGGCATTCGTGTTAAAAAAGCTCTCTAAAATCACAGTCTCTTTGGATATACTGATACAGATTTGGTGAAGGAACAAAACTAAATTTGGCTCAATATCTCTGTTCGAAAACCCATCAGCGCAAAATGCTAGAAGATTTAAAATTGGCCGTATCACAGGTTTATGAATCAGTAACAGCTGATGAGAATGACTGATCAGATGCTCGAACATTCGCAACTGTTCTTTCGTCAGTTTTCCGGTTTCGTCGTTATTTCTATGGCACCAACCACAGAATTTTTCAAGGATTTCGTGCTCAAGTAAAAAGTGTAAAATCGGCCCCGGCATTCCTTGTCCCTCGGGCTCCCCTTCTTCGTCAGCCAACAGAGTGACCATTTGCTCAAAGTTCTGGCGGACGGTTCCCACCTCATCATTCGGAGTTTTAGCACCATTTTCTGCGTCGCGTTGAATGATAATAAATGCCTGCTCCCAATGATTTCTGAACACTTCAAGGCAGGTCTGAGGGTCGGTGTCCCGTCTCCCCCTCAGTTCAAACTCGCCACTGTGAAGACTGCTCGCATCGGAAAACTTACGTGAAGCCTTAGACTCACTTCGAACTTTTCTAAACCAGCTCATCTTGCTGTCAACAAGTTTGTTCATGGCAAGTTGACGTTTCTAACTTCACCTCATGTAACAACGCCATAGATCTGAAATAAGTAAAGAGTGAAATAAATAGACGTATCTTACAGGAGTGATGATTTAATATGATATATATTATTGTTACATGACTGCCGTTGTTTGACACTGCTCACAGCCATGTTCAAATGTACAGTGCGTGCTGTTTGACCATGGTTGTAGACAATGCTCATTCCGGGGCCAAAGCCAACATCTAGTATCTACGTAATGGCTGTGTCTCATGACATTATTACTAGAACGCGCCATTACATACACCAGACCAGTTCACAATGGTCGCACTGAACATTTGAAAGTGATGCCGCTGCATCACGCGACGCGTACACAAAATATGTATATGTAATTCAGCTGTTTGAATGGAGAATATTATCAAAGTACCGAAATGACTGCATAAATGCTTCAATTGCATGATATTTCCGATGGAAATGTAACAATAACGTTCGACCAGGAAACGGTAGTAAAGCCATAGTGCTATGTCTAGCTGATCTCCTGTGACTGTGTGTGCTGCCATTAGCTTAGAAAATCTCAGCTCTACGGATGTGTTTTACTCAGGGTTGGCAATTTCCCGGGAAATAAGAGTATTTCCCAGGACGGCGGGAAATACCGGGAAATATGAATCTTGGTGGTCTTTTTCATTCCAAAATGTCAAGATGAGTCTCTATATTCCCCTATATCTACTATGGTTTATATCTGTGTAGACTGATAAGCCTACAGGTAAAACATTCTGCAATAAAAAAAGAAATAATAAGTTTATTTAGAGAAAACAAACATCATTCTTTTCTAGACAATTTTCTTCCCTATTTACAAGTCTATGTTAAGTATTTGCCAACTGTCTATTTTATTGTATATGAGAACACCCCTCATTACTATAGTAACCTGCCACTAATAAAAGCTGCTTTTGGAATTTTGAGAAAATCCCTGTTGATAACGGATAATCCATGTACAGTGTAAGTGTAATTGTTTTACAACTTGACATGACCATATACAGATCACCTGGGTTCTTATTATACAGTATGACACAAAAGGTGTGAGAGAAGGCTGACAATTAACAGCCTGTTGTCATAGTCTGATGGTTTATTAAAGTATATTAAAGTGTCATCAATGTACATGCAAATAAGTAGACATTAGTAGGCTTTTGGCTAATTTTAGCGATTTTAGGTACTGTATCTCATACATACCATCGTGGCCCAGTCTTCACGTTAAATAAATGTCATAATAATAATGCAAATAAGTAATACAAATGCAAAGCGTAAAACAACAGTACTTGTCAGTCATATAAGACTTGTAAGAGACTGTGTATGCACATCTTGCATGCTAAGATCATTTATTATCATTTCTTGATACCGAATACATGTATTAGTGTGGAAGAAGGTTGACAATTAACAGCCTGTTGTCTAAACATAGTCTGATCATGATGACGTTATCCTTGTGAATTTTATCTAGCAGACACTCGGATGTTTCCTAAAAAATGAAGTAATTTACAAAAAAATAATACAACCAAAATATAAATGTCATGGTTGCCAAATATTCCACCTGATGAGTACCCCTAGTTGGGAATGAAACAGATCTATACATTGTAATTAACCCCTATATCTAATTATTAAGTTGTTGATTGTTTAATTAACTATTACTGAGCTTAAAACTTAATTTAAATAACTTTAATTATCAAATAATAACATCAAAATTCATATTTCCCGGTATTTCCCACTTTGGGGAGTATTTCCCGGGACGGGAAATACCGGTATCCCGCCGGGAATTCCCGCCCCCGGTATTTCCCGGCCAACCCTGGTTTTAATATTTCATCTGTATTTTATATTTTCTGTATCCGTGACAGCCGAGACCCTTATAGTGTAAAATTTAGTCACAATAACAACCCAATTTGTCCTGGTGTTTTGCTACACAAATGGGAATAAAAAGATAACCAATTTCAAACAATGTATACCTACATGTGTATTATTGGTCTATGAATGTTTTTAACATGACTGTGAAGTGTTAAAACTTCTCAATCGTCAAGACTGTGTAGCAAAACACCAGGACAAATTGGGCTGTTATTGGTACTAAATTTTACACTATAAGTGTCTTAGCTCTCACGGATACAGAAAAATATAAAAGACAGATGAAATAGTAAAACACATCAGTAGAGCTGAGATTTTCTAAGCTAGTTTAGCTACGCTGTCATGTACACAAGACTCCGTTTCAGATTCAGGATGCTGAAATTATGTGACCTTCCATGAACATTCAGTTGTTTATAGCTAATGTTTTAGATCTGGATAAATTCCATCTACATTTACAACTATGCACTAAGCAATGTAATCCCCTAAAAGTCAGCTGTGACGAAATTATGAAACACACGGTTATTGGTTATAAATTTGTAACACCCATATTTTGATTAAACGCAAAACACATTTAATCCTTTCAAGTGAAAGAACCGCCGGTTTAGATACATGATTACTATACTAGGCACAATTCTAATGAGATTACACCTTCATATACATTTCTATACGTGTACATTTTCGAGAAAACGTAGTTATTAGTCTTCAGTGTTGACAAGTTTTTAATGAAAATGAAGCAGAGTCTATTCCTCTGGAGTCGAATAGTCTGTTTAGTTCGGAAATAGCACGGTCGTGTGCGGTTGGTTTTATTTTCTACTTCAACGGCAGCTGTTTATATTTTTACGTACTTTGTTTCTTGTCTAAGGTCAATATTAGCATCGTGACTTTCTCCTATGTGAGCGTGACTAGATATCAGAGACATCAATTGAGACATTTTCTGGCAAAATAAACATTCATTCACCATTTGTTACCGCACATATTGATTGGCATTTATTATACATTTTATATCAGACGTAACTTTCCACACTGATATCAGAGGCGATAACCGTCTTTCTTTAAAATGTTAACGGACATTACTATTTATTCTCTGTATTTAGTTTTTGATGTGCAATGATCCTACTTTATATGTCGAAAATATTATTTTGTTCAGGTGACGCATTTAATTAGAATAAATAATTAAAAACTACGCATGCATCATTTGCATATGAAAATAGCCTGATACCACCGTGCGTCACTATCAGTAAAGTAAATATTACTAAATGATTATATCTGTATAGTGACACGATTATACACATATAAAGAACATTTTGTGCTTACTGAGTGGATATATATATACCTTTAATATATAAAGTGTTGGTGCAGTGAAAGGGCTAAACGTGTCAGCAACAGCTATAATTAAGGTCATAGAGAGACGGAACCTGTGTTTCACATCTCCTCCTAAAGACCAGCTACTAAAAATAGGTGGAATTATGGTGAAAGTATTTGTTCATGCCTAAGGCCATAATTGATTGAGTGATTCTGGGGATAAGTGATTTTATAGGAATGAATGGCCTTTTTGTTGAATTTATCGGGGATATAAACTTGGAAAAGTCGCGGGAATACTGGACGAGGCCTTCCGTTGAATTTATCGGGGTATAAACTTGGAAAAGTCGCGGGAATCCTGGACGAAGGCCGGAAGGCCTCGTCCAGTATTCCCGCGACTTTTCCAAGTTTATATCCCCGATAAATTCAACAAAAAGGCCATTCATTCCTTATAATTCCAGCATTTGAAATAAATTCATCAAGAAAATGTGTTTATTTTGACAGACGGCAGCCATTTGTATACATTGACAGCACTGACAGCGCACCTGTAGAAAGTAGTTCGGCGTGGGAGTTTACTGGGATATAAATTTTGGACAGAGACTTGCTACTGGCCAATCAAATGTTAGGGAATTGTGTAAATATTTTTGTGCTGGAATTATTGAGTGGTGAATGAGCTATATTCTCGTCTGTATGTGTGGATGTGACTGGAGAAATGGGGCTTATGGTATCTGTGGCCAGTGTACCTCCTGGTCAAATACCACATGTACGTAGCCTGATAACGATCTATGTTGCTTGTTAGAACCATGATGGGTTCATATTTGATGGAATGGCGAATAGTGCAGATCCTGATCAGACTGTGCGTGCGGATGCAGAGGCTGATCTATATCTGCAATGGTCGCCCAACCCCCATTTCTCCAGGCACAGCCACATATGAAGTTACTGTTGAATGGATGTAAAACCCCATTCAATAAATATACATTATACGTTCATTTGCTAATAATTGAATTTAGGCATATACATTATTGGTTTGTTTGTTATTTTGTTGGTGTGTAATGGCCTATCAACAGCTCAGGTCCTTTAAAGGTACATGCCCACGCAGCAGGTTACACTTTACTACTACTTTTCATGTTCTGTCATGCCTTATATGAGACATTTGTCTACCCACTAACGAGTTATTTTTAATTATTGTGCGCGTTAGTGTTAATTGGTGTTAAATCGCATTTTATATGCCGCGACCAGAAAGGGTATTTTCCGACCTCGTGCTATTTTTACCAATACGCGTCACGTGACACGGTCAATCATATCACATCTTTGACATGCGCAATGAAGTATCAGAAGTTGAGAAGAAAAATCTCTGTTCGAGTCTAAATCTAAATATCCACGTAACTCTTTCCATTTGGTGATCTGGTCGTCAATATTAACCACTCTCTCTCTGTACTGCCTGTCCCTCAGACATTTCGTGTTTTTTTTGGCCGACGCAGTTTCATACAATTTCCGTCCTGGACGTTTCGACATATTGGGAAGCCTACTGGCGCGCGTAGTATACTGCGCATGCGCACCGCAAGCCGTGATGTGAAAGTCGTTGCCCCGCACATTATCAAAATAGACTGTTACCGCCGCGCGTCGCTAACAGTAAATTGATTATTAATAAATGATTATATTTGTATAGCGGGCACTCATAATTTTTAGAACTGGTTGAATAATGACATAATTATACACTTATTTAATTCCTATAAAGAACATTTTGTGCCTACTGCGTGGGCATGTACCTTTAACCTGCTGCATTGGGAAGAAAATCCCAAAATCAGAACGTAATATTTACATCGAAAAAATATATTCAGCCCCAACGTTAGAATAACTTGACCTGGTGTCGGGTCCATACCACACAATTAAGTCACTTGCCACCTCCCCCTAAAAGTACCGTAATATGATTAAGAATAATCGTAATACTCACATAAGGGATATAACCAAATTCAACTGTCACATACAAGAATGCCAACGACGTATGTGAAGGCCAAACCAGGTCACCGGTCGGGATTTCAGGTAAGGATGATTTATTGATTGGTGTTTACCAGCCTATCAACAGCTAAGGTCATTTAAGGCCGGCCAACGTGTTTGATCCCGTCGTTAACCTGCTGCACTGGGTTGAAAATCCCAAAATCAGAACGGAATATTTATATTGAAAGAAAATATATTCAGCCCTGAAATTAGAATGACCTGATCTGGTGTAAGGTCCATACCACATCAAGGTCACTTGGCCCCTTCCCCTAAAATAGGATTACGAATAATCGTAATACTCAGATGCAACTGTTACATACAAAAATGCCAACGACTTACACGAGGGCCAAACTAGGTATCTGGTCGGATGTACCCCCATCGTTAAATTACCCATCGCATGCTCCCACCTGCCACAACCCCAGTGGTGGAATCAAAAATCAAAAATTGAAATTAACTTTGCACAGCTACACATTTAATATAAAGAAGCTACGTATCAAATATCAAGCAGCTCCAGCTAATATCATTTAAATATGTTATTGGCAAGTACAGGACAATGCCACATCAAAGTCATTTGTTTCAGTGGCTCATGATAGTGTGCAATAATGATGACTGAATGCCAAATAGTATTGAAAATACAAACTCGAACACACACTTTAACCAAGGGAAATAAGTATGTATATGTAAATATGGCAACTGCAGGTCAAGGTCACACGAAGGTCATTTATTTGAAGTTGGTTGCAGTGCACATGACTGGCTCATGATAGTGTGTACGTATATGGCTGTACTGCTAATACTATTGAAGGTACATGTACAAGCTCAAACAAACAGTTTATTTAACCTTTTGACGGACGGTTGGGATGACAGACAGACGGACAAGAGTAACACTAAATGCCCCTTCCACTATCGTGATGGGGCATAAAAATACATATATTACAGGGCATAATTAGAGAATACCAGGCCAGTGTCTATTCAGCGCTCCAGATAAGCTGCGTATTTGCTTAAATACCAAATTAAAATTGCCAAAAACCAAATTGAAATCAGAAGTAGCGAGTATCAAAAAGCAATGCAATGTTATTGTACCTTTATCATGCTGCAGAAAGCAATAAACTGACCATAAACATAGCATATTTTTCTTATTTTCTAAGAAAACACATCTTGGTATTTCATTAGAATTGTCTCCAAGGAGACAATTCTAATGAAATGCCAAGACTTGTTTTCATTTCGAAGCAAACTATTCAATACTTTCAGACTGTTGATGTGTAAACAGTAGTGTGATTTTATTTTACCCAATTAACTTTCTGAAAAACCCAATTGCTTAAAGGCCGTGGTCGTTCACACTTGTGAAGACGTAAATCACATTCAATAATCTCATTAAATTTAGTTCAGTTATACAAACAACCATGCTCCCTATAGACAACATTAGGACACACACTTGGGTAATTATCCAGGTTGCTGGCAGTCCTGCCACACACCAGAGATAACAGCAGAATCATCGCACATGTAGCCGTGCTACACATCACAATAGCTCCCGACTCCCCTGTGCATGTAATTCTTGCTATGGCACTTTCAGTGGCATGTTGTGGCATGAATCTGACCAGTTATTATCATATCGCGTAGCGAAAATGAGATGCAAGAGCTGTCCGTCCGTCTGTCCGTCAATCTTACACCATGTATACTTGTGGATAAATTCGTGCGTACGTACAAGAGATAATTGTGCAACATTTTTCTGCACCTAGGTGCACAGGCAGACTATTTACAGGTGCACAAGTAAGTGGGTTTGCAAGTATACCGCAGTGTATACATACATCCGCCCGTCTGTCTGTCCGTCACGTTTTCTATTTGCCTTTAACTTCTGTATTGTATTACATATTGGCTTGAAACTTCATGTACATGTTCATTATCATCCACTTTCATTCCCTGCCCTACCCATGCTCTACCATGCCCAAGGTCGCGGTCAACTAACTTATACATTTACGTCAAGTTGATGCATTCGCGCTTCTCCATTCTCCTATAACTTGTTTGATCTATGGCCAATTGGCTTGAAACTTCATGTTCAACTTCATGTTTATTATCATCCATATTTCCATTCCACACCACAGTCATGCTCTCTTTCATCTATTAGATGTGTGCAAGTTTCTCCATTCTCCTATAACAGCTTTACTGTATAGCTAATTGACTTCAAACTTCATGAGCATGTTTATTATCATCCATATTTTCGCATCCCAGAATGCTCCCTCCCCCTTGGCATCGGTCAATGTCAAATATCTCAGAAATTCCCACTTCAGTACATTCATTCTGCTATAAACTCTTTACCATATGAGTGATTCACTTGAAACTTCATATGCATCCTTGTCCTTATCCATATTATCTTTCAGTAGATGCATGCGCTTTCCTCTATTCTCCTATAATTATGTTATTAACGTACCAATGTGCATATTTGTGATCCAGCGACCACAGCGATGGGATACATGCCGCTGGCGTCGTTCTTGTCATTAAATTTGTATTGTGAACTAATGGCAAATACATACTATTTGTAAGATCCCTTTTTGTTAAACAGCCGTCGCACGATCGCTGAAATACTTGGCCATGTATTTACTTTGAAACGTTTGTAAGAATTTCTCCATTAACCCTTTCAACACCACATGCCTGTATAGTGTTTTTGGCAAAACAAGTAGATCCATGCGAGCCGTCTCATCAGGATCTGCACTTTTTGCAAGTAATTTTCATATTTTTGAGAATAAAAACACCCCCTTTTCATAAATGGACGAGTCCGAAAATCATTTGTGACAATTGGATTGGTTGCAAACATATCAAAATCCATTCCAGTTACTTAGGGGTGAAATACAAACATAATCTCTAGTTTTGCCTGGTAATTTCATGGTGCATGTACATGTATTATATAACTAGAATGGCCGCGGCCAGCATGTCGCGTTATCCGAGGAATAGAATGGATAATATATGCATGATGTTATGGTGTTTTATGGCTCAGTGACTTGTAAATTAAGACATTTAGAGCTGAGAATACACCTGGGGAAAATGCCCAAATTCAGCAGTTGAATTTACAATATCTTGATTTGTTGCCAGGTGATCTTACCAAAGCAAAGTCTCTTAGCCTCATCACCTTTTACTCGGCTCCAATGAAAAGCAGGGGATACTGGTTAAGAGTTACAAGAATAAATAAAAAGAAGACTATATTGGAGTTGCAGTAAACTATTCCATGGATCTACCGGTTGGGTTGCTGAAGTATCCAGGTATTGCGCACAATGAATATTTGTAGGATGGTAAACATGCATATGAAGTTTCAAGTCAATGAGCGGTTGACAAGATATAACATACGTAAATACTTTAACGCAACGTTTACAAAAACTTTAACGCAAACTTCTAAGACATTTTACCTTGACCTTTGGCATGTGGGCAGCATGGGTATTGCGCATAATTAATATTTAGAGGATGGTAAACATGCATATGAAGTTTCAAGTAAATGAGTGAAGCGGTTGAGGAGATATAATATACGTAAAAACTTAAACGCAAAGTTTACAAAAACTTTAACGCAAAATTCTAAGACATTTGACCTTGACCATGGGCATGTGGGAAGCATGGGTATTGCGCACAATGAATATTTGGCGGATGGTAAACATGCATATGAAGTTTCCAGTCAATGAGTGAAGCGGTTGAGGATGTATAATATACGTAAAAACGTTAATGCAAAGTTTACACAAACCTTAACGCAAGCTTCTAGGACATTTGACCTTCACCTTGGACATGTGGGCAGCATGGGTGTTGTGCACAATGAATATTTGGAGGATGGTAAACATGCATATGAAGTTTCAAGTCAATGAGCGAAGCGGTTGAGGAGATATAACATACGTACAAACTTTAACGCAAAGTTTACAAAGAATTAACGCAAACTTCTAAGACATTTGACCTTGGGCTTGTGGGCAGCATGGGTATTGCGCACAATGAATATTTGGAGGATGGTAAACATGCAAATGAAGGTTTAAGTCAATCGGGAAGTGGTTGCAGAGATATAACATATCTAAAATCTTTGACGCAAATCCGGACTCACGTACGTACGTACGTCAAAGTGCCGACTATAATGCGCTTTCCGCAAGCGGGCGCGACAATAAGTATGTAGTTATATAAACTTACATTGCTGAATTAATTTTTGTTGTCTGCTGTTTATTTTCTAATTTTAATTTTTATCTTCAAAAAAATTCTTTGGCAGCACTTGGGAATCATTTTCAATGTAAACTAGATTTGTCAGTAAGCGAGGCTTACGGAATACCCCTAAATGCCCCTAAATGTGTAGATTTGTAGTCAAGTGACCTTGACGCTGGGCTTAGCGGGACGGCACGGTCATGGATTTGTCATAGCATGATTTCTCCGATGTTAAGTTTTAGAGGAATGCATGTGTGAAATATTTAGAATTTTCGATGAAGGAAATGAAGGTTATAACAGATTTCAGCGATGTTAAGTTTTGTGAAGAGATTAAGTATGTAACCTTGACCTTGGGATCAGCTGGGTTGGACGGTCGAGGATTTGTCACAGCAAGGTAGTAGACCCTTAGAGGAATGCTAAGTTTAGTGAAAGACGGACAAACTGACTCCAGTCACCCCCCCCCCCCTCCCCCCCCCCCCCCCAACCCACACACACAACTTACTTGTTGCGGAGGTATAATGATTCTAAAGCGCTCATAAATCATGTCTTTACTGATAAAGAAGACAATATATAAAACAGCAGCAGACGACAATTTTCGTTTCCATTTGAAGGGTTAAAACAATGCAAATACATGGCTTTTGACTTTTGTTCCTGCATATAGTACGATAATACTGAAATACTTTAAACAACATTATGTCAGATAGCCAGAAATGGAAAACACAAAAGAGCTAGAGAAAGCAGATCTACTAGCGAAACAGAGATTGGTCTCAGTATACTGGCAGCATGAGAACACAGAAACGAGCAACAATAGCCACCCCCCCCCCCCCCACCCCCCCCCCCCCCCCCTCACCCCACAGTCCTATGCTTTAGGGTATTATTTGACTCCATTGGTCACAATTTATCTGTTCATAAGATTGGTATGGAATATATTCAAGCCAATTTCCATTGTTAAATATTTGATGTTATAATACTCTTGGTGCAATAGTAAAAGTTCATGTGCTGGCTATCAGAAGAATGGCTTGCTTGGTACAGCCACTATCCAGATGGCTTTTCAGATTACAGGTGGAATGTCCAGTCTGTTGGGGTCCATTCACACTAATTAACTACCATATACATGTACATGTAACTGTTTACCTAAGGAGTGTCAGATAGTAATCACCCCTCCTGCATACTGATATTCGCTAAATGTTTCAGCAGTGCTGTTTAATTCAAGAATAATTCCAGCACAAAAATATTTACACAATTCCCTAACATTTGATTGGCCCGTAGCAAGTCTCTGTCCAAAATTTATATCCCAGTAAACTCCCATGCCAAACTACTTTCCATAACCGTGAGGCGCAGTTAAAATAATTCTTAAGAAAACGGAAAATAAACACATTTTCTTGATGAATTTATTTCAAATGCTGTAATTATAAGGAATGAATGGCCTTTTTGTGGAATTTATCGGGGATATAAACTTGGAAAAGTCGCGGGAATACTGGACGAGGCCTTCCGGCCTCGTCCAGTATTCCCCTTCCGGCCTTCGTCCAGTATTCCCGCGACTTTTCCAAGTTTATACCCCGATAAATTCCACAAAAAGGCCATTCATTCCTATAATAATGATGCCCCAGGATATTTATTGAGTATTTTCAGCCACGGCCTTTAAGAAATGATGGAGTGACAATACTCAATTACTAATTCCTTATCTGGAGCCGTGTCAATTGATATCATGTTTATCAGGCGAGACTAGGAAACATGTTGGAATTCTGAGGCTTATTAAGGAGCCAAACCTGATGAACTAGATATCAAAAGTCACTAATCTGGTATCAGTAATCATTCTATTCATCAGGTAGTGGTACCATTTATGCTCAGGTAAACTGTTTTCGTTGAAACGAATACAGCTTTTTTATTATATGTCATTGGTTGAATAAAGTCACATGATGTTACAAAATCATGATGATTTTGTAACATCACGTGACGTTATTCAATCAATGAAACATGAGCGAAAGCAGTTTTTGATTGATTTTATTGATTGGTGTTTAACGGCCTATCAACAGCTAAGAGGTAATTTAAGGCTGGGCCAACGGGTTCGATCCCGCATTTAACCTGCTGCATTGACAAACATCTTTACATAAAAATAAAACAGACGTTCACAGTGTAATGATACGGTGTAATAAAAATCATAATACACTAGTGTAATAAATATGCGAATGAGGCCGGTACAGAACGCTATGTGGTCATTTCAACAAATTGTGCTGTGCTCATGAATAGAATCTAACATTTGTGTTGATTTAATATGAGATTGATTAAACTCATCAAATTGACAATTTCATAAGAAACTCGGCATTGCCTCGCTTCTTATAAAATCAGTAAAATGATTTAATAAATAACATATTATGTCATCACTTCTGTAAGATACTCTATTTTATCCATAAGCGTGTATTAATTCGGTTATCGCACGGCTAGGTACCCTGATACATTTATTTACCGCTACTGCTTGGAGCTATCAGACTCTGTAAAACAGTGGCGTAACCAGGAGTGTGCAAAGAGAGCGAACAAACTTAATAACATTTGGGAAGGTGCGTATTTTTACATGCCCACTCAGTAGGCACACAATGTTCTTCATAAAGTGTTAAATAAGTGTATATTTGTGTCACTATTCCACCAGTTCTAAAAAGTACGAGCGCCCGCTATACAGATATAATAATTTAATAATGTTTATTTTACTGATAGTGACTCGCGATGGTATCAGGCTATTTTCATATGCAATTGAGGCAAGATATTTTTTAATTATTATACTAATTAAATGTGTCACCTGAAAAATAATATTTTCGACAGGTTATAAAGTATAAAGTATGATCATTGCACATCAAAAAAAATACAGAGAATAAATAGTAATGTCCGTTAACATTTTAAGGAAACACAGTTATCGCCCCGATATCAGTGCGGAAATGTTTATTTTGTCAGAAAATGTCATATCTACAGAATATACAAAACAATATGTCTCCCTATATTGTATGACATTTTGTGCCTACTGAGTGAGCATGTACCTTTAACTTATGTTTGTTTTAGGGAAATAACTACAATATACCGGTATGTGAAAATTATAGCTGTAAGATCACAAGCTATACTCGATGAACTTGAATGTAGTAATCAATATTTTTTCTGGAGTCAGAAATCAGATTCTCCCAACACCATTCCAAACTTAATCCACAATTTGCCCCCACCCCCCTCCACCCCAAACTCGGTAAGAACCTGGCTACATCACTGGCAAAGTCCTTGTTTTCGGGACAAAATTAACTATTACAGATTTATGTATTTATCATTTATTTACAAAACATGCTATGCAACATGATGTCATTTTAAACAATTATCACAATATTAACTACAATAACAGAAAATCATTCAGTATCAAACAATTAATACATCCAGCATATTACATTTATGCCTATCAATGTTTTTGCCACCCAAGCGGGTGGAGGGGATTTTTCTATAAAGCCGATTGAACAGTAGCCGATTTCACCAAATTTGCAAAGCATACTTTACTATCAAAGTATACTTTGAGGGAGAAATCATTAATTTTCCTGAAATGCATTATTTCATATAGAACTAACGACTGTATATATTTGATGATTAAAAGTATGCAGAATTATTATACTGAATTGATTACATTATCACAGCCAAAATGGCTGTGATAATGTAATAAATTCAGTATAATAAAAATTAATAAATTGATCATAAAATAGAAAATTTCTCCATCAAAGTATACTTTGCTCGAAAAGAATACTTTGCAATGTTGGTGAAATAGGCAACAGGACGCTTACCGGTATTATCCACCCTCACCCAGATTTTTTTGTTCTGCCTCTGTAATTCTCTGGGGTATCCCACTCCACAACATAAAACACTATAGTCTGTTTCACGAAAGCTGCCCAAATTTTACGGCCATATAAACAATTCAAAAACCATATTCTTTTCGATAATATTAAATTAAAGGAAAATTTAAGAATGAGCCTTCTTTTTATTTCATGAAATTTTGTCAAATATTGATTTTATTGCGAAAACAAAATTTCCCCATGTTAAATCCCCATAGACAAGTGAAGATGTCTATGGGGATTTAACATGGGGAAATTTTTTAGAATTTCAGAAATATTGGACCGATTTTTAAAATTTAACTTTTGTTTTCTTAGTTAGATCATTTCCAAGCTGCTATCTCTGGGGTATCCCACCCCACAACATAAAACACTAGAGCAAGTGAGTAGGGTCTCCCGGATACCCCCGGCCGATGCCTCGTCCGACTAACAAATATTTGGCCTTGACATTTGGCATGAAAGCCACATGTGTGGGCGGGTTATAGAATGGAAATATGGATGATGATAAGAATGTATACAAAGTTTCAAGTCAATCTGACTTAGAGATGACGGGTACTCGAAAACTTTAATGTAAATCTTAACGAATGGACATTCTTAAAAAATGTGTTTATGTGTCTAGGAGCCCCCCCCGGAATAAGCCACATACACATAGTTTTAGCCACATAAACAGTTTTTTAGGTGGCTAATGCAGAGCTCCAGATAAGCTGCGTATTGGTGTATTTTACGCAATTATTTTACCTGAATACGCATTGAAGTTGAACATTCACTTAGTTGTGCTGTAAAATGCTTTTTGCAACTCAAATAAGTTAATGTTTAAATTTGTTATATTTTTTTTATCATTTGTTCCCTGTTTAGTAATGAACACAATCAATAATCCACTTGTAAAAGTAAAATATGCAATGATTTTGAAATCAAGGGGTATAGTACGCTTTAGACACAAAGCTTATCTGGAGCTCTGTTAATGTAACAAACCCTATCCTTTACTGAGACCATCCCTGTGGGAGCCACAGGTGGAAGACTCGGACCTATGACACCAACAAAAATGCCTATTAAAAAAATCCCATTACCCCACCCACTTGGTCTCGTACAGTACCATATAGCATATGGTACTGTACGAGACCAAGTGGGTGGGGTAATGGGATTTTTTTAATAGGCATTTTTGTTGGTGTCATAGGTCCGAGTCTTCCACCTGTGGTGGGAGCTAGCCACATATCCCCTATATATTGGTACGGACAGACAAACAGACAGTCGGAATGAATATAACTATATACGCCTTTGTATGCTGGGGGGGGGGGCGTATAAAATATGGGTGGTGTGTCTGAAGAGTTATTGCCCTTGAATGTTGAATACAATTTGTCACCCAACCATATAACCCCTCATACCCGGTTCAGTGCACATTCCATATTCACTGATGTTTGTACTTTTACTAATACATGTATGTTACCACTGGTGCACAGGTGGAATACTCGGACCTGTGACACAAAGAAAATGACCATTACAAAAAAATCCATTACCCCACCCACTTGGTCTCATACAGTACTATTTTCTATAATGTGTCACAGGTCCGAGTATTCCACCTGTGCACTGGTGCTGCACTCCGCGTCGAGTAAAACTTTCGCCGGAATCCTGATGAATTCGCATTAAGCTCCACGCAGAAGATACTGCATGAACACATTTTCATCAAGTATCCGGCGCAAGAAATTGCGCCGGTTACTAGACGAAACATGCGTTTGTGCGATAGCTCTAAGTACAGCTGAGTAGCATCTTATCATGAAGCCTGTGCATTTTAGACATGAAACAGTTTCAAGGTGCATGATCACGTGGTTACAACAACAACAACGTCGCCACTCCAAAGTAAGTATTATTTTATATTTTCCTTAATATGCAACAGATTTTGATGAAATATGGCGCAGCAAACGCGTCTTCATGAACTGCATTTGGTGGTCCATGGAGTTCGGCACAGACTTATGTCGATTCTTCGCAAAAATTACAGAAGTTTTGGCGAAAATACAGAGACCACCAGATGCGCCATATTTCATCAAAATCCGTTACGTAATAAGGACAATATCAAAAATACGTACTTTGAATCAGATGGATTCTGGAAGTTTCAGTACTTGTTGTTGTTGTTAGTACCACGTGATCATACACCTTGAGTTTATGCCAGCGAGGATTGCATCACCAGTCGTTTAGACCTCGGGTCATAAAATAAGAGCATAACCCTTATAAGGCTGAATAAATTCATTGTCGGCTGCTGTTTATGTCTATATAATTCCAGCACAAACATATTTACACAATTCCCTAACATTTGATTGGCCCGTAGCAAGTCTCTGTCCAAAATTTATATCCCAGTAAACTCCCACGCCAAACTACTTTCTACAGGTGCGCTGTCAGTGCTGTCAATGTAAACAAATGGCTGCCGTCTGTCAAAATAAACACGTTTTCTTGATGAATTTATTTCAAATGCTGGAATTATAAGGAATGAATGGCCTTTTTGTGGAATTTATCGGGGATATAAACTTGGAAAAGTCGCAGGAATACTGGACAAAGCGATACAAATTACAATTTTTTTTTTTTAAATTGTAATTTTTTAAGGCCTCGTCCAGTATTCCCGCGACTTTTCCAAGTTTATACCCCGATAAATTCCACAAAAAGGCCATTCATTCCTATATTGCAATTTATCTCAACAAAGGCAGGTTTGACACCACATGAATATTTCATGTGGTGCTAATACATGCCTTGAGAAATGAAACGGTGTAGCTCTGGTTTAAAGATCAGCATGTTCAATGAACTTTAATGGCCTGTCGACAGCTAAGGTGGTGGTGGTGGGGGAGGGGGGGGGGGGGAGATCACAGGTCCTCACCACACCAGAGTCACATAACCCCACTCACTAAAGGTAATAGGATTAGTAATAGTCTTACTACTTTTATAATAGGTACATGTATAACTGAATTCAACTCTCAAGTAACAAGATGCCAAAAAGAAACGTACCTGAGGGCCAAACCAAACTGTGCCTGGTGAATTTGGGGTATTTGGGGCATTTGTGGCTAGTCTAGCTCCCGATATGCTACGTATGCCTGTGTCCCGATATCTATCTATATACTGTTTGTTTTTCTGACAAAATGGCGCACAGTGCAGATGCTGATGATCAAACTGCATTGATATGCAGTCTGATCTTGTCTACATTGGTTGCCGATCAACATTTTCACTGGCAACAAAGACCATAAGCCCCATTGCTCCAAAAAGTGACAAACGATGTTTACAAATGTTATGCCGATCATTATTTATGAATTAACAAGCACACTGATGTCATCACTGATCATAAATTAATCTGCCGTTTATTTTCCATTTTCCATTTTTATCACCAAAAACATGCTTTGACTTTTTACAACATTGTTTGACAGCACTTCAGAATCATTTCCATTGGAAATGATTCTGAAGTGCTGTCAAACCATGTTTTTATTCAGAAATAAGACAAGATATAAAAGCAACAGCAGACGACAATTGTTGTGAGTAGCGGTCTAAGGGTTAAGTTTTTCATGAACAATCGCCATCTCAGCTTCGGACCTTCCGTAATGGTTTTGCGAAGACTGGTTCCATAATATGTGTCAACATCAGCGCTAACGATCCAACCACGAGAAATATAGCAACCACTGCTATGAGCACTGATCTGTATATTAGGGAGTAGTCGTAAATCTGAAAATAAATATAAAAATTTGTGGGCGTGAGAATTAGTTCATATTGGCAGCACAGGTTGAAGTAACGGACCGAGGTCTATAAATACGGTACATTAAATATGCCTAAAAGCATCAATAAATGAATGAAAAATAAGCTAAACAATATTTTGTTTATACCCTCCATATAGACTTATGGAGGGAGTAAAAAAAAAATGTTTACCTTATTTATTTTCATTTATTGATGGTTTTAGGCATATTTAATGTATTTATAGACCTCGGTCCGTTACTTCAACCTGTGATTGGCTTAGAAAACAGCCTTACAACCAGCATAGCCACAGCTGAGACTGCACATCTGCACAGTCTGATCATGGTCTACGCTGTTCGCCATTCCCTTCACTGAAGCAAGCTAATTACCGCCAATAAAAAGATTTAATTTCGAATTACACTCAGTCAAAGTATCATAGGACCAATATTATTTTATTTTTTTGTAAATGGTATAAGGTCTCTTATACGATGATACACAATGATAATAAGGGTCTTACTGAGTTTTGGTCAGCGTAGCTCCAGATCAACATTTCACTAATGCTACCTATACATCACCTATACATTTTATATATATAACACAACTAATACATGTACATAACTCCAGATAAGATGCGTGTTTGCTTAAATACCCAATTAAAATTGCCAAAAACCAAATTGAAATCATAACTAGCGAGTATCAAAAAGCAATACAAAATTTGTGGTACATTTATCATGCTGCAGGAAACAATAAACATACCACAAATATAGCATATTTTTCTTAGTTTCCATGAAAACACATCTAGGTATTTCATTAGAATTGTCTCCAAGGAGACAATTCTAATGGAATGCCAAGACATGTTTTCATTTCGAAGCAAATTATTCAATAATTGTCTTCTGTTGATGTGTAAACAGTAGTGTGATTTTATTTTACCCAATTAAAGTTTTGAAATACCCAATTGCTTCGGAAATGATGGAGTGACAATACTCAATTATTAATTCCTTATCTGGAGCCCTGACCATGTATCAAGTTTATCAGGCAAGGCTAGAAAATGTGTAGGAAGGCTCAACAACTTTGGCCAACTTTCTTGCTTAACCCTTTCAACAATACAGGCCTGTTTAGTGGTATTGGCAAAAAGTGTAGATCCAGATAAGACGGCTCGTGACGAGCCGTCTCATCAGGCTCTGCACTTTTTGCAAGTAATTTTCATATTTTTGAGAACAAAAACACCCCCTTTTCATAAATGGACTAGTCTGAAAATCATTTTGTGACCATTGGATTGGTTGCAAAATTAACATATCAAATTCCATTCCTGTTACTTAGGTGTGAAAAGGTTAAGTACTCAGGAGAGGTAACATTGATGAATGTACTCCTGAAAAACTTTAATCCAAATTTCTAGGTCATCTGGCTTTGCCTTCAGCCCAAGGGCCACATGGCTATAGAGTGAAAATATGGAGGAGGATGACAAATAAGCATATGAAGATTAAAGCCAATCCAAATTACGGCAACAGATATAGTACATGTAGGTAGCCGAAAGCTTTAACGCAAATCTCAGACAGACAGAAACAAATTTCAGGGTACAGGGCTCCAGATAAGGAATTAGTAATTGAGTTTTTCACTCCATCATTTCTGAAGCAATTGGGTATTTTAATTAGATAAAATAAAATCACACTACTGTTTACACATCAACAGACAGCAATTATTGAATTAGTTTGCTTCAAAATGATGAAGTACCAAGATGTGTTTTCATGGAAAATCAGAAAAATATGCTATATTTGTGGTCTGTTTATTGTTTTCTGCAGCATGATAAAGTTACCACAAAATTGTTATTGCTTTTTGATACTCGCTACTTCGGATTTCAATTCGGTTTTTCGGGGGTATTTACGGAAATACGCAGCTTATCTGGAGCTCTGAGGGTACATAATACAAGGTGAGGAAGTTATTGATGAAGTTGGATAAAGATCAGACTAACATAAATTATATCAGAAGACTTACAAAATTTAGACATTGTAGGTCCAACATTGTTAGTGCCAACGGCGATACCAGAATTGTGACCATTATTTCCAAGGGCGGATTCAGGGGGGGGGGGGGGGCGGACCCGGCGCGCGCCCCCCCCTAAAATTCGCAGAGTAAAGATTTTTTACAACTTTCAAGGCACGTTTCTACGTTCGCGTTGTGAATTTATTGTTTATTGGTTTTTTTTTGCTCCAAAATGCGCCAGAACGCAGGAAATGCGATGTTGATTTCAAAAAATTTCCGGGGGGGAATGCCCCTGGATCCCCCTAGCGTGTTCGATAATATAGTCAAGTATTGCAAAATAGTTACGCCCCCCCTAACCCGAAATCCTGGATCCGCGCCTGATTTCTCGCCCAACAGGTGCCCCGAGACAAGGATATCCATACAGTCAAGCCCATGCAGGGTTCAAGCTAGGTCAAAAATCTAGAAATGATACAATTTCTAAAAGGGCAACATTACGGCTAATGTGTCTTACAAGTATCTCATAGATAATGAATATGGTTGATGTCTAATGTTTTCAATAGTTGTTGACGTGTTTATTATCACGTCATAGTGTCACAACGTTGTTTTAGGTTTGATGATGTCAGCAATGTGCGACATTCATTTTGGTGTCGCCAGGGCTGAATGGTGATGAGATTGAACATTAATTTCATAATTATTTGTAAACGATCCACTGAACTGGTATTAGCGTACATTCGTTGATGAAAACTTTGTTTTAACCCATTTGTTGATGTGGCGAACACGTTGGACATATCAAAATTTGCATAAATTCAGCGAATAAAAAGTTGAGAATTATTACAAGGCAGAAGATTTGTGTTCTATATAGGGGTGAGAAAAAGTATCCATCATAATTCTGCACTGGTGAGGGACAAGGATATTCCAAAATTCTGACACTGGGGTGGAATATGCTTGTCCCACACCACTGCATATGATGGATACTCTTAGTCTCACTTTTTGCTAATGTGGCAGAGCTCCAGATAAGTTTTGTGTCTAAAGCGTACTACACCCCCCGATTTCAAAATCATTGCATATTTTACTTTTACAGATGGATTATTGATTTTCTTCATTACTAAACAGGGAAAAAAAAGATAAAAAAAAAATAACAAATTTAAAAATTCACTTATTTGAGCTGCAGCTCAACTAAGTGAATTTTTAACATTATGACTATTTTCACTACTCAATTTGAAAATCAATGCGTATTTTCACATTGTTGTACTCCCACTTTTGATAATCAATGCGTATTCAGCTAAAACAGCGTATTCAGCTAAAATAATTGCGTAAAATACGCACCTTATCTGGAGCTCTGAATGTGGGTGAGACAAAAAATGTTCAGAGTACCAGCAACTGTACTTACTTTTTCTGTTTGCACCTCAAACTTTTCGCGCGGTAACACAAGCAGGATAATGGTAAACACAATGGCAAATAACATCGAGCCAACTCCTATGTTCCTGAAAATGGAAATGCACAATTGTTGAAAATGTGGCTGTGAATGGAGAAATGGAGTTAATGGGTTTTGCAACCAGTGTTGATCAAGATCAGCCTGTGCATACACACAGTCTGATCAGGATCTGCACTGTTCGCCATTCCATCAATGAAACACCCGTCATGCTTCTAACAAGCAATATAGATCGATATCAGGCTACATGAGTATGCTATTTGATCATAAGCTACACTGGTCACAAAATCCATAAGCCCCATTTGTCATAAATGAGCCCAGCTTTGGAATAACCTTGTCATATCGCTGTACAGAAACACAAAGTGATCAGAGCTCCAGATAAGGTGCGCATTGGCATAATTTACACACTTATTTTAGCGGAATACGCATTGAATCAAAAGAAGGAGTACAAAATACTCACAGCAATGCGAAAATATGCATTGATTTTCAAATTGAGTAGTGAAAATACTGTAATAAAGTTGAAATGTCATTTAGTTGAGCTGCAAAAAGCAAACAGTGTTTGCTTTTTGCAGCTCAAATAAGTGAATTTTTAAATTTGTTATCATTTGTTCCCTATTTAATATGGAAGAAAATCAGTAATACATTTGGAAAAGTAAAATATGCATTGAATTTGAAATATGGGGGTATAATACTCTTTAGATACAAAACTTATCTGGAGCGCTGAATGGTGTTGACAAATTTCAGAGCTCATGCACAATCTATGATGCTTTTGCCATTTTGCGACGTAATTTGCTTAACCCTTTCACCCCTAAGTAACTGGAATGGATTTTGGTATGTTAATTTTCCGCCCAATCCAATCGCCACAAAATGATTTTCAGGTAAGTCCATTTTACGAAAAGGGGGTGTTTTTTTTCTTAAAAAAATATGAAATTACTTGCAAAAAGTGCAGATCCTGAGGAGACGGCTCATCACGAGCCGGCTCATCTGGATCTACACTATTTGCCAGTACCACACTATACAGGTATGTGGTGTTGAAAGGGTTAAAACAAACAACCATTATCGGCGAAAAAAAGTGACATGACAGAGGAGGTAATACCAGAAACCAAATTCTTATTGCGGTCACTACTTCGCAAAAACGTTATCACGTTGTCAGTTACATGTATTAAATGATCGATTAAATGACAAAACAAATTTGTCACACATCCACTAATTGGCTTGGCCTTGGTTGAAAATGTATTGCAACACAATAACACAACCACTATATATATTAGTTTCGAGTACATAACTCTAATTAAATTTCATTACATAAGCAGAGTAGTCTTTTCAAATGAGCGTTTGAACCGTTCTTTGTTTACTTTCTACTTTGTGGAGAGTCACTTTATTAGATAAGTTTATGGTAATATTGATGTGTCATATTCTAGAATTGTCTCTCAATAAGGGAACAAGATAGCGAAGTATGAACTTCAACGCCCTTTCAATTTGTTGTAGTGAAATAATGTCAGCAAAATTACACCAGCAGGTTCGGTCTATTATATTGTTCCATGAGGCTTGTTTTACACTGGACCTGATAGTTTTCGGGGTCTATACCCTCAGTTGCTTCTGTCGATAATTGGTTAATACGGCTACTGGTTAAGTTGAGTCGGCCACTGCATACTTACGAAAGTGCCCCAGTTACTCTTGAAAATGAAATACACAGCACAAGAGCTATACTCCAAACAAATCCAATAAGGAATATGCCAATGCCGACACCCATTACGGTTCTTGGATCTGCCATGTTGGCAGTAAAAGAAGGATTTTGTGGAAACAAAAAACAAGTCAAAACATCATCACGAACGTAAACAAATAGCGTCGAGCACTAAAATGAAACAAGCCATTTGATTGGATAGCGATCGCATTAACAGCACAAAGGAATTTTGTTAAAAGAAATTGCAAAATTGCGAACAAGAAGACACCCAAAGGAGACATTATGAATATTCACGCAAAGAACAAACAAAGCAATAATCGAAGTACTGACAGTACTGAACATAGGGTACTACACGATTAAACTAGATTGAGTGATGGATTGTTGGTGTTGCAGTTTCATTAAACGTTAAAGGTACATGCCCACTCAGTAGGTACACAATGTTCTTTACATCAGAGACATCATCTGAGACATTTCCTGGCAAAATAAACATGCATGCGCCATTATCCCACGTACTGATTGGCATTATTATACATTGTATATCAGACGTAAATTTACACAATGATATCAGGGGCGATAACCGTGTTTGGTTAAAATGTTAACGGACATTACTATTCAATCTCTGTATTTCCTTTATGATGTGCAATGATCATATACTATAATAGTTACAAGAATTCCGCCACGGAAGCGGTGTCGCGCCTGAAAATGCCTTGTCGGTACAAAACAATGTTGTAGCAGGATTTTTGTTAAAGTTTCTGCATTACTTTGACATCGCCATGTTTACTTCTGTTTTGTGAATGAAATAGTTGGCACCGGATCGAGTATATTAAAACATACAAATGACGTCATTGGGGAAACCGCTGACAAAATGTTCAATGTATGGAAGCCCAAGCTTGATTTAGTTTGTCGTATTTTCAGTACTTGCATTAATATGGGTATTAATCTACGCTGGATGTATTATACTGTCATTAATTTGTTCCCTGACTGTAATTTATCACTTTAAATACTGACTTAGAGTTACTGACCCCCTTCCCTGAACGTAGAATTGACACACATGTTGGCGTGTATTGGCCACCATAGACACATGTCAATCAGGCCTAATTCGGGAATGTCACTAAAATCCGCTGTAAATCCATCGATAGAATGAAGATTGCGAGTTTTGTTTCGCACAGGTGTTGTGTGAGTTTAAAAATAGACTGTCGGAATGTCAAACTTGATATCGTCTGTGTGTTAAACGCGTCGCGTGTTTCGGAGAGTATTCGGAGGGGAGTTAACTCTGCCGAATATTATAGCCTGTTACTAAATTTAGCGATGACCGCACGATTTGTGCCGCAAATGGGGGCAAATCACAACTTGAAAGCGCAACCAAAGAATCCAATGTATTTTTGTACGTAGAACATCCGTTGTTGATATTGTTCAGTGCAAGTAGTTTTTGATAATATTATTTTCAATTAGCGGTTGCGTTTGACAGTTAAACGTTGAGTAACACAATGCATTTTGTTGTTATGGTTACTCCAATATATCACTACGGACCATCCCATCGAGGGGGTCTGGGCGTGGCTAACTGTCGGAGGCGATCCCAATACATAGGTTTACCCTATGTAAAAACGATTAATATATTGGACAAACAGACAACATGGTCACAATAAAAAACAACGACAGTATACATGAAATGAAATATTTAGGGGTCGATACCTCTGTTAATATATTTCCTAATAAATTTATAGAATTGGATAGGAACACACAATTACCCTTAAGTTTATCAAGTGTCTAAAGCACGTCAACGTAAAACTATCACTTATTTCATATAAGAAAACAAGAAAATATGACGACACAAAACTCGAGCCATAAAAGAAGGGACGACAGGACTAAATTGTAGTGCGGGCCATATCACCTGTTTTTAACAGGTCACTGCATAATACTATATAAATAACTACTGAGAAGCCGTATAAGATTTGAAGCAACGGTAATAGAAGTAACTACTAACACGTTACACCTTAATGCACTACAATGAAACATAATAACAAGAGTGTCGTCTTGGAACAGTCAACAAACAGAAACATCATATCCACTTGGCGGTTAAATATTTTATGTGATGTACTGTACCCACAACCCACACCGCACACCCGACCCCAAACGCACATAAACACATACCTTATAATAACAAGGACGGTAGCATACATGTAAACGACGAATACAACTAAATAATGACAACAAAAACAATCACAGTATACAATACACATATAGTAATATTGCAAGCGTAACATAAGCCTACCAGCCCCTTCAACAGTTATACATAAGACATTGCCGTACTGCAGCTAAATGTATCATGGGCCAATGTTGTCTGTTAAGCTCATCAGCATGGATAACTATTGTTAGCCATTATATGAGAAGAAGAAGAAGAAGAAGAAAGAAGAAGAAGAAGAAAGAAGAAGAAGAAGAAGAAGAAGTATGAGAAGAAGAAGAAGAAGAAGAAGAAAGAAGAAGAAGAAGAAGAAGAAGAAGAAGAAGAAGAAGAAGAAGGAAGAAGAAGACGAAGAAAGAAGAAGAAGAAGAATAAGAAGAAGAAAAAGAAGAAGAAAGAAGAAAGAAGAAGAAGAAGAAGAAGAAGAAGAAGAAGAAGAAGAAGAAGAAGAAGGAAGGAAGAACGGAACGAAGGAAGAAAGAAGAGAAGAAGAAGAAGAAGAAGAAGAAGAATAAGGAAGAAGAAGAAGAAGAAGAAGAAGAATAAAGAAGAAGAAGAAGAACAAAAAAAAATAAAATAAGAAGAAGAAGAAGAAGAAGAAGGAACGAAGAAGAAGAAGAAGAAGAAGAAAAAGAAGAAAGAAGAACAGTAAGAAGAAGAAGAAGAAGAATAAGAAGAAGAAGAAGAAGAATGAAGAAGGAAAAGAAGACGTGAAGAAGAAGAAGAAGAAGAAGAAGAGAAGAAGAAGAAGAAAAAGAAGAAGAAGAAAGGAAGAAGACGGAAGAAGAAGAAGAGAAGAAGGAAGAAGACGGAAAGAAGAAGGAATGAAGAAGAAGTAGAAGAAGAAAGAAGGAAAGAATAAGAAGAAAGAAGAAAGAAGAAAGAAGAAGAAAGAAGAAAGATAAGAACGTGGTTCGAATCCAAATGGCGGCAGCAAAGCTAAAAACTTAATCAACTCTTAATTAAATCTAGTTGAAGTGGCTGAAAATGATCTAAATAAGAAAACAAAAGTTACCCTTTTTTTTAAAATCTATCCAGAAATTGTCACATTAATACATTTAATTTGTTTTCGTTGGGTTGGCGGTCAGGCGATTGCGATATTTGCAACATCATGTTGTTGCGCCTTTTGGCGCAATATTTATATGACTTTTCTCTACAAGTTTTGGAGAAATATAAATAATCTGTAGTGGTATACAAATAAAAGTACGGTATTGTGGTTCTACACAGTCAACATGGTGTCAAATGTCCCGTTCCTCCAACTGCGCATCGGATACATGCATACCATGGCCAGTCAACTTATGGTGACGAAATGCTACTGTCTCAGTATTTGTAGTTGTAGAGACGTTGAGCCGAGATTTCAGCAGCTGAAGGTTAGACATACCATAACTATAGCATTTAAAACATTCTCTGTGCCAGCATGCTGGTCGTATGTTCATAGAATATGTTAAGCCCCGTTTTTTCTTGGGTATCATTCATGGGAGTCATTTTTTTCCAGAACGGGGGCCAATTCACCACGTTCTTGATTAAGCCGTTTTGATTTCAAGCTTGAATGACGTCAAAGTTAGTGATGTAACAACACGCACTGGTCAAATGCATCCATATCAAAGAATGGCGGCAACTTGTGAAGACTTCGGATTTGCCGTCCAGGTCAAATTAAACGTACATTATCCATCACGAAGTGATTAGTAATGAAGTGAATGAAACGTATGCCTTTCAAGGCTTTCATGTTTCCATGACAGTCGTATCTTGCAAATGTCCCAAATGAGAAATTTTCCGACCTTTTCTGATCATTGTCAGATTGACCCCCGTTGGGCGTTCTGGAACTGCCGTCACGTTTTTCGGCGCTCGTTCTGGGATGAGCCCCAGGTCTCTGATCGGCCCCCGTTCTGGGTCTTAATTGTTAACTCCAGGTGCAGGTGTCGGATCAATGCTCTCGCAGTCTTTTGTGGCTGTAGAGAGATTGAGGCGAAAAATAAGCGCCTGAATGACATACGACAACAACAACAACAATTTATAAACTAAAATACAGTGTGTAAATGATGTCATATTGTGCGTTTTAGGCAGTGTTTCATACGGAAAAAACTGATCACAGGTAGACTTTTATGAAATGTAATCTCAATTTTGATGATTGATTAAATGTACTAGATTGTCAATAGCTGTATCCATGTAGTTAAGTACATTTCAATCGTAGATTAATCTAAATTCGTGGGTAGTCCTAATTCCGTGCATGCCAATTTATGTATCTATGACTGTTTATAACTCGCTATTGGAAGAAGAGCTGTAGTCTTTTAGCCTTTTCTCGCCCTGTTGGATTTGATAATTTGCTGCTGCATGATGACAAGAAATATGATTCACGGAGGTTTCGCGACATGTTCGTTCACACCTCATAGTCTAGCTACAATATGCAGAGCTACAGATAAGGTGTATTTTACACACTTATTTTAGCAGAATACGCATTGATTATTATCAAAAGTGGGAGTACGAAATACATGACGTATTCACAGCAATGTGAAAATACACATGTATTGATTTTCAAATTGCAAGAGCGGATTCAGGAGGGGGCGGACCCGGCGCGCGCCCCCCCTAAAATTCGCCGAGTAAAGATTTTTTACAAGTTACAAGGCACGTTTCTACGTTCGTATTGTGAATTTATTGTTTATTGTTTTTTTTTTTGCTCCAAAATGCGCCAGAACACAGGAAATGCGATGTAGATTTCAAAAAATTTCCGGGGGGAATGCCCTCGGACCCCCCTAGCGCGTTCCATAATATAGTCAAGTATTGCAAAATAGTTACGCCCCCCCTAACCCGAAATCCTGGATCCGCGCCTGAATTGAGTAGTGAAAATACGGAAAATACTGTAATAGAGTTGAAAATTTACTTAGTTCAGCTGTTTGCTTTTTGTAGCTGAAGTAAGTGAATTTGGATTTGTTATCACTTGTTCCCTATTTAATAAGGAAGAAAAGTAAAATACACATCGAATTTGAAATATGGGGATATATAATACTTTTTAGATACAAACCTTATCTGGAGCTCTGACCTTGTACATTTTCGCGGCTTGAGGCTTCGCTACCCCAAGTTAATTATCTCAATTAACAAGCCATCTAGTTTGTCGGTCCAGAGTAACCTGTTAATCCAGGTAAATTAACATTATTAACATATTAACAGAAATAGTAGTCCATATCAACCGAACGGTCCTATATCATATGTAACAACATATCTGGCAATAAAATAAATGTCTGTAGATGATTACGATCTTGCAGAGCTTCAAATAACGTGCGTATTTTAGCAGAATATGCATTGATTATAAAATGTGAGAGTACAAAATTCTCACAGCAATGTGAAAATACTCATTGATTTTCAAATTGAATAGAGAAAATACTGTAATAAAGTTGAAATATTAAGTGTTTGCTTTTTGCAGCTCAAATAAGTGAATTTTTTAATTTGTTTTATTTATCATTTGTTCCATATTTTGTAATGAAGAAAAGCTACAATACATTTGTAAAAGTAAAATATGTATTGAAGTTGAAATCTGAAGCTATAATACACTTTAGACACAAAATGTATCTGGAGCTCTGTCTTGCATATAATCCGGACGAAACACAGTCGATTCGAATGAGGTGTGGCATCGTAAACGATATATTGATTGGGTGGATACAAAATCTAACACAGCTTTCAAATTTCCATATCTCCTAAAACCTAGAATGCATGATAATTCAGTTTAATTTCTCCCATTATCATTTCATGCCTACATTATACATACTTTGCCGTGTTTAATAATTATCTTATTTCTGATTTTCTGATCTTTTTACATGTTTTAAGCCAAACTAAAGAGAAATAATGTAAATAATTTTCTATCTCGGTTATCCTAATTTTTAATACATGTCCTATTAATATTCTATTTAACAAATTTAATTACTAAGAATGTAGGCATATTCGTCTGACTCAGTTATAACGCAGTCCTAATTCAATCAGGCAGGGCTCCAGATAAGGAATTAGTAATTGAGTATTGTCACTCCATCATTTCTGAAGCAATTGGGTATTTCAAAATTTTAATTGGGTCAAATAAAATCACACTACTGTTTACACATCAACAGACAGCAATTATTGAATAGGTTGCTTCGAAATGAAAACCTGTCTTGGCAGACAGACAATTCTAATGAAATACCAAGATGTGTTTTCATGAAAAATATTTATTTTTTACTATATTTTTAGTCTGTTTATTGTTTTCTGAGCATGATAAAGGTACCACAATTATTTTTATTGCTTTTTGATACTCGCTACTTCTGATTTCAATTGGCTTTTTGGCAATTTTAATTGGGTATTTAAGCAAATACGCAGCTTATCTGGAGCTCTGATCAGGGTAGCGAAACATCTACCTGTAGAGTCGCGAAACCTCTAGCCCCGAAAGTGCAGGGTAGTGAAACCTGTAGATAATAATCATCATATACACACATGCAGTGCAGGTTGAAGTAACAGACCGAGGTCTATAAATACATTAAATATGCATAAAAGCATCAATAAATGAAGTAGTATAAAGGGAGTCAAAATGATACCACCTGCGGTGACATCATTTATAACCCTTTATACTACCCCCACCACCCCCGAAAAATCAAAAATTGGTTAACGAGGAAATTGTCTCCCACCAACCACGAAAAATTGGTCGTGGAAAAAAAACATAATGTTTTTCCGACAGTAAATTTATGATAAAATAATTATTTCAATGTGCCCACGAGTGATAGTTTATATTCCAACACCCCATTTTTCTCCTCCAATATAGCTAATTTATTTCGACGATGTCGAATTGTAGTCCAATTATATTGGTGTCATAAATACCTTATGTTTTTTTCACGTCCAATTGAACATATAAATTTAATAGGTTATAATAAAAATATTATAACAAAATGGATAATAAAATACGCAACGAATTGGAATTGTATAATGACCTTGCTGAAGAATTTTACGCCGCTGTTTCTACAGTATTAAAACACGGTAAAAATGACAATACTATGTGGTATCGAATACATGAAATATCAGCGTAATTTATTACGCTGCGATAAAAACGTTGCATTTACAATATTAAACCGGCAATTATGTCGCCGGTATAAGTCTCAAATTTATGTAATGAAGCGACTAAATAGGATCAATAGGATCGTAGAAACACTACCGAAATATTATCAAACTAATTTTATAAAACAGTTTAAAATCAAAGATTCGTTACGGATATGCGTTTCTACAATATCGCTTTTAACGAAGAAATTGGAAAATTATTAGAAGAAATTGGAAATTATTGAACAGAACACTATTAGAGAAAATGGATAATACAATACAATTGGAATTGAAAATTTTTAATAACTGTGTTGAAGAAATTTATGAATCTTATGGGGGTTATAATCCTGTATATAAATTCTATAAAATGAGAACACTAGGCGATATCGAATATATGAAATACCAGCGTAATTTATTACGCTCCGATAAAAACGTTGCATTTACAATATTATACCGGCAATTATGTCAACCATACAAGAGGCAAATACAAACATTAAGACGGATAATGCGTTTATTCAGGATATGAAAACTAAGGTGTATTATATAAAATTGTTAAAACCCAACGATTTATTTACGAATATACATTTCTACGATATCGCTTATAAAGAAATTGAAAAAATTATTATTGAACAGCAATGTTGATGCTAAGACAAATAACATCTCCCTGAAACCGCGTGTCCATTTATCCCCATGAACCTGCTAAGGTCAAAGATCGTGTCATGACACCGGCCGGAGTTGTCTGCCCATTTCAAGCGGTCGGACTCCGAACGCCGTTGTCATGCAGTTGTTTACCATAGCGACCACATTTGTAGGGATAGAAATAAATAAATAAAAATGTTTAGCTCCAACCGCGGCGCGAACCCACGACCCTCGTCTCTATAGATTATCGCCTTAACCACACGACCACGAAGGCTGTTATGATAAACATTACCTAGTGTTGTACAATTATCAATTACACGGGTTATGAACCATGCGTAAATTGATAGCCAAGGTAAACAGAGCCGAGTGTATCAATTACACAGACGGTGTGTACAGTGTAATACTCGACTGAATTTGTAATTCTCAGTGAAAAACACATGTTGTATAGGTATGTAAATTTGTTTACTGCATCAATATAATTTTGAAAAAATTAGGAAAATTATAAAATTAAGATTTTTTTTTTTTTTTTTTTAATTATTTTATAATGGTGCTGTAACATTTCCTCCGACTTTATTTCCAAGTTTTACCCTAAATTTATCCCAATCAGTACACTCAATTTTGGGCATGGTGGCGCGCGCCTTGATCCTTATATCATTTTTTAATTCTTCATATCTCCCCATTTCTTCCACCACGGATTCAAACTCTAAATTTGATATTTTCTTATCGGCCAACGCTTTGGACACCATAACGTCGATGCTATTTTTCTTAGACCTAGCGAGAACGGATATTCTATCATGTTTTCTACTTTTTTTCTCGAGTTTTCCACCCACCGCCCTAATTACCATACAAAGTGTTCCAGATAAAACGGTAATTCCACTCAAAACCCCTGCAAGTGGAACCATTACAATTGTAGATAGCGTTGCAGCAGTCCCCGCCCCACACAACACAGAAACACTTGCCAGAACCGTACTAGATGCTTCAGCTATGTTTGCCGCGCGCTTATATTTGTTAGCGTGTCTTTTTCTATTTGCACATTCTCTAACTAAAATATCCTGCATAGCGACGATATTATTCAACCTAAAATCTGAACTTCTTTCGTTAATTGGATATAGTGTTGGTGGAGTGGTATTGAGAGTTGGATACAGTGTTGGTGGAGTGGTATTGAGAGTTGGATATGGTGATTCGTTCATAGTTAAATTTATTTCAATATATTAGTATTTACACAATAAGTTCAATTAACAATGAGACTAATAGTGGAAGAACTCTCTGAGTCACCGATTTTCGTAACAAAGTTAATAACACTACCTTTGGAAAGTCTAATTCGATCATTACCGGCGAACGAAACAATCGTCGAACTATCTCCAGAGATTTTAGTGACTCCAACCCCCCGTTCTTCCCCATCTACTACAATATTTATCGCGACCGCGCCACAGGTTTACCATTAGCATTAACCGAGCAGACCGCCATTTGGATAACTTCACCTGCAGCTGTCATAGTGTATCCCCCATATTTATTACTCGCTTTGGCACCGAACGAATATTCATAGTGCCCCACAACCAATGGGCCCCGCTTCTCAGCCCAAACTGTTATGACACGTTTTGGTGTTTTCATTGTTTTCACTATTCCGGCAAGCGCCCTGTTTGCGTTATATGCCTCAGTACGAATCTCATAAGAGGCCTCCTCAAGAGCTTTGGTCGCGGCTATACGATCATGTTTCAGTTTATCAGAAACTTCGGTTATTTTTCCATCTAGTTCGGTAAGTGCCGCTTCTCTGCTGAGAGAGTCCTCTAAGCGCAACGCATCATAAGCCTCCGTAATGGTCGCCTGGTGACCTTCTAAGGCTTTATCAATACCCGACCGGGCCTCTTTTTGAAATTCTGTTATTTTTTCATCTAGTTCGGCAACCGCCGCCTCTCTGATGAGAGAGTCCTCTGAGCGCAACACCTCATAAGCCTTCGCAATGGCTACCTTGTGGTCTTCTCTGGCTTTCTCAACCCGACCGCCACCGGGCCTCTTTTTGAAATTCGGTTATTTTTTATTCATTCTAGTTCGGTAGTGTCGCTTCTCTGTTGATAGAGTCCTCTAAGAGCAACACCCTATAAGCTTCCGTAATATCCGCCTGGTGGTCTTCTCGGGCTTTCTCAATACCCGTTCGGACTCCATCAAGATCAAACCGGGTCTCTTTTTTAAATTCGGTTATTTTTTCGTATATGTCAGTAAGTGCCGCTTCTCTGTTGAGAGAGTCCTCTGAGCGTAACGCCCCATAAGCCTCCGCAATGGCCTCTTTGTGGTCTTCTCGGACCCCCTCAACCCCGATCTGGTCTCTTTCAGAAATTCGGCTATTTTACCGTCTAGTTCGGTAAGTGTCGCTTCTTTACTATGAAAGTTCTCTAAGCGCAACGCATCATAAGCCTCCGCAATGGCCTCCTCAAGGTTCGACTGGTGGTCTTCTCGGACTTTATCAATACCCGACCGGGTCTCTTTTCGAAATTTGGTTATTTTTTTATCTAGTTCAGTAAGTGCCGCTTCTCTGATGAGAGAGTCTTCTGAGCGCAACACCTCATAAGCCTTCATAAGGTCCGCCTGGTGGATCTTCTCGGGCTTTCTCAATACCCGACGTGGCCTCTTTTCGAAAATCGATTATTTTCCCGTCTAATTCAGCAAGTGTAGCTTCTTTGCTGAGAGAGTCTTCTAAGCGCAACGCATCATAAACCGCCGTAATGTCAACCTGGCGGTCTTTTTGGGCTTTATCAATCCCCAACCGGGCCTCTTTTCTAAATTTGGTTATTTTTTTACCTAGTTCGTTTAGTTCCGTATGCGTTTCTTCACGACTTTGTGTATTCACAGCCAGGGCATATTCTCTAAGTTGTGATAGTAGACTTTTTGTGAATCTTGTCCGTGGCCCTCGATATAGTTCTATTGATCAAGGCCTTTGTTTTTTGGGTAGTTAAAAAGTCGCCCTCTGTCGGGATGAATCCCCCTTCTGCCGGTTCCAAATTATTTGAATTTGTCACCCAATCGGAAGAACTACCTGGTCCGTATACTCATAATGTTGATAATATATATTACGAACATGCGTTTAATTCTAAATAATTTTCTTAAAATTAATTAATTTGAAATTTCTAGGACGACCGAAATCGGGTAATCGTTCTTCAACTCTCTCCCTTTATCATCAAGAATAGAAATCTTCAACTCGTGGATGTGTCCCGATTCCAAAACTTTCATCTCGGGGTGTGGGAAGTCTAAGGTCACAGTCTCGCCATAGAAACAGTCGCTGGCGGGCACAGTTTTCAGTAATGTGCTGGGGGATCCGTCTACCGTGTTGTACGATGTGTTCACCCGATCAAGGTGCACCCCGAGAGTTTTCGTGAAGGTGAAGTGAAGTCCACCGGATTATCACCGACGTACTCACCCGGGGTAAACACTCCTTTGTTTGAGGAGTATGTCTCTCTAAAACCGAGTTGAATACCCAACCCCGGGGAGACCACTACCTTATTATCAGTGCTGATGGTCATTGTTGGGAGCCCGGTAGCCTTCGATACTGTGAGGTTGATTATACCGTCTGACAAGCTCTGAGTTGACAAAATCTTTGAGCTGTCTTATTCCCCACAGTCCGTGAGGCAGCTTTACACCTAATTGTTGTCCATCCTTCACATAGTAAAACCCTTCGCTCTTCCCCACATTCTGCCATCCAACCGTGAAGGTGATTGATCTAAGGCCTACCCGGCGTTTTCCGCAGCAGTTGTCTATTAATTTTTGAAGTTCACAACTCCCTTTTTGAACATTAGTTATAGTAGCAAACATAATAATATCTTTCAATGGATACCAAAGCATTTAGCTTTAACTCTAATGTAAAGTACGCGGTCGGAGGTAAATACACACAAAAAGACGTTGTTAACCCCCCTTGTACACCCAACCGTAACGGAGTTACCGACCAGCGGCTTTGTCACAATTTTCCCTAATATCTTTGAACAATATAGGCTGCCCAAGATTAGTACGATGGAGGTGGTAAACAGGTGGAAAGCAACACCGATGCAGTTTTGGCAGAACCAAATAAATTTCGCTGTATGGTGCGCAACAGCCGGGTGTGGAGTTTCATATAAAGACCATCTGACATCCAAGAATGTCATGCTCCAAAGTGTCTACAACTTTCACGTGTATTATACTATTAGGAGGATTCTCAAAGAACTAGGTATTTCACTACCTCAAGACGACGCCTGGGATCCCATTTCCAACGCATACGACCGTATGGCCTTTGAAAGACTGTGTAACGAATTTAACGTTTCAAAAGACGCGGACTGGAGACAGAAAGCATTTCCTACCAGCACCGGCCTCGGGGACGTTCACGGCCAGTCCGGGAATTGGACACAGACTGATTTTAGACACGATCACTCCGGTGACCACATCGTCAGTCGGAACGCCGGGAATTTTGACCCCGCGACTATGACATTTCTCGGGGGATCCGGAAGTGTCTGGAGGTCGGCACTGTGGCGTGTTTTCTTGTAAAATGTTACCTCCGAAACGGGCTCACGTCGATTACATACAGCAGGCTGCTGAGGTTCAGGACGCGTGGGGTACATTTATGTTAGATAAGGGTATAGGGTTCACGCAGGCCGGGGTTACTCGCGTCAACGACTCCATTCGCACGTACGTCTGGGCCATCCTCGGCGCACAGAAGCAAACTCGCAGTTCTATACTGGGCACGGGAACGGCGTTTGATGCACAAAAACAATTCTTGGCACTTGTAGAGGACGCCATCTCAGCTAGGGTGGACCTGGAGAAGGCGATCCAGAATTATCAAGACGTTTTACAGAATGCCAGCACCCCAGTAGACTATGTATTTGGAATAGGTCTTTATATGGCGCCGAGCAATATGATACTACGAGACGACCCGGTTGACGGTTACAATAATCAGATCGTAATCGCCACCGCCAATCAAAAAATCGGCCACAACGTTAACGTGAACACGGATATCATCAAGCGCACCCCCAACATGATCGGGTTCAACAGTGGAACCGATTTCATAAAACACAAAATGGATACACCTCCCCCAATTCGTAAATTGGACACACAATCGAACCCAATTCGTAAATTGGATGCACCATCGAGTTCCATCAACAGACCAATCGCGATTGGAGAAACACCAATCATCAACAATGTTGAAATTGGAAGCACAACACACGAGGAGGAGAAATTAGGGCTCGTCATCACCCTCGTGGCGATCGGATTATTTACGCTTTGGTTGTAGGAACTCTCTGACAGAGAATAATAGGAGACCGGCGATTGCCACGATTAAAGCCCAGGTATTTTTGGCTAGCCATCCGGCCGTTTTTGATAATATAGATAGCAAGTAAGAAACGATACTTCCGATCAGTCCAGGTAGTGCGGCAGCCGCCTTTCCAGCTAATTTAGCTAGAAGACTGGCGAGGGCTTTTAGTTGTTTTTTTATCCACTCCTTGGCTCCACCGGATGGAGCGGGTGCTGGTGCTGGAGCGGGTGGTGGCGCCGCACCACCAGTGAAAGCTAGAACTATGGTCGATATAGTCATGCCGATAGCAACGAGGATGCTTGCTATCGTGACGCCCTGCTCTCTGAACAGAGTGCGAAGACGCTCACCGAGTGTCGTCTCCTCGTGCAGGACCCTCGAGATTGATTCGCGGATCCGACTTATTTGTGTGCGGAGAGCCTCACGGTTAGCCGAGGCGGCCTCCAAGCGAGCTTCTCTTTCATCCCGCAAAGACCGCAGTCATTCGGCGATCCGCTCGGTAGATTCTCTATCGTCACCGGCTTCCTCCAGTTTTCTTTCTTCTAGCGCGATATGTTCATCCAGCGCCGTGAGTTTGGAGAGGTTAAGGACCAGTTCGCCCCGGACCGTTTGTAGAGCCTTATCGAGTCCACGGAGTTCTCGAAGAGGTAACGGTGGGTCATCGTTGAGTATTTCCCCCAATTGCGATTGGACGCTGAACGTGGTCTCCATCGTGTTAATAACGTCGGTGGCTATTTGAGGGACCTCGCTGAGCTGGACCTTTTCTATCGCAGTAGCCGTCTTCGCTATAGTTTCGTCGGTAGACTGTAGGGCCTCTACAGCGCGGGCCGGCACAATTGTTTTACCCCTCTTCCAATCCGTGAAGCCTAGTTCGTTCTTTATGATTTCGCCACCGCCCCGGTTTCCTGCAATGGTGTTTAGCGATAGGGGTTTTCCGGTCTTCATGTTGACGATCGGGTTATCTGATGCTTTTAGTCGCAATCTACCGTTCAGATCCAATTCGAATTTGGAGTAGTCGCGACCGACAGACGGGACCAGACCTTTTTCTATCAAACTGTTGTAGTAGTCGTTTACAGCTCCCTCAAGTAATTCCTTTGACCAACGCTGCTGGTAGCGCCACCTATTTCCTCCAATCGCGATTGTATTGGAGGGGGTGTTTTGTCGAAGGTTGTGATGGAATCCTCGAAGTTATCATCATCATCATCATAATCATCGACGTAATCGTCTCTGCCGATTTCATCCAAGTTAGCATCGTAATCAGCCATCTTTAATAATGTGTTTACAAAATTAATTATGTATTAAAGACAAAACCATACGGGTTTAATAGTTTCAATAAAATTAATTATGTCTTCGAGTCAATACGGTCGCAAACTCAATCCATACCGCAGACTGCGTGAGCCCCTCGGGGCAAAAGGCGTGAGACAGAGTGTCGTTATTACGAACAACCCATCGACGATCGACCAGAACCAGCAGCTCTTAGTCCGCTTCCCCAACCTCGGAACTCACGACGTCATTGTGCCGGGTACTGTTCGCCTCGCTTTCACTATTTCGCTAACGTCGACGGACGCAGACCGAACCGTCGTTCAGAACCTGGGTCGCGCCATCGTCAAGAAGACCATGATAAAGATTTCTGGTAATGAGGTGATGTCGATCGACGACAGCGACGTCTACCATTGCTATCAGGACCTGTGGAAGACGTCACACGAGCTTGAAAACGCTGTCTATCAAGGTATTGACACCAGCAAAAATAAGAACGTAACCAAACTTAGAATCGGGGCTGCTAACAAGGTAGATAACAACGCTAGTGACAACGCGGTCGCGGGCGCTTACGGCAACCGCTTCTACATCCCGCTCGACTTTGAGTTGCTGGAGAGTCACATGCCCTACTATCAGAGCGCTTTGGCTGACCGCCTCGAATACGAACTAACGTTCAACGACTACGGCCGAGTATCATAGCCAGCGAATGTTAGTCGACGTATACGATCGATAATGTTTCGCTGGAGTACGACATGGTCACGATGCCGAACTCGCGCGATTGATCAGAACCCAGTACGCCGGGCGCGTTGCCATACTTTACGACCGAGTTCTTCGCCATCGCAAGATGACGAAAGACAAAGGCGACACATTGTGGAATATTAACGTCAACGTACCCGCCCGCTCGATGAAAGGTATACTGATGTTGTTCGAGGAGGCTCGGGTAGCGCTCGGTGTTAGAAAAACCGACAGATTCTATAACCCCAAAATCACGAAGGTAGAGGTGACGATCGAGGGAGTCCCCAATCAACTCTACAGCGCGGGTCTTCGCGCGCACCAGCAGTGGGACGAAGTAAGAAAGCAGTTTGCTGCCGGCTCTAAGCGCTCTCCGGAGGTTGCAGCAGTTGCCAAAGACCTGCATCTCTCGGCCGTCTCCCTCGCGGAGTTCCTGAATACCAAATACGCGTTATGGCTAGACATGCGAGCCAGCGACGATGACCAAATACACGGTAGCGGACGCCAAGTTGAGAACGCTAGTGAGGGTGTGACGATCCAGATATAACCAAAGAGGCGGACGGAGCCGGGCCATTGAACGTGTACTTATATATAATTACAGACGCACAACTCAACATCGAAGATGGTCGATACGTATCAGCGATCTACTAATTCTAAAGAAAAAATTAAGAAATCTAGCAATCAATACCAATTCACGATTGGAGATGCTCACTCTGCCATAATATGTGGGCAGACAGGATGTGGAAAAACGGTTTTCATCCTCGACTTGCTCGAGGAGTCCTACCGCGATGCCTTTCGTCACATTGTGATCCTGTGTCCCACTGTGCGGCACAACGATACTTATCAGCGGCGCCCGTGGATATGGACCGACCCTGAGGTATACGTTATTGACCCGGGTGATAGGCTTCACGATTGGTTGCGTGGTTTATACCAAAGATTCCAGGGTGAGCCCACCCTATATGTGATTGACGATTGCTCGGCCAAGGCGGCGATGACAAAAAGAAGGACATGCTCTCCGAGCTCGCATTTTCTGGCCGCCATGCGAGGCAAAGCGTATGGATCTCCACTCAAAAAATACAACGCCGTCCTCAAGGATCTGCGCGAGCAAACGAAATGGGTCGCCCTCTTTCACTGCAAGGACCGAGACTCATTCGATGACTGTCTTCGAGAGAATGACGTTATCCCAACGCGCGAGGAGCGCCTGGAGGTTCGACAGATGCTTTCCGAAACTAAGCACGCCAAGCTTCTGCTAAAGACTGATCAACCAACTGCTTATAAAGTTATCAATTAATTAATAATTTTGAAAAAATTAGGAAAATTACGAAGTAATAAGCTATTGCAATGCTTAACAATGCTTAGCAATTGCTTAGCAAATGCTGAACAAATACTGAACAAATGCTGAACAATGGTTAACAATGTTAACAATTTTCTGCTCCGCTGCGAGCTTTGTTGCGAGCATAATGGTGATCATAAGTATCGGGTGGTGCGCTTGGCAATATGTTAAAGTGATGAGAGTTGTTAGAATAGTTAAATTAATTTTAAGAAAAATGAACTGCGACGAACTTCTCGATCAGCTAATAGAAGAAACCTCAACTCCGACTGCCAACAATAATGATCCGACAGAGCAATCGGGATCGGGGGTTGGTATTGGGTTGAGTGCAACGACTCCTAATGAAAATGAAAATGCGGCGCGACGAGAGCGGCTAGCTGCGCTGGTTGCTGGGGGACAATCGGAGCATTATCTCGGTAGGCGTCTCTCAGTTTTTCAGGTGGATAAGATGTCAGATGCGGAGATCGATAAAATGTATGCGCGATACGAATCCAAATTGGGAGCAGAGATGACAAAAACTCTTGGATCGGCGGCTATTCATTTGTACGCTACCACCGTTAGTATACTTCTCCCTATACCAAACACCGAAGGGTTGATTCACGATCTAGAGACTGACCCTTTTATAGGACACACTCTTAGAACGGCATGCTGCTCAATTTATCACAAGTTTGGAATGTACTTAGCTCCACTAACAACCGCGTTGACCGGGTACACTGTCAATTTGGACATATAAGCCCACGAACTATAAGCCCTGAAAATGATGACACAAGACACACCCACGAGAGTGACGGAGTTGAACCAGATTGCTCCAACACAATCGAACCAGAGTGTTACTCCGCCACTGGATGACATACCGCATATAAAAAATCCCAAAAGACAGGCAGCTGGGCGGGCGGCGGCTGCCACCCGAAAAGTTTAAACAAGATAAAATACTCGCCGAGCTTCGAGAGGCTAAACTCCAATCGAGATTGGGGTTGCAATCGGGGACGGAGACAGCAAAACATCTGAAGACAGAGTTGAGTACAACAACACCCCCAATTCACGAATTGGAAGCACACTCAAATTCTTTGAATTTGTCACCCAATACCAACTGCCGTTGGAGTTGGGCGAATCCGATTGAACCCAAATTAGTGAATTGGAGTTGGGTTGTTGGTGGTGGTCTGGCAGTTGTTGGTGCCCTGTGCGTTTGGAAATACCCATATTATCGAAAAAACAACCAGCCAGTGTTCAGAAGAAAGTTACGAAACACCAATCGCGATTGGATGCGCCCCATTTAAAACATTGATCGCGACCCCTTTTATATGCAATAATTATAACAATGGCTGAACAAGATGGTAAAATGTTAGTGAATGCGCTTTATCACGCGTGGTGATATCAGGTTTCAGTATCGGGTATGCTCGACTATCAAAGATGGCCCTAGGAGGAACCGCTCCCAAATTGGACTTTACTGTGAGAGACGTAGGCTCGCGACCTTAGATGTAGCGGCCGCCGCAGTTTGGACCCGAGATTATCTAGTTAAAGCTGGAATTCTACCAGTTAATATATGGAAATAAATGGCTTCAATCGCAGTAATAGTAGGTGGTGCGCTTGTAAACGCATTGGCGTTCAGCGGTAGCAACTTTATATTCTCTAAAAATGAAAAGCTCGAACGTGGATGAGGAGCGTAACGCGCCATGATTTAGCTGTAGAACAACTCAATAGCGCAAAGGAAGCGTGGTCGAAAAAACGAACCGCCCATCTGGACTGGGTCAATGAAGAGCTTCGCCGCGAAAATCACGCCGCGCAAACTTTTCAGAACGTTGAAGAAGCCAACCGCGAGTACGCGTGGCATATCCGCACAAAAGTCTCGATCCAATGGATCCCGAGCCCCAACTTTCAGATTTCTATGTACCGTCAGAGCCCCAAAAGGACCGCGAGATCGCGTTCATCATCGTGGGAATGGGTGTGGTGGGTCTCGCCGGCTACTATATTCAATCGAGATTTTAAATTAATTAATTAAAAAAAACAATTTTTTTTTATAAATATATATATATATAGAACGATGTTAGTTGACGAACTTTATGACGCTATGATCGATGTAGGCTACACTGCCCAAAAACATCGTTTACCTGGTGCAAAGAGTATGATTCGTCTGGCCCGAGATTCTCTCGAGACGTGGCGCGAGGACGAAAAAGCGGCCACCCTTTTCGCAAAGCGGATGTTAGATTCCTCCACCAATCCTGGGGGATTGGACTCCCAATCGAGATTGAATGAATTAGATTCCCCTCTCCTGTTCCAACCCAAACGCGATTGGGGCTGCAGCGAAACTTCCAACAAAGGTTTATTATTAACGACGCAGTTACCGGACGAACTGGCGAGGGCATGTTGGAGATTGTCCGATATATTAGAATACTTCGCATACGATGAACACGCGCAAACTTGATACCAAACTAACGCGCAAGCTGTCGAATACATACTATAGCCCACGCGGCTACTGGAAGGGACTCACGGCCATCAAGAACCTCGCGGCGGCGACCAAGGTTTCAGAAAACGCTGTCAAGGAATGGCTCAAGAAGCAGGCCATCTGGCAGATCTATTTACCGCGCCTCACAATATTCCGCGGCCGAAATTCGACGTGCCGGTGCCGAACCAAGTTCACCAAGCGGACCTCCTGTTTCTACCTCACGATCGCGTCGGTCGCAAGACGTACAAGTACGCACTGACAATCGTTTGACGTAGCGAGTCGTTATAAGGGGCTGAGCCGTTGACCACTAAATGAGTCTAAGGAAAGTGGCCGAGGCTTTTTCCCGAATATATAGGGAGGTCCTCTCAAATGGCCGAATCTTCTCCAGGTCGATCCCGGCCGCGAGTTCATGGGCGCGGTCTCTCATCTATTGTCTAAGCATAAAGTTTCTATCAGACGCGGCCAGCGTCAACATCCACCGGGACCAGGGGATCGTGGAACGCTTCAATCGAACCCTGGCTGAGAGACTGTTCGGACCACCAATATGCCAAAGAACTTGTAGACCCCATTCACGATCGACCGAGTGGGTGGCCAGACTGCCGCCGTGGTCTCCGCACTGAATGGAGAGGTAACCAGATTGATAGGTAAGAAGCCTGTAGATGCTATCAAGTTTAAAAGGGTGACGAGCAAGCCATCTGCCGTCTCGCGCGGGCGACCCGTTGGTTTAGAGGAGCAGCAATCGGCGATTGCACTTCCATCAGATATTAACGTCCGGTACCTCTATCAACCGGGAGAGCTCGAAGGTGGCAGCCGCCGCGCGACTGATCCAGTGTGGTCTCTCAGGGCTCAATGTATATCATCTAGATCGATCTATTACCAAACCCGATGAGCCCGTGCTCTATTTCATTTGGATGATGGGCCATCTCGAGGGTTTGTTCGCGAAGAACTTCTTATAGTGCCTTCTGACACCCAGCTACCCCCGGATCACTAGAGATGTTTCTGTATGTATTCCGTCTGGTAACACACGTCTTTTATCGTAGTATGCCGAGAGTCCTAATTTTTGTTGACAGTACGTTTTCATAACGCCGTCTTTCATTTTAAATCCTCTATTTTGTGCTACATCTATAATGTGTTTTCCATCTTCTGTAGTTTCACTTAGTTACTCGTTTATATCTATCCCAATTTAAATTGTTAGTTCTCTTGGACATTCCTTTCGCAGAAGTTTTTATTAATTTTAATTTGTTCCAATTATCTTTAGTGATATTAATTTTTTCTACGAAATAACACTTACTAGATAACCGCTATCGCCCTAATCCCCGCTAAATTCCATTTGAAAAGTCCGGGCTCTCTTTCGCTCCATTTATCCCAAGCCAACCATTTCTTTTTTTCTTTTTCAAACTCGTCTAGTAAGTTAGGTCTAATCAATTCCTCTATCGTTTTTCCACTAACTCCTATACATACTATCTGTATCCATCTGTATTAATTCAAAGTCTTCTCTTTTTAACGTATTTATCTAGAAATTCGTAGTAAAATTCCAACATTCTCAATTTAGCTAGTTGATAAACCGCTATTCCACAATGGAATGGTCTCTTTACCGCACACACACCTGGGTTTTCTTGAAGATATTTCGTACGCATCTCCTATCTCTTCCAAATCGTCAAAGAATGCAGATCTTAATGCTTTGTCAACACAGGTTTCGTTTTGTGTATATGTCGTATTTAAATGTCTCCGTTGCCTCTATCATTTTTCCACAACACGAGTTTCCTAATAATTTCATTATGTCGGCTACTGGTTTCTTATTTGGTTCTACATCACCTGTTCGTCTTGCGGCTGTAACTTCTTTTGCGAACCATTCGAATGGTTTTCCGCTAATATAATCTATAACACGATGAACTCCAGTTATTTCTAGGCCGTGTTTTAAATACATTTCAACAGTGGCGCGTACAGCAATACTTTAGTGGCGGTCATAGATCCCACCAATTTTTTTCCATCTCCTCTTGTTCGGCCAGTATCGTTTAAATATTTTAACATGTGTGTGGGAACTTCATCAACCTCTACTTCTCTGTTTATAAATATTGGGACATTTCAGAAAACTTATGTTTTAAGTTGTGTGGAACTTCTATATCCACCTCCGCAAACCCAAACCAGTCTCCAGATAAAACTCTTTTACACTTTTTAATAAATAAATTTAGGGTTATGTGGGGTATCTATATGGTGTATAGTTTCTCTCCCACACGGCATCTCTTTATTTAACGTAGTAAATATAACGCGTTTGCATCGTACCCCAAAACAGCCTTGCAAGGTTTGTTAATTTCATTTGAGGAATTAGATCTATATTTGAAACACCAGCTTCTGCATATCGTGTAAATACTATTGATGGACCGCCAACTAGAGCGTCCTTCATCATTTCGTATGTTTCTTCTTTTGGTGCATATAGAGCATCCTCCGGTATAATCGTCTTTGAAGATTTTTGTTCTTTAATGGTTCCTCTCAATAAATATTGTATAGCTACTCCAGGTAGTGTTACCGCATCTTTGAAAATATCCACACCTCTGTGTTTATAAAATTCAACATTTTTTCCACCGCTTCTAGGAACGGTGCTACATCTAAATCGTTATAATATTTCAACCAATCTCTGAAGTTTTCATATTATTTTCTTCGAAAATTCTACGACATTTACTTAATTCTGTTTCATCTATTAACATCCCAGATAGTTTGGATACCATTCTCTATATCCGGTAGTCCTGGGTAATCCAGTTTATCTGGAGAATCGAACCACTCATGGAAGGAAAGAAAGATTTCTGTCCTTTGCATTCGTAGGCTTTTATCCAACTATCGTAACTTACACCGGGTCCTAGATAAAGTATTACATCAAGAAATCTAAACTCTGGAGTAAATAGAAATATTGTTGCGTTTGCACGTTTTCCGACCATTACTTTCTTTGTTGTTGATGCCAGTTCACCTACTAAATATTCTTTTATTAAGTTTATATCGTACTTACTGCTGTTAAAACCTATAACCGGTACTTGCTCTATCCACTGTTCGATCTTGGCGATTTGGTTTTTACGTAAATGTTCTGTATTAAACCTATATCTTGACCACACTTCTTCTCTTATAGCTTTTCCCCTGACTTTCAAATCTTCTACGAATTTTTCTATAAGTTTTGCGGGATCTTTATCACAAATATGAGTTACTGTTCCTGAGAAATTATCTCCTATACTAACGCTTGCCGGAACGTGCTCAGCTTCGTACTCTAAACTATTACCGGTAGTTTCAACTTCTGGCTGGAGATACGCCTCAAAATCGTATACTATCTGATATGGATAAAGAGTAGTGTCACAACCGATCTTTATATCTTTACCCGTTCTTTGGAATTCGCATTCCCACTAACTACTAGGTTGAATTCTTTGCTTTTTCTAATAACTTTATCTCTTCTCATAGTGGATGCGCGTTCTTCTTTTTCTATGCTTTGCATGAATCTCACACCCGTGCCAGTAACAGCCGTGATATTGATATCGGTATTGGTTTCTGGACAGTATCCATCTACGGAGCTCCTAAAATCCATCTTTCACCTCCGTGTCCGCACTGTTCGTGGTGAATGTGAATTCCCTCCCGCTTTTCCACAGAATACATCCAATCGATCGCCCCATACTGTTTAGAACCTTTTGGGTAAAACGCTTTCTCGAACGACGAACGCGGGCGCTCTAAATAATTACCATCACATATTACTTTTGTCTCACCTCTCATACATGTTGGTCCGTGTCTCTTCATATTACTCGCTTTCGTGAATTTCTGCTTGCAATTATCGCAGGCGTAAATTTTAGATAGGTTTTTAAGGTTTTTTATCAGAAAATGCGTGATTATTAAACAGTCCTATTGTCATTGGTTTATTACCTATTGCCTTATAGTGCGCTGGTACCTTTTTCAACCACCATACATTACATTCAGTGGGTTGATATACTTCTATACCGATTTTAAAAAACTCTTCAACCTTTTTCAGATCTGAAAAAAGAAATTGGTGAAACCCACCACCTTACTACCGTGAAATATTGCTTACTAAGTTCTTTCGCCTTTTCTGTACATCGTCAGGTCTGATCTTTTTATCAAGGTGCATAGCTAGACACCTGAACAGACAAAGATCGTCATTTATACTTATCTAAAGAATACATACCTTTTCTATTCCTCAACCATTCTGGAAGTTCTCCTCCTGCTGCTTTTCTTTGGATTGTTAGTCCCAAATCTATTCCCCTACTACCCTGTATTAGCTTACAAAAACCACCTCTACCCATCTTACAAAAACAAACTTCCACTTTGTATTTGGTCTGTCTATTTTATCGGACATTATTCGTGTTTGCTCCTTATCTGACAGCCATTTTTTTAAACGGTTTTCATTGATGATAGTGGTTCGCTACCACCGAGATTTTTTGTGAAATATTATAGTTTTTAGGTTTTCCATTTTTAATTTCCTCCATATGTTCTAGCTTGTAAGAATATGAATATCTCAAATAAAAATTGGTTGTTAGATACGGAGCGAGTTTATCGGACATGCGATTCGGTTCAGACTCGTTAATGTTAATGTTTTTACGAAAGGATAATGTAACTACCCGTCTTCCATTTTCTACCTTTTCCAATGTTTCATCGTGAGCCCCCAATATTTCTTCACCTTTTTCCACTATCGCGCGAACTATAGATCTTTTATTTGGTATTTGGTCACCTGTGTGTCTCAAATTATTTGTGCTTGAAGGTAATTCTTTAGAATTAATTACACTAGCCCTTAGCTCCGCAATACTTTCTTTTTGAATTCTGTTACCAACTTCCTCCGCTAGTGAGAGGTCTTTAAATGCCCTCTTTTATAGGCGCGGGTAAACCGCTTCATAAACGCCTCATTCTTTGTGGCATTTATCAGCTTTGTCAACCCCCTAACTCTCAACCGTTTACTATAAGTAATCCCTAGAGATTCGGCTTCTCTTCTCAAACTTTCTATTTCTGCTCTAGTTTCTGACGTTATCATATTTTCTGTAATATACTTTTGTATAACCTATGAAATTTATCTGTTCAATTGGTCTTGAAAACATTATGTTTTTTTCACTTCTAATTGAATATAAACATAAACATATACATATAATGGATGTGTGAGACTTGTTGTAAGACGTTTACGCGTAAAGATATCTACGAAGGCATCTAGCGAGACGTAGAAAAATTCTTGTGTCCCCCCGCAATTTCAATCGCCCCAGATGCCCTTGTAAATTCATTAGTGCCCAAACTCTTTGTAGACATAAGCAACTACACTGTCAGGTGGCTACAGGTGAACGTGGTAGACTAGAGCTGGTAGAATTAGTTGCTGATCTGCGAAATAAATTAGCTATATTGGAGGAGAAAAATGGGGTGTTGGAATATAAACTATCACTCGTGGGCACATTGAAATAATTATTTTATCATAAATTTACTGTCGGAAAAACATTATGTTTTTTTTCCACGACCAATTTTTCGTGGTTGGTGGGAGACAATTTCCTCGTTAACCAATTTTTGATTTTTCGGGGGTGGTGGGGGTAGTATAAAGGGTTATAAATGATGTCACCGCAGGTGGTATCATTTTGACTCCCTTTATACTACTAATGAAGAACAAAAATAAGCTAAACATTTTTTTTTACTCCCTCCGATGGAGTATATGGAGGGAGTAAAAAAAATTTTTAGCTTATTTTTTTTCTTTATTTATTGATGCTTTTAGGCATATTTAATGTATTTATAGACCTCGGTCCATTACTTCAACCTGTGACATGCACTGTTGCCATTCCATCAATGAAACACCACCCTTCATGCTTCTAACAAACAATATGGAGCATTTCAGGCTACAAGAGTGCGCTATTTGATCTGGAGCTCCACTGGTCACAAATGCTGTAAGCCCCATTTCTCCAGTCAAAGCCACATATAGCACAATACCAACAATTCACTGGCCTGTTTCGTGACTCAAACCCGAGGCCTCCCGTTCACAAGACATTTAATGAGAGCTCCAGATAAGGACAATAATGATGTATCTGTATATTTTATCCCGTCAACACAGTGCGTATGTGCCGTGAAACACAGTGCCGTGAAACATTTTTGATATCCAGTCAATACTATTGTTTGCATTTTAAAGCCATTTTTAGCTCGACTATTCGAAGAATAAGTAGAGCTTATGTTGTCACCCCGGCGTCGCGTCGGCGTCACCGTCACGGTTAAGGTTTTTAGTCAAGCTTATATATGGAATACTACTGGCCCTACACCCACCATACTTGGACAACTTCATCTCCTAGTGATGTACATCAATAACCCCTGATCTATATTTGACCTTCACCTACATTTCCTCTTGAATTACTTGGTTAATTCCCCTTGGTTAAGGTTTTTAGTCAACCTTGGTTAAGGTTTTTAGTCAAGTTTGTATATGCAATACTACTGGCCCTACACCCACCATACTTGGACAACTTCATCTCCTAGTGATGCACATCAATAACCCCTGATCTATATTTGACCTTGACGTATATTTCCTCTTGAATTACTTACTTAATTCCCCTTGGTTAAGGTTTTTAGTCAACCTTGGTTAAGGTTTTTTTTTTCAAGCTTGTACATTGAATACTATTGTGCATCCACACCACCATACTTCGACAACCTTTTCTCATAGGTATGTACATCAATAACCCCTGATCTATATTTGACCTTGACCTACATTTCCTCTTCAATTACTTACTTAATTCCTTTTGTTTAAGGTTTTTAGTCAACCTTCTATATGGAATACTACTGGCCCTACACCCACCATACTTGGACAACTTCATCTCCTAGTGATGTACATCAACAACCCCTGATCTATATTGACCTTGACCTACATTATTCCTCTTGAATTACAATTAATTCCCCTTGGTTAACGTTTTTAACCTCAAGCTTGTACATGGAATTACTCTGGCCCTACACAACCATACTTGGACAACTTCATCTCCTAGTGATGTACATCAAGAACCCCTGACCTATATTTGACCTTGACCTACATTTAACATTGAATTACTTACTTAATTCCCCTTGGTTAAGGTTTTTACTCGACCTTGCTTAAGCTTTTTACTCAAGCTTGTACATGTAATACTATTGTGCATACAGACACCATAATTGGACAACCTTTTCTCATAGTGATGTACATCAATAACCCCTGATTTATATTTCACCTTGACCTACATTTCCTCTTGAATTACTTACTTAATTCTCTTTGGTTAAGGTTTTTACTCAAGCTTGTAGATGGAATACTCATGGCCCTACACCAACCATACTTGGACTCTTCATCTCCTAGTGATGTACATCAACAACCCCTGACCTATATTTGACCTTGACCTACATTTAACCGTAAATTACTTAGTTAATTCCCCTTGGTTAAGGTTTTTACTCAACCTTGGTTAAGGTTATTAGTCAAGCTTGTAGATGGAATACTATTGTGCATACATACACCATACTTGGATAACTTTTTCTCATAGGGATGTACATCAATAACCCCTGACCTTTATTTTATTACCTTCACCTACATTTAACCTTGAATTACTTGTTAAGGTTTATAGTCAAGCTGTATATGGAATCAGCTTGTATATGGAATACTTCTGGGCCTACATCAACCATACTTGGACAACTTCATCTCCTAGTGATGTACATCAATAATCCCTGACCTATATTTGACCTTGACCTACTTTTATCCTTGGATTACTTAGTTATCTCCCCTTGGTTACGGTTTTTTACTCAAGCTTGTATATGGAATACTCCTGGGCCTACAGCAAACCATACTTGGAAAACACGCACCTACGTCCAAGGTCAAGGTCACTGTTGAGGTCAAAGGTCAAACCTATTGAAATTCCCTTCCGCTCTATATCTTCTACACCGATGCATGGATTATCAAATGGCTTGGCACAAATGTTTCTCATGATGAGAAGGTGTGTCGCGATCAATAACCACGCACCTACGTCCAAGGTCAAGGTCACAGTTGAAGGCCAAAGGTCAAACTATTGAAATCCTTCCGCTCTATATCTTCTACACCGATGCATGGATTATCAAATTGCTAACCACGCAACCTACGTCCAAGGTCACAGTTGAAGGTCAAAGGTCAAACTATTGAAATTTCCCTTTTTCGCTTTATATCTTCTACACCGATGCATGGATTATCAAATGCCTTGGCACAAATATTTCTCAGGATGAGAAGGTGTGTCGCGATCAATAACCACGCACCTACATCCAAGGTCAAGGTCACAGTTGAAGGTCAAAGGTCAAAAATATTGAAATTCCCAAATGGCTTGGCACAAATGTTTCTCACGATGAGAAGGTGTGTCGCGATCAATAACCACGCACCTATGTCCGAGGTCAAGGTCACTGTTGAAGGTCAAACCTATTGAAATTCCCTTCTGCTCTATGTCTTCTACACCGATGCATGGATTATCAAATGGCTTAGCACAAATGTTTCTCATGATGAGAAGGTGTGTCCCGATCAATAACCACGCACCTACGTCCAAGGTCAAGGTCACAGTTGAAGGTCAAAGGTCAAACCTATTGAAATTCCCTTCTGCTCTATATCTTCTACACTGATGCATGGATTATCAAATTGCTAACCACGCACCTACGTCCAAGGTCACAGTTGAAGGTCAAAGGTCAAACCTATTGAAATTCCCTTCCGCTCTATATCTTCTACACCGATGCATGGATTATCACACTATGCCCAGGGTCAAGGTCACAGACTTGATGCGTTTGAAACCTTAACGCTCGGCTAAATGGCTTATAATCAAAAATGCCTCGTTTTCTTTGGCTGCCATTGGGGGTATTCGTGTGCCGACAGGCCACATTTCTAGTTTCCCTTGGTTAATGTTTTTAGTCGACCTTGGTTAAGGTTTTTATGCAGGCCGCAGCCATCTTCTTTGTCAAGCTATGTGTACATCGACAACCCTCGTAGTCGAGCTATGCTGTTCTCCTACAGCTCTTGTTAGGTATTGACAGGATAAATAGAACAGTAGGTTAGTGCCGTGAATGGGAAAAAATATCTGGCGCGGCACGGAAACGGGATGTGCTCGGCAGAGCCTTGCCCATCCCGTTTCCTGAGCCTTGCCAGATATTTTTTCCCATTCACGGCACTAACCTACTATTCTCTATTTACACATTATTTGTATCTGTGACTGGAGAAATGGGGCTTGTTGGATTTGTTTATATTGCTTAGGTCTCATGGGACAGTGGGCGGCTAGCTTTAAAAAGGGGGTGGAGGATTTTCTATATACTTCACTACCGACTCTGCAAGTTACACCAATGTGTCTAGAAAAATAGGTTTATGAATATTTATTGACTTTGGGAGGCTTGACTAGGTGTATTTTTTAGAGCATTTCATAATTCTACGAAACTGAATGTTAGCTCCGGTTGATTTTGACATCTTGGAAAATGGCGCATGCTATGCTGTCTCGCCAGGTACGGTTTCGCGTCAGAATTTAAGGTATTTTTCGGGCATTTGTAGCGAAAATTTGAGGTGGTTATGACCCGCTTTGGAATAATTTTCAGGAAATGGTGTGGTGTTACAAGTGATAGAACAAGACATAACAAAGTCTCTGTGCCTCATGTTTTCATGAAAACAATTCTAACAAATTCAGTTGTGTTGAAATTTCTGGCCAAAAATAGGTGGGTGGGTAACTTTGTAACAAATTAATTGAACACATCTGATGCGGTTACTGCATTTTTATTGTGGCGCGCGATTCCTACTTCATTTGCGAGTATTTTACAATATTTGTTGCAAGAGCCTCCTTAACTGATTGTGAGAGGCGGTGATTTTTTTAGTCACCCGCCGCCCTCAGAAAAGCAGTCAATTTTGGCTAATTTCAACCGTCCTGTGATGCCTTATTAGAAGCATTATGCGTGTTTCATTGATGGAATGGCGAACAGTGCAGATCCTGATCAGACTGTGCAGGCTGATCTGGATCTACACTGATCGCAAAACCCATAAGCCCCATTTCCCCAGTCACAATCACATTTTAGCTCAATGCACATTGACTTTCAAGAACAAGAGTACAAAATACTCACCACAATTTGAAGTTACTCGTTAATTTTTAAATTGAGAAGTAAAACTATTTTTAAAATGTTGAAAGCAGTAAAAAGCATACCGTTGTTTCTTATGAAATCAGGAAACTTGTTTATTAATAAATATATTAAATCATCATTCGTGTTACATCCAGAAATTATATTTTTCCATCCTCTACATCTTTCCTCTTGTTTCAGAGATGAAGTTCTATGTTCACTGTGAGAAGCCAGAATTTACGATTGTCACACAATGGGACCAGAGAAACACAGGAAACCTTGGCAATGTGTTGGATTTGTTCATGACCAATTTAATGAAAGAGTACCCTGATTTTGTGTCCCCACCAAATACTATACCAGAACTGTACAACTCCAGAGGAAGAGCATTGGATCTAGGTGCAGAAGTTCACAACAAAGTTAAACACCTTGATGATTTGTTTGTAAAATTTAAAGTTCAAGAGGTGTCCGGGTCAATATCTGCAGCCACTGAAGGCTTTGAAAATCTGAATATATCAGTTGATACAAAAGAGACACCTCCTGATTCCTTCAATGATGATTCACAAGCAGAATCTACTGCTGCAACAGATGAGCAAGCCATATGTACATCAGCAACACTTTTGATTGCCAATCAAAAATACAGAAAAGCTATACAGTCATGTGCTGACCATTTGAAAAGAAATAACACTAGCAAAGTAGCTATGAGCTGTTTAGTTACATGTTACCTGAGGGCTGGGCGACCGAACATTGCTTTAACCTATGCACAGAAAGGTTTATCCATGCATTCTGAAGATATGCATTTCTTGCTTATGATTGGGCAGTGTCATGTTGCTATAGGTGACGGAGATTCAGCTATTGGAACATTACTCAGGTACTGTAAACTGGCAAGACAAACAGGTGGTGTGTCCGTTGAGAATAAACTTGATGTTCAAGTGTTGATAGCAAGGTCATATTTATTGAAAGGCGAGAAAGATACGGCTATTAACATTTTACAGGGTGTTCTCCGTGAGAATGAAGAACATCATGAAGCATTAGTGGAATATGCCGCCTTGCTGTTTCCTATTGGCTCCACACATGCCGAGGAAGCAATGGGTATAGTGTTGGCCGCTCTGGCCCGTCATAGAATGGATACAAATGTCAAGGAGAAATTTGCCGAATTATGCTCACAGCCAAATGGGTTGACGGTTCTACAACACGTTGCTGTGAATGTTTTACAAGATTCCGTGTCTGTAGCATTTATGGCTACAAGTTTAAGAGACTCTGGAGCAATCAAGGAAGCGCTGGAATTATTCAAAATAGCTCTCACACACAATCCATCCGATCCGCAGATTCTACTTACTTATATTCACACGCTGGAACTTGTTGATCGACATCAAGAAGCAGTTTCATTGGTTAAACATTTCATTCAAAGTTTCCCAGGCAAATCTGTTGGCACGCTGTCCTGTTCGCATATGGAGACATTTCTGAATCTGGTTACTGATGATTTTACCATAGACGCCAACACGGAAATACCTCCTGCTTCAAGTATAGACCCAGTTACATTGGAGTATTCGGACAACGAACGCTACCTGCTGGCAGTATATTTCACCGTCATCAAAATCTTGTATATAAAGGGGACCTTACAGATCCTTCCATATATGTTGGCACAGCTGGCACCGTGTTGTGAGGGGAGAGAACTCCATAAAACCAACATTCGGAATGAGGCTGCCTATTACAGTTGCATCGCCGACATCTTCCAGTATTGGAGAGGTAAATCAGGGTGATAGTTATTGCTTAATCAGTGGCACTTGTTTCACTGATGCAGCACTAAGCACCAGCGTAAAATGTTTCACGTCGAAATACGCACCAAATTCCTGATGAATTCCCATTCAGCCACACGCAGAAGATACTGCATAAACACATTTTCGTCTAGTAACCGGCGCAAGAAATTTGCGCCGGTTGCCTGACGAAAAATTTGTTGATGCGATAGCTCTAACTAGAGTTGAGTGGCATCTCTTTAGGAAACCGGTGCATTTTGTGACGTGAAACATTTTACACCAGTGCAGAGTGCAGCACCAGTGTATTCACTTTCAAATGCATTTGAAGTTTATTACAATAAAAGGACCTTAAATTTGACAACCAGTGACTGTAGCCACGGAGTGTAGCCTGTGCTTATGGCATTTTCTGCATATATATTGCATGCTCATACTAAACATCAGGAAGTTTGATAGGTCGAGGCTGAGCTGTGGTCAGTCTCGGCCAATCACACTGCCTGATTTTGAGTACAAATGAGAACATGTTTAGAAAGTTTAATAAGACACGCCATAATTGTGCATCCGTGTATGGTAGTCTGATTCTGGTCTACATTGGTTGCCATTCAGTCGATCAAGGATATAGGCTTAGATTTATATGTCTTGGCCATTACAGTCCCTAGTAAACGTATTTGATTACCCATCAAGTTATGTAAACATTCCGTACAGGTGATATACGGTGGGTGGTTGGTCGGGCGAACGCGACGGCGTAAATTAACGGTATGGGTTACTCCTTATAGGAATCACGATTTGCTAGGTTTGGCCCTCAGGTACGTTTTTTATCTTTGGCTCTTTTGTTACCTGGGAGTTGAATTGGGTTATTGCCCATTATAAAAGTAGTATTACTGATCCTACTGCTTTTGGGAGGGGCCAAGCGATTCTGGTGTGACGAGGACCTGGCATCAGATCAAGATTATTCTGATTTCAGGGCTGAATATATAGTTTTGTTATTGTAAATATTCAGTTCTGATTTTGGGATTCCCCCCCCCATTTGTACACGTACTTGAACATGTACTTGTACAGGTAATATATGGGATTTAGTACTAAACCCATTGACTCAGCCTTAAATGACCTTAGCTGTTGATAGGCCGTTAAACCCCAACAAACAAACAAACAGATGAAATACGGGATTCGATCCTGTTAACCCGGCCTAAAATTAAAATATCTGTTGAAGGGCCATTAAACACCACACAGGCCTGTATAGTGGTATTGGCAAAAAGTGTAGATCCAGATGAGCCGGCTCATGACGAGCCGTCTCATCAGGATCTGCACTTTTTGCAAGTAATTTTCATATTTTTGAGAACAAAAACGCCCCCTTTTCATAAATGGTCTAGTATGAAAATCATTTCGTGACGATTCGATTGGTTACAAAATTAACATATCAAAATCCATTCCAGTTACCTAGGGGTGAAATGGTGAATAATGTAACAATTCGTTTCCAGAGATTCCTGCTGTGGATTTATCACCCAGGGGAGACAACCTGGTGAAGAACATGCTGTATTTTCTGGGCGACAGTCACTGCATCCCACCCGCCTGGCAGACCTTACATATAAAGGTAATAGAACATGTGTAGTCCCTGAATTGTGAATTGTCTCCCATACCATTCCATATGCTGTATTTTCTGGGCGACAGTCACTGCATCCCACCCGCCTGGCAGACCTTACATATAAAGGTAATAGAACATGTGTAGTCCCTGAATTGTGAATTGTCTCCCATACCATTCCATACATATACCTAAGCTTGGAGTCCAATAATTTTGTTCCAGTCTGAAAACAGGTTACCAGGATAAAATTAACAAACTCTGAGCTACATAGGCCTATAATAATTGTGTTTGACAGGAGTCTGATCGTTTTGTCCCGGTCTCAAAACAGGTTACCTGTAGCCTATTTCATCAACATTGCAAAGTATACTTTAGTAGCAAAGTATACTTTGAGAGAGAAATTTTCAATTTTATGATAAATTTATTAATTTTTAGCCAGGTTTTTTGAAAAAAAATCCAGGCTATTGGATTGGCGAAAGCCGGGCGGGCGGGCTTTTTTGGTACTGTACCACCTAGGATCACCAAACTTTCACAGCTTCATAACCAAGGGGTGCCTACCACATACAACTATCGAACATGTGACCATTTTTTTACCTTCACCTATTATTTCTACGTAATTGACTTAGCCATTTTCAACGTTAACTTTTTAACGTAGGTCTGGTTAAATTTTTTGGTTAAAACTTTTTCGTTATACTATATCTCTGCAACTGCTTCGCCCATTACCTTGAAACTTCACATGGGTGTTTATCATCGTCCATATTTTCATTCTAACCCCCAACCGTGCGGCCCCTGTGCGCAATGTCAAGGTCAAATTACTTTGAATTTATTTGTTGAAGTTTTTTTGTGTACTATATCTCTGCAACTGCTTCACTCATTACCTTGAAACTTCACATGGGTGTTTATCATTGTCCATATTTTTATTCTAACCCCCAACCGTGCGGCCCCTGTGCGCAATGTCAAGGTCAAATTACTTTGAATTTATTTGTTAAAGTTTTTTCGTGTACTATATCTCTGCAACTGCTTCACCCATTACCTTGATACTTCACATGGGTGTTTATTATCATTGTCGCGATATCGTCGGCATTTTGGCATACGTCCGTCCGTCTGTACGTCCGTGTGTCCGGTTAAAGTTTTTTCGTTAAAGTTTTTCCATCTACTATATCTATTTTTAGCTCACCTGAGCAAAGCTCATGTGAGCTATTGTTATGGCAAAGTGTCCGTCGTCCGTCCGTCCGTGAACATTTTCAATCATCTTCTTCTCCCGAACTGCTGAGCCGATATTGGTTAAACTTCACAGGGATGATATATGGGTGATGCCATTTCAGATTTGTTAAAATGGAGGTCATCGACAATCCAAGATGGCCGCCATGGAAAAGTAGGTCAAATTATTAAAAAATCTTCTTCTCACGAACCGCCAGGCCGATTTCGACGATACTGGGTATGAATGATCGATAGTTAGCGCTGTTTCAGATTTGTTCATATGGTGGCCCCTGGGTCAAAAATGGGCGTCGCCCGAGGGGTCAAATAGGGGTAAATTTTATTTTTAACCGAATATAGTCATATAATATATCAAATCGAAGGTATTGACGAGTCGATCACTCTGGAGAATTTTTTGTCTAAATCAGATGATTACCTCATCCAAGATGGCCACTGATAGTTCAAAAGGTCATTCTTTTACTAAAGATTTCAAACGTCATTTTCTTGTGAACTGCTTGGCCAATATTGGCCAAACTTAACTGTAATGGTCTGTGGGTGAAGCCTGTACATTTTTGTTAAAATGGGAGGTCATCACCAAATCCAAGATGGCCGCCGTTGAGAAGTAGGTCAAATTGTCAAAAAATCTTCTTCTCACAAACCTCCAGGCCGATATCGACGAAACTTGGTAAGAATGATCGATAGTTACCGCTGTTTCAGATTTGTTCATATGGTGGCCCCTGGTCAAAAATGGGTGTGGCCCGAGGGGTCAAATAGGGGTCAAATTTTATTTTTGACCGAATATGGTCATTTTATATATCAAATCGAAGGTATAGCAGTAAATCACATGCACATTCGCAATATATGTTAGATCAAAAGGTACCAATAAATTCTGTGGAACATTTGAAGTTGTAAGTGAAGAGTCTTTGTGAAATCAAGATGACCACTATGGAGGCTTTTAGGTGAGCGATACAGGCCCATTTGGGCCTCTTGTTTTAGTGTCCATGCCTCGCCCCAAGGCGCGACATGCAGGCCACGGCCATCTAGTCTACAAAAAATGGGTATAAGTATGTTATCCAAGTGTCCATGCTTGGAAAAAACCTGGCCTTCGTGGCTTTGCCTCGTTTCTTGTTATTATACTGAATTTATTACATTATCACAGCCAATTTGGCTGTGATAATGTAATAAATTCAGTATAATAATTCTGCATACTTTTAATCATGAAATATATGCATTTGTTAGTTCTATATGAAATAATGCATTTCAGGAAAAATAAATGATTACTCCCTCAAAGTATACTTTGCTAGTAAAGTATACTTTGCAATGTTGATGAAATAGGCTACAGATCTTTTGACTAATATTATATATGTAATATAACTCATTTCATAAGAAACTTGGCATAGCCTCACTACTTATGAAATCAGTAAACTTCTTAAATAAATATTATATTTATTAAGTATCATTACTCATGTAAGATTCTCTATATATTGCATATTATCTATACCCGGAGTGTAGCATTAACTATCATAACTACAGTGCTCCAGATAAGGAATTAGTAATTGGGTATTGTCACTCCATCATTCTGAAGCAATTGGGTATTTCAAAATTTTAATTGAGTAAAATGAAATCACACTACTGTTTACACATCAACAGACCACAATTATTGAATAGTTTGCTTCTAAATGAAAACATGTCTTGGCATTTCATTAGAATTGTCTCCTTGGATACCAAGATGTGTTTTCATTGAAAATAAGAAAAATATGCTATATTTGTGGTCTGTTTGTTGTTTTCCGCAGCATGATAAAGGTACCACAAATTTTTAATTGCTTTTTGATACTCGCTACTTCTGATTTCAATTTGGTTTTTTGGCAATTTTAATTGGGTATTTACACAAATACGCAGCTTATCTGGAGCTCTGTAACTAGAGGAACACACCCATACTTCCAAAATGGGGAGATAATCCATGAGCCGCGAATCAACTAAACAATAAAATTAAATTTGCGTATTTGTACACCATATAGAAGCCACAATCTAAATATGAAGTCTCCAGCTATTACGGTTTAAAAAGACAAAATTGCGGAATTCTATGTCCAAAAGGGGGAGATAATCCATGAGCCGGGAATCAAATAGAACAAAAAATGGAATTCTCTTTGCACATCTGCACACCATATTTATCCACCCAACGGGCAACCCCTCCCCTGTAAACACCTGTTAAACACCATTTAAATACATAAGTAAATTCTTAGTCTTGCTATGCCTTGTTTGCAGGGAGAGAATCGTACCATTTTCCCGGTCCTATCGACGGGAACGAAAATATGGCACCTTCGCCCGGACAGTAAATTCTACCCAAAGGTCAACTTTAACTCCGCTATCGGCAACATTCCCGACGGGGCGTCAGTAGTGACGTGTCTGGGTGAGATAGATTGCCGCGAAGCATTTCTGATTTGCTGGGAAAAGGCAAGGTATGTATGCGTGTTGCATGCTTTCCAAAAAAGCGGGTTTCAAATTGTACACACCCATCTCTTTATGTGGCCGTGACTGGAGAAATTGGGCTTATGGGTTTTTCGACCAGTGTAGATCCTGATCTGGATCTGCACAGTTCGCCATTTCATCAATGAAACACTTGTCATGCTTCTAAAAAGCAATACAAGTTGTTATCAGACTACATGAGTGTGCTACACTGTCACACTGGCTACAATGGCTACACTGGCTACACTGGCTACACTGGCTACACTGGCTACACTGGCTACACTGTCACACTGGCTACACTGGCTACACTGTCACACTGTCACACTGGCTACACTGGCTACACTGGCTACACTGTCACACTGGCTACACTGTCACACTGGCTACACTGGCTACACTGTCACACTGGCTACACTGGCTACCTACACTGTCACACATGATACACTGTCACACTGGCTACACTGGCTACACTGTCACACACTGGCTACACTGGCTACACTGTCACACTGGCTACACTGTCACACTGGCTACACTGGCTACACTGGCTACACTGGATACACTGTCACACTGGCTACACTGGCTACACTGTCACACTGGCTACACTGGCTACACTGTCACACTGGCTACACTGTCACACTGGCTACACTGGCTACACTGTCACACTGGCTACACTGGCTACACTGTCACACTGGCTACACTGGCTACACTGGCTACACTGGCTACACTGTCACACTGGCTACACTGTCACACTGGCTACACTGGCTACACTGTCACACTGGCTACACTGTCACACTGGCTACACTGTCACACTGGCTACACTGGCTACACTGGCTACACTGGCTACACTGTCACACTGGATACACTGTCACACTGGCTACACTGGCTACACTGTCACACTGGCTACACTGTCACACTGGCTACACTGGCTACACTGGCTACACTGTCACACTGGATACACTGTCACACTGGCTACACTGGCTACACTGGCTACACTGGCTACACTGGCTACACTGGCTACTGTCACACTGGCTACACTGTCACACTGGCTACACTGTCACACTGGCTACACTGGCTACACTGGCTACACTGGCTACACTGGCTACACTGTCACACTGGCTACACTGGCTACACTGGCTACACTGGCTACACTGGCTACACTGGCTACACTGGCTACACTGACCCACTGGCTACACTGGCTACACTGTCACACTGGCTACACTGGCTACACTGACTACACTGGCTACATTGGCTACACTGGCTACACTGTCACACTGGCTACACTGTCACACTGGCTACACTGTCACACTGGCTACACTGTCACACTGGCTACAGTGGCTACACTGGCTACACTGGCTACACTGTCACACTGGATACACTGTCACACTGGCTACACTGGCTACACTGTCACACTGGCTACACTGGCTACACTGTCACACTGGATATACTGTCACACTGGCTACACTGGCTACACTGGCTACACTGTCACACTGGCTACACTGGCTACACTGGCTACACTGGCTACACTGGCTACACTGGCTACACTGGCTTACACTGGCTACAACTGGCTACACTGGCTACATGGCCTACACTGCACACTGGCTACACTGGTACACTGTCACACTGGCTACACTGGCTACACTGACTACACTGGCTACATGGCTACACTGGCTACACTGTCACACTGGCTACACTGTCACACTGGCTACACTGTCACAACTGGTACACTGTCACACTGTCACACTGGCTACACTGGCTACACTGGCTACACTGGCTACACTGTCACACTGGATACACTGTCACACTGGCTACACTGGCTACACTGTCACACTGGCTACACTGGCTACACTGTCACACTGGCTACAACTGCTCACACTGGCTACACTGGCTCACACACTGTCACACTGGCTACACTGGCTACACTGGCTACACTGGCTACACTGGCTACACTGGCTACACTGTCACACTGGCTACACTGTCACACTGGCTACACTGGCTACACTGTCACACTGGCTACACTGTCACACTGGCTACATTGGCTACACTGTCACACTGGCTACACTGTCACACTGGCTACACTGACTACACTGGCTACACTGTCACACTGGATACACTGTCACACTGGCTACACTGTCACACTGGCTACACTGGCTACACTGTCACACTGGATACACTGTACACTGGCTACACTGTCACTGTACACTGGCTACACTGGCTACATGGTCACTGGCTACACTGACACACATGGCTACACTGTCCACACTGGCTCACACTGTCACACTGGCTTACTACTGGCTACACTGGCTACACTGGCATACACTGGCTACACTGTCACACTGGACACTGTCACACTGGCTACACTGTCACACTGGCTACACTGTCACACTGGCTACACTGTCACACTGGCTACACTGGCTACACTGGCTACACTGGCTACACTGGCTACACTGGCTACACTGTCACACTGGCTACACTGTCACACTGGCTACACTGTCACACTGGCTACAGTGGCTACACTGGCTACACTGGCTACACTGTCACACTGGATATACTGTCACACTGGCTACACTGGCTACACTGTCACACTGGCTACACTGTCACACTGGCTACACTGGCTACACTGTCACACTGGCTACACTGGCTACACTGGCTACACTGTCACACTGGCTACACTGTCACACTGGCTACACTGGCTACACTGGCTACACTGGCTACACTGGCTACACTGTCACACTGGCTACACTGGCTACACTGTCACACTGGCTACACTGGCTACACTGGCTACACTGACACACTGGCTACACTGGCTACACTGGCTACACTGTCACACTGGCTACACTGGCTACACTGGCTACACTGACTACACTGGCTACATTGGCTACACTGGCTACACTGTAACACTGGCTACACTGCCACACTGGCTACACTGTCACACTGGCTACACTGGCTACACTGTCACACTGGCTACAGTGGCTACACTGGCTACACTGGCTACACTGTCACACTGGATACACTGTCACACTGGCTACACTGTCACACTGGCTACACTGACTACACTGGCTACACTGTCACACTGGATACACTGTCACACTGGCTACACTGTCACACTGGCTACACTGGCTACACTGTCACACTGGATACACTGTCACACTGGCTACACTGTCACACTGGCTACACTGGCTACACTGGCTACACTGGCTACACTGGCTACACTGGCTACACTGTCACACTGGCCACACTGGCCACACTGGCTACACTGTCACACTGGCTACACTGGCTACACTGGCTACACTGGCTACACTGTCACACTGGCTACACTGGTCACACATCCTGTCGGCATTTAACATGGGAGAAAAAGAGGTGTAAGCAGTGGGGGAGGAGTCAAAAAATGAAGAAAAAAATGAAATTGACTCCGAAACCTGGCTAGATAGCTTGGAAATGATGTAAATAAGAAAACAAAAGTTAGAATGTGAAAATCGGTCCACAAATAAATATTTATTTAAAAAAATTTTTTTTTTATTTTTTTCGCAATAAAATCAATATTTGATGGAATTTCTTCAAATATTTTTTTTTGGGGAAGGTGACTTTTGTGTTATTGATGAAAAACTACTTACATTTATATATTGTTAAGATTTAATGTGTTTAATGGCCAAAACTTTGTCGGCAGCAAAACGTGCAACAGACAGTAACTGTTGAACGGATGCAAAACCCCAATCAATTGTATGCACAGGATGATGGGCGGGTTAGTCGTATCTTAACAATGGATCCATCCTTAAGGATTTGTATCTTTAACTCTTTGCATGCTGGGAAACTAATGGCTAAATATAGTTCAAATATAGCAGCAGACGACACTTCTAAATATTTTTTTTCTTATTGCTCTCTGAAAACGATGAAAATATGTCGTGGAATTTCATTGGAATTGCATCGTTACGATGCAATTCTAATGAAATTCCACGACATATTTGGCTGTTATTTTCACCGCTAGCATACAAAGGGTTAAAGGTGCATGCTCACAAACTGTTCTTTATATGAATTACATAAGTGTATAATTATGTCACTATTCCACCAGTTCTATCATGCCTGATTTGCATATGAAAATAGTCTGATACCACCGCGCGTCACTATCAATAAAATAAATATTACTACATGTTTATATCTGTATAGCGGGCACTTGTAATTTTTAGAACTGGTAGAATAGTGACACAATTATA